>JAXIVD010000190.1:0-190000 GCA_036785275.1 Cancer borealis | reverse complement strand
TGGTCTTACCTACTGAGGTGGTGGGTTTACAAAAATTAAAACAAATATTTTTAATAGTTTTCAGAAGTTGATATATATTGCATGATATTCTGCAACCTTAATCTAACATGTAAGTATTAACCTCGGGAGAAGATGCTACACACACTTATTAGACTTAATGGTGGTTTCAACACTGATGCCTTATAGAAGGAGAAGCGAGGCGGAGCCTAGGTATACATCAGCTGATTGTGGGCGGAGCATAAAGATTAATGGCTGCACCCAGACATAAGAACATAAGAAATGAGGAGACTGCAAGAAGTCAGTTAATGACCTACACGAGGCAGTTCCTTGTCCCTCACCCTTGGAATAATCCAATACTTAGCCATCCCACCTGTCATCCCTATCCATACTCTCATCCAACCGTCTTAAATAGCTACCTATTGGCTCAGCACTTACTACGTGTCTAACCAGCCTATTCCAATCGTTCACGACTCTGTTAGTGAACCAATATCTACCTATGTCTGTCCTGAATCTAAGTTTTTCTAGCTTGTACCCATTTCCACGTGTCCTATCCTGACTACTAAATTACAAAACCTGATCAATGTTTCCCTTATTAATTCCTTTTACCCATTTGAAAACCCCAATCATATCCCCTCTTGCCCTCCTTCTCTCTAGGGAGTGGAGATTAAGACGTTTTAACCTATCTTTGTAGGATGAATATATCAGCCCCTGAATCATCTTGGTCATTCTTCTCTGTAGCGGCTTTCGCAGGCTTCTAATTAATGTGAACTGTTTTACAGGCATGGCAGGACATACTTCCTCACCGGGGTGAACAGAAACCCGTATTTTCCGATGACGTTTATTGAAGCTCAGTCCTCTATTTTCATAACCATGTCTGGCTATGCCATATCTGGCTGGCTCTACCATGTCGTAAAGAACTCGATCACATCCTGCGAGCGCGCTTCTGTTGTCAGCAATGAGTGACGTGAACAAGTCGCTATAAGCAATGTGATCGCCTTTACTATGAGACAACAAGGCATCTACTGATCCTTCTTTACAGTATTTGAACCTTCTAAATATCTTTATATAAATGAGATCAACAAAGGAATGATAAAATATACATACAGTTACATGGCTCCCCTAAATTGTGCAACAATTTACCTTATAAACTAAAAGACAATTTGCCTTAAAACTAATACTGGCACATCATAAGGCACTTAAATTACAAAGGCTCCTTGGCGGGAATACCCTGGTCTTCACCATTATCACATTCTACCAAGAGAACAAGGCTGTGGATAGGTCTTTCCATTATGTTTACACATCTTGTACGTTTTCCCTGATTGTCAATATTAGAATCTGCCATCATGAGCTTAACCTTTCTTACAAGACCGTCAATACTAGGCAAAGCTTCTATAACTCTACCCAATCTCCAACTGTTTCTTGGTAGATTGTGATCTTTTACAATAACATCGTCATTGACTTCTTCAAATGACTCACATTTATAGCATCTAGGTATACAGAGGCCCTTTCAACTTGTGCAGCTTATCTCTCCATTTTACCCATTTATATCTGACATTATCTGTCACCTCGTCCTCCCAACTAGACCCATATTTGCATAATTCTTGAAGGATTTGTTTGCCTACAAGAATAAGAGGTGACACTAGACCTAACGGGTCATATACAGACCTCACAGTGGACAAAATACCTCTTCTCGTGAGTGGTTTATCCTTCAACTGTATCCTAAATTGAAGTGTCAGACTCTATACACCATTGAATTCCCAGAGTTCTTTCCATAGGCAGTGTTTCTTTACTAAGATCTAAATTCTTAACAACATTCACTCTTTCATGAGGGGGTGTCGTTTCTAGTACTTCCCTACTGTTGGACAAAAACTTATGAAGGTTGAAACCTCCCATGCTACATATTGCCTTGCTTTGTTTCATCAGAGTGACGGCTTCATTCACTGTTGTCACTGACTTAAGGCCATCATTAACATAAAAATCTGTTCTTATAAAATTTGCTGCATCAGAACCATACAGATATTCATGGTCATCTGCAGCCTTCTTTAATGCAAAATTGGCAACACTTGGAGACGATGTAGCACCAAACAAGTGAGCCGTCATTCTGTATTCAACAATTTCTTTAGTTACATCCCCATTTTTCCACCAAAGGAACCTAAGCATGTCCCTGTGTTCACTTGGTGGTACATTGCTTCTATATCACAAACAAATACAATAGGTTCCTGCCTAAATCTGCAAAGTACCCCTACCAATTTGTTGGTGAGGTCTGGACCCTGTAACAAATGGCCATTTAAAGACTGACTCTTATAGTTTGCACTGCAGTCAAATACTACTCTGAGTTTCCCTGGTTTCTTAGAGTGATACACTCCCTGATGTGGAATGTACCAAACTTGACCATCATCCTTATTTAGATCCTTCTTGGGCACAACCTCTGCATAGGCTTTATCTATCATATTATCCAAGAACACTTTATAGTTATTATGGTGTTGTTTATCTTTGTCAAGTCTGTTTTTTAGCTTCATTAATCTATGCTCTGCCAAAGTTTTATTGTTTGGAAGCTTGATATTGTCGTTTTTAAGAGGAAGAGGCAACTCGTAATGCCTGTCTTCCAGCTGATGTACTCCAGCTTTCATTTTATTCATAAACCTTTTGTCTTCATAGGATAATAGAACATCAGCTGACTTCCTTTCATTGAAATCAAGCTCAAACATATCCTTTACTTGCGAGGGATTTATTATCTCCTTAGTCCTTGATTTATCTCGACCTCTTGTACAAATGTTCTAAATACTGTCAGGATATTATCTTCTAAGCCTTGACTAACAGCAACCCTTCCTTGGATGCCCCATCCTAACTCTGTTCTTATCCCACAGGGCTCTCCAGATTCCCCTGTGATTACTTCCCTGTGCTCTATTGCTTCATTACAATTCACTCCAATCAGAAGTCCAATTTCTACATCTGACCTATATGGCATGAGTTTAGAAGCAATTAGAGATAAGTGGGACCACCCTTCTGCTGTCTCCCTCCTAGGAATCTGATCTCGTCGTGCTGGAATATTCTCTCTAGAGTATGCATGTGGAAGCTCTATATCTCGTTCATCATAGATGCCTCGTACTATAAGTCCAGAGACTTTATTACACACAATTGTCTCTTCTCCATTTATTGTGGAAGTTTGCAAAGAAATTTGCGGTCCACTCACTCCCACCTCATCTAAGAGACTTTGCTTCACGAAACAAGCATCAGATTGATTGTCCAACAATGCATACACTAACACTTTATTCCCTTCATTACCTTCTTGGTACATCCACACTGGTAATATTAAAGTGTGTGTGTCTCCAGCAACTGACTGTTTGACCTTAACCTCATTTATTACAACTGGTCTTTCATCGTTTTTCTTGAGATCAATTACCCGTTCTGGTCTTTCTTGAGTCTGAGATGTTATAGCATCATAAGAATGTACCGAGTACAACGGGCCAAATATCATTACGGTGATTCCTTTGCGGAATCACCGGTAAATCCTCGTATTCTCGACGCTCGTTAAGATACCTTGTTATGGTTAGAGTAGGTACTACTAGCGAAAGAGGATGATGGGAAAAACGCGTGACGTCACTGGAACTGAGGATATATATACCGGTCTGAGCGGAAGGTCAGTCACTAGTGTTCCGTCACCCCGCTCCAGACAGCTGCCGAGAGGACCAGCAAAAGACTGTCTTTCGGTTGGTGTTTGACGAAGGCTGCATGTGGAGTTGCCTCTCAAACAAGGACGACGGCCAGAAGGACCCAGTGACTCTCAAACAATATTTGTGGCATGAGTGTATTTTGGTCGTTTTTCCATCAGTTCCCTCACGTATAGTTAGGTAGGATAGAATAGGAATATTTGTGTTAAGGTATATGTTTATGTTTGTGTCGCTAAGGGTGGATAAGCAATTGTAAGAGCACCACCACGGATATAGCGAGTACTTTATTTACTTTATTCATCATTAAAGTTGTCCATTATTTTACCATTCTCGTTTTTTCTTCTTAACTCTGACCCTCGGTACAGTGGTGGCAGCGGTGTAGATGCAAATTACGCATCAGCCCACGTTGTCCGGAGGACGCTACGTAGTGCTAGTTAGGTAGGTAGTTAGCCCCCCCAAGTCATTTTTTTTTATTATTCTCTTAGTGGTAATAGGGATAATCGTAGTTTAGATGTTTAAAGTAGCCATTGTAGGGCATAGCCAAGTGCCCTCTCACCTGGACCACTTACCCTCTCCTATTGATGTCCAGATATTTAAATCACTTGGAGCCACAGCCCGGTCCTTTTTTCATAATGAACACCTGACCGCTGTATTCAACAGCCGTTATGACATGGTGATTTTGTGGCTGGGGAGTAATGACATCCACCCCCCGGTGTCAGGTGAAGGACATCGTCAATAACATAAAACTTATTGTAGAACAGCTGGAGGCTCGTTGCACCCCCAGGGTAAAGATTTGTCTAGTTGAGCCACGCCTAACTGAAATACGTTGGAGGCCTAGGATCGAGCAGGAGGCTTATAATAAAGTGGCCAAGGGAGTTAACAACAAACTCCAAAAGAGAGCTTTGCGGGGTAAGGAATTTATTTCCTTTGGTGCCAAGCCTTTTTTATACTCCTTAAGATCTGACGGAGTACACTTTAACCGCGAAGGTAGAGAGAGAGTAAAGGACAAGCTGAGAGGCGCCATTAACAACGCCCATGCCTTCCAACCTGAGGCACACTGGGGTTACGCCCAGATGAGCAATTAGGGGAATCCTTTTAGCACATTTTTCAGCCAGGGTGAGAAGAGTGCTCCAAGTCTCCCCTGCGGGCACTGGACCCCAGGACTAGTAAGTGAGTCGCGACCTTCGGGTCGCTGAGCACCCTTCCCCTCCCCTCCGTATCTGCGTGGATACGGCTTAACTAAATTTAACAAGTGGTATTTTTTTTTTAGTTCTTGAATTTTTTTTTGCTTTAACTTTTGATTAGTGTGATTAAGATTCAACTCACGGGTTAGATTTGAAAGAGGAAGAGGAGTTGTTTTTTTTTCTTAAGGTCGTATGGGTCCTTCCCCCCTCCAATTAAATTTTAATTATGAATTCTCAGATAGACTTGTTAGGCGACTCGTGGTTTCCCCAGGAGGAAATAACAGAAGTGGGTGAACAAGCGCTTGGTGGAGCAATAAAACCAGAGTGTTCAGAAGTCGGTCATCACGATCAGAGGAAGATGGAGTCCTTTATTATTCTAAACAGAAAAGAAATAACACCTTGCTCGATTCGTTGGTGGTGCCCACGGTAATGAAACGGAAAGCCCATGCTATGTTTTTTTAAATTGAAACGTCGGATGAGTGTGACGCGGGAGTTAGGGATATTAACTTATACGTGAGGGCGACTATGGTGGTGCCAAATACACACTCCTCCACTTCGAGGGTGGACGAGGCAGTTACTACTACAACCATCATTACAACCACCCACCACCTCACTGTCAACGGCGACACAATCCACCGTGCCGCGGACAAGTTAACACTAGTTGTGGGTGATGGAGGTTCTATAGTCGACATGAGTGAGATCGTGTTTCCTTCCGAGGATGAGGATGACACGGAGGATACCACGCAGAGCCCGAAGGCCTGTGAGGAATTCCTAGAGGAGTGTTGAGAGGGAGAGATGGTAGTAAGTAGACCCCTGGGTGGTTAAAGGAAAGGTTACTGCCTATAAAAACTCTTTTGCAGCGGCGAGGAGATGCCGAACTGGTAAACTGGTCCCGCAGCTGAAGCAGAGATCACCGCAGTCCTGGGGGCTCTGTAGTGCCCAGGTAAATGACTGGAAGTTCACCCCCCATGGATGAAGGCTTTGGTGAGACCCCGTCGAGGATCACCACCCTGCTCAGTTTGCCAGGACTGGTTGGGAGTTGGGTTCACCTATTCCGACCAGGAGGTCGAGTCACGTCTGACTCGGAAGTCTTGCATAGAGACAAGAAGAAAGAAGAAGAAGAAGAAGACCGGTCCCGACTTATGTTGATAATATATAAACTCATGTTCTTACGAGTGTGAGAATACGAGGATTTATTTTTTTTTTAAAGAGGAAAGCCGTGTACCGAGTACAACGGGCCAACTATCATTACGGTGATTCCTTTGCGGAATCACCGGTAAATCCTCGTATTCTCGACGCTCGTTAAGATACCTTGTTATGGTTAGAGTAGGTACTACTAGCGAAAGAGGATGATGGGAAAAACGCGTGACGTCACTGGAACTGAGGATATATATACCGGTCTGGGCGGAAGGTCAGTCACTAGTGTTCCGTGACCCCGCTCCAGACAGCTGCCGAGAGGACCAGCAAAAGACTGTCTTTCGGTTGGTGTTTGACGAAGGCTGCATGTGGAGTTGCCTCTCAAACAAGGACGACAGCCAGAAGGACCCAGTGACTCTCAAACAATATTTGTGGCGTGAGTGTATTTTGGTCGTTTTTCCATCAGTTCCCTCACGTATAGTTAGGTAGGATAGAATAGGAATATTTGTGTTAAGGTATATGTTTATGTTTGTGTCGCTAAGGGTGGATAAGCAATTGTAAGAGCACCACCACGGATATAGCGAGTACTTTATTTACTTTATTCATCATTAAAGTTGTCCATTATTTTACCATTCTTGTTTTCTCTTCAACACGGACCCTCGGTACAAGAACATAAGAAATTAGGAGACTGCAAGAGGCCAGTTAATGACCTATACGAGGCAGTTCCTTGTCCCCCACCCTTGGAATAATCCAATATTTAGCCATCCCACCTGTCATCCCTATCCATACTCTCATCCAGCCGTCTTTTAAAGCTACCTATTGACTCAGCACTTATTACGTGTCTATCCAGCCTATTCCAATTGTTCACGACTCTGTTTGTGAACCAATATCTACCTATGTCTGTCCTGAATCTAAGTTTTTCTAGCTTGTACCCATTTCCACGCGTCCTATCCTGGGTACTAAATTCTAAAACCTGATCAATGTTTCCCTTATTAATTCCTTTTACCCATTTGAAAACCTCAATCATATCCCCTCTTACCCTCCTTCTCTCTAGGGAGTGGAGATTAAGACGTTTTAATCTATCTTTGTAGGGTAAATTTCTCAGCCCCTGAATCATCTTGGTCATTCTTCCCTGAACTGCCTCCAAGGAGCCTATATCCTTCCTATAATAAGGGGACCAAAATTGAGCTGCATAATCTAGGTGGGGTCTAACTAGCGCTAAATACAACCTCAGAATGACCTCAGTACTCCTATTTGTCACACACCTACTAATAAATCCCAGTATCTTGTTGGCTCTATTTCTAGCTATAATACACTATTCCCTGGGGCGCAAGTCACTGCTTATTTGAACTCCTAAATCCCTCACACTATATGACCTTCCTAAGGTAGTGTCATTTAATGTGTAGTCTACAGACCTATTTCCTTTACCTACGCTCATAATGCTACACTTGTTAACATTAAACTGCATCTGCCATTTCTCTGACCACTCGTACAGCCTATTTAAGTCATCCTGCAGCATCCTAGCATCGTCTAAATTCTTTACCTGTCTTCCTATCTTTGTGTCATCGGCAAATTTACTGATATCACTATTTATTCCTGTCTCTAAGTCATTTATATAAATTATGAATAACAATGGTTCTAGTACTGATCCCTGTGGTACCCCACTAGTGACATTACCCCATTCTGATTTCTTCCCATTAATTTGTACCCTCTGTTCCCTACCAATAAGCCATCCCCTAATCCATTCTAGTACCTTCCCACCTATGCCGTGAGCCTTAATTTTACTTAATAGTCTCCTATGGGGTACTCTATCAAAGGCTTTACTGAAGTCCAGATAAACTATATCATACTCGTCCCCCTTATCTATTGTTTCAAATACTTTCCTATAGAAGGATAATAAATTTGTGAGGCATGACTTCCCCTTGCTAAAACCATGTTGACTATGTCTAATTAGCTTGTGTTCATCTAAATGTTTCCTAATTGCCCTTGCTACGATAGCTTCTAACATCTTGCCTACCACTGATGTTAAACTAATTGGGCGGTAGTTACTACTTTCTACCTTATCTCCTTTCTTGAATATAGGAACTACATTTGCCTGCCTCCATAGCCTAGGAACTACTCCTGTGTCTAGTGATTCTCTAAAAATCATTGCAATAGGATCAACGAGTTCTTCTCTACATTCCCTAAGAATCCTCGGAAAAATGTCGTCCGGCCCTGGAGATTTAGTCTTTTTAAGTCTATCTATTTCCTTGCTAACTACTTCCCTACTTATGTCTATTTCGCTTAATTTATCATTCTCTTGTCTCCTAAAGATCTGTACTGGCTCCAGTTTCCTACCCGACTCTTCTTGAGAAAATACAGACAAGAAGTATTTATTTAATTCCTTACTAATTTCCTCACCATTTTCTATCAAGCTGCCATCCATTCCTTTAAGAGGTCCTATTCTTTCCTTTGTTTTAGCCTTGTACAACTGATAGAATCCCTTTGGATCCTGCTGGGCATCTCTAGCTATCTTAATGTAACTGTATGTATATTTTATCATTCCTTTGTTGATCTCATTTATATAAATGAGATCAACAAAGGAATGATAAAATATACATACAGTTACATGGCTCCCCTAAATTGTGCAACAATTTACCTTATGAACTAAAAGACAATTTGCCTTAAAACTAATACTGGCACATCATAAGGCACTTAAATTACAAAGGCTCCTTGGCGGGGATACCCTGGTCTTCAACTTGATCACATTCTACCAAGAGAACAAGACTGTGGATAGGTCTTTCCATTGTGTTTATACATCTTGTACGTCTTCCCTGATTGTCAATATTAGAATCTGCCATCATGAGCTTAACCTTTCTTACAAGACCGTCATTATCAGGCAAAGCTTCTATGACTCTACCCAATCTCCAACTGTTTCTTGGCAGATTGTGATCCTTTACAATAACAACATCATTGACCATAAGATTTCTTCAAATGACTCACATTTATAGCATCTAGGTATTCAGAGGCCCTTTCAACTTGTGCAGCTTATCTCTCCATTTTACCCATTTATATCTGACATTATCTGTCACCTCGTCATCCCAACTAGACCCATATTTGCATAATTCTTGAAGAATTTGTTTGCCTACAAGAATAAAAGGTGACACTAGACCTAATGGGTCATATACAGAGTTCATAGTGGACAAAATACCTCTTATTGTGAGTGTCTTATCTTTCAACTGTATTTTAGATTGAAAAGTGTCAGACTCTATACACCATTGAATTCCCAGAGTTCTTTCCATGGGCAGTGTTTCTTTACTAAGATCTAAATTCTTAACAACATTCACTCTTTCATAAGGGGATGTCGTTTCTAGTACTTCCCTACTGTTGGACAAGAACTTATGAAGGTTGAAACCTCCCATGCTACATATTGCCTTGCTTTGTTTCATCAGAGTGACGGCTTCATTCACTGTTGCCACTGACTTAAGGCCATCATCAACATAAAAATCTGTTCTTATAAAATTTGCTGCATCAGAACCACACAGATATTCATGGTCGTCTGCAGCCTTCTTTAATGCAAAATTGGCAACACTTGGAGACGATGTAGCACCAAACAAGTGAGCCGTCATTCTGTATTCAACAATTTCTTTAGTTACATCACCATTTTTCCACCAAAGGAACCTAAGCATGTCCCTGTGCTCTGGATTCACCTTCACTTGGTGGTACATTGCTTCTATATCACAAACAAATGCAATAGGTTCCTGCCTAAATCTGCAAAGTACCCCTACCAATTTGTTGGTGAGGTCTGGACCCTGTAACAAATGGCCATTTAAAGACTGACTCTTATAGTTTGCACTGCAGTCAAATACTACTCTGAGTTTCCCTGGTTTCTTAGAGTGATACACTCCATGATGTGGAATGTACCAAACTTGACCATCATCCTTATTTAGATCCTTCTTAGGCACAACCTCTGCATACCCTTTATCTATCATATTATCCAAGAACACTTTATAGTTATCATGGTGTTGTTTATCTTTGTCAAGTCTGCCTTTTAGCTTCATTAATCTATGCTCTGCCAAAGTTTTATTGTTTGGAAGCTTGACATTGTCGTTTTTAAGAGGAAGAGGCAACTCGTAATGCCTGTCTTCCAGCTGATGTACTCCAGCTTTCATTTTATTCATAAACCTTTTGTCTTCATACGATAATAGAACATCAGCTGACTTCCTTTCATTGAAATCAAGCTCAAACATATCCTTTACTTGCGAGGGATTTATTATCTCCTTAGTCCTTGATGGAACGACTAAGAAGCTTACCCTTTTTTCCTGATTTATCTCGACCTCTTGTACAAATGTTCTAAATACTGTCAGGATATTATCTTCTAAGCCTTGACTAACAGCAACCCTTCCTTGGATGCCCCATCCTAACTCTGTTCTTATCCCACAGGGCTCTCCAGACTCCCCTGTGATTACTTCCCTGTGCTCTATTGCTTCATTACAATTCACTCCAATCAGAAGTCCTATTTCTACATCTGACCTATATGGCATGAGTTTAGAAGCAATTAGAGATAAGTGAGACCACCCTTCTGCTGTCTCCCTTCTAGGAATCTGATCTCGTCGTGCTGGGATATTCTCTCTAGAGTATGCATGTGGAAGCTCTATATCTCGTTCATCATAGATGCCTCGTACTATAAGTCCAGAGACTTTATTACACACAATTGTCTCTTCTCCATTTATTGTGGAAGTTTGCAAAGAAATTTGCGGTCCACTCACTCCCACCTCATCTAAGAGACTTTGCTTCACGAAGCAAGCATCAGATTGATTGTCCAACAATGCATACACTAACACTTTATTCCCTTCATTACCTTCTTGGTACATCCACACTGGTACAATTAAAGTGTGTGTGTCTCCAGCAACTGACTGTTTGACCTTAACCTCATTTATTACAACTGGTCTTTCATCGTTTTTATTGAGATCAATTACCCGTTCTGGTCTTTCTTGAGTCTGAGATCTTAAAGCATCATTATGGAGAACGGTGGGATGGAATTTCTGACATACCTTACATGATTTCTTTCTCCTACAGTCTTTCTTTATGTGACCCCAATTTAAACATCCTGCACATAATCTTTTTTCTTTGATAAATGTAAACTTTGTATCAGGATCAAGTTTTACAAATAGTTTACAATTTTCTAAATCATGCTCCTCTTTACAGTAGCGACAAAAGTGTCTCTTTCCTTCCTTTCCTTTAAAGTCTTCTTTCATAGTCTCTACACTTACTTTACTGTTAAAGGAACTAGCTGTCCTTTCCTCAGATGGTTTTGTAATGAAACCTTTACTTCCTCTAAATTTAGTCATGGTATATGACCTATTACTCTTATTCCTGTTCAAGCTTGCATTGCTTTTACCACTGTCATTTGCTTCCATGACCACAGCATTGTATGAAGTAAAAGGATCACATGCTGCATGAGCTTGTGAGTTGATGAATTTACAAAAACTTTCAAAGGGTGGGTACTGCCCTGGCCCATACTGAGAACTGCTATAACAATGTTTACTTATTTTCGCATTCCAACTATTAATTATAGATCTAGGAAGTTTTGTTAGTAATTTCCTATGTTCTCTGGGATCATTAAGGAATGACAAGTGAGGAATAGAATGCATAGCTGCCCTACAACATTCTAAAAAATCTGAAAACTTCATTAGGGCTGGACCATCGTCTTGAGGAATTTGTGGCCATCCTGACAACCTTTTCATGTAAGCATTGGCAACTACACTTTCATTTCCAAATCTTTGCCAGAGAATTCTCTTTGCTGTGTCATAATCTTGGTTAGTATTTAAATACATTAACATTCTTATGGCTTCCTTTGCCTCACCACTTGTATATTTGTCAAGATATGCAAGTCTCTCTGATGCATCAGTTGTCCTAGCTTCCACAAAGGTTTTAAACTTTTTTATCCAGAGTGGAAATTCCATGGGTTCTCCACTAAAAATTGGAGGCTCTATTGGAGGTAAACTCCATCCTTGAACAGGTATATAAGTAACAGGATTACTACCAGGAGTGGAAAGAGACTGACAGGACTGTTTGACATTATTAGTAGAAGTATAGTTACTAGGAGGTATGAAACTATGAGCTAAGGGGTTGAGATTCATTGCTTGAGCATTAACGTTTGTACTTCTACTAACACCTAATCCTTCCTCATTCATTAGACTATGAGATTTACCCTTAGATCCATGTTTAGGGAAGAATGTAACACATTTATGAGGCATGGCTTCATCTACCTCTGAATCAGACTGCAGTAGCGATACATCTTTGCTTTGTACCTCTAAATATTGTTGAAGATGTTGTTGCCTCCCTACACTTTCATCATCACTTGGAAGCATCCCTCTATCATCCTCTTCAACTTCATTTAGAGCTTCAAGTTCTGCACTGACAGCTGCTATGTCTCTCATTTTTTCTCTTTTGGTTAATTCAGCTGTACTCTTTGCCACTAAGGCCTGTGCCTCTGCTGTACTCTTTGCCACTAACGCTTGTGCCTCAGCTGTACTAATTGCCACTAACGCCTGTGCCTCAGCTACATTATCATGATGTTCTATTTCCGCTTTAAGCATGGCCAATTTAGCTGCCGCTTCTTGCCTTCTTAGTAATGATGCAGAAGAAGCCTTAGATGCTTTAGAATGTCTACTAGAACCTTTACTAGCATGAGAAAATACAGATTCTTTACCACTTAGTATCTCCAATTTCTTACTCTTAAAATCCTTTACAGTTTCTTGGTGAATCTGTTCATCTGCTTTAAGGTTCTCTAACTCATCCGACTCTTCTTGCTTAAGATCTTTAAGTTCCATACATGCACTAACATAGTTAACATACAATTCCATTTCTTCATCAGACATTTTGATTAAGTGCATGAGACTGGATGCTTCTTCCATACCTTTACCAATTCTGTTTACAAATTTTTTCCATTTGCGTTGAAAGAACCCCACCTTCTCTATAACTTGACTAATTTTATACTCCTTCCCTTTCGCGGTTGGCAATCTCTCCCTAGCACCTCCAACATGGCTCTGTACGCCTCTACCCGCCTGCCATTCCCTCTCATCTTCAATCAGACCACCTACGGCACCTTTCTCCTCAATATTAGACATTATTAAAAATATACTGAGGGAGTAGCTACACTGAACAAATATCCTGACTTCTAGATTGCCCACTCTATTCAAATCTATTTTAGGGCAATATTACCATATAGGAACTGTTACAGTGTAGCTACAATCTCTTGCCTGTGACCTTGATGCATTATAAGATGGAGGCTGTGGGGGTGGCGTTGTTGTGGGTGCGGCTTGTATCCGGGGCAGAAATGCTGACACAAGGGATTTCTTAGGGTGAGGTGGCGTCCCCTCGTCTCGTAGCAATCTTCACATTTGTTGAGACGAGTTCTTTACTGTTCGTATCTGCCTCTCCCATACACCACCCATATGGCTGGCATTGGGCACATTCATTTTAAAGTCTATCCAGTCGCACTGGTCCTTCATAAGTTCTTGTCTTACATTACTTGTCAAACATTTTTTAAGTTCAGTTTTGGCTCCCACAAAGTTCGTTCCTTGGTCACATCTCAACTGTCTAACTGGGCCTCGTCGCCCTACAAAACGACGGTAAGCATTGAGGAAAGAGCTTGTATCCATGCTGTTTGCTGTTTCAAGATGTACTGCTCTCGACACCATGCAAGTGAAAAGTACTCCGTATTTCTTTAGCTCGTTTCTACCCTGTTTAACAAAGAAGGGGCCAAAGAAATCAACTTTGTGGGAGCCAAAACTGAACTTAAAAAATCTCATAATTCCTCTTTGCAGTCCTAATATCCTTTTTAACCTTCCTAGCTAGGTCATTATATTGCCCTACTACCTGTACTTCTCCCCTTTTAATTTTCCTATAGAGTCATTATGGAGAACGGTGGGATGGAATCTCTGACATACCTTACATGATTTCATTCTCCTACAGTCTTTCTTTATGTGACCCCAATTTAAACATCCTGCACATAATCTTTTTTCTTTGATAAATGTAAACTTTGTATCAGGATCAAGTTTTACAAATAGTTTACAATTTTCTAAATCATGCTCCTCTTTACAGTAGCGACAAAATTGTCTCTTTCCTTCCTTTCCTTTAAAGTCTTCTTTCATAGTCTCTACATTTACTTTACTGTTAAAGGAACTAGCTGTCCTTTCCTCAGATGGTTTTGTAATGAAACCTTTACTTCCTCTAAATTTAGTCATAGTATATGACCTATTACTCTTATTCCTGTTCAAGCTTGCATTGCCTTTACCACTGTCATTTGCTTCCATGACCACAGCATTGTATGAAGTAAAAGGATCACATGCTGCATGAGCTTGTGAGTTGATGAATTTACAAAACCTTTCAAAGGGTGGGTACTGTCCTAGCCCATACTGAGAACTGCTATAACAATGTTTACTTATTTTCGCATTCCAACTATTAATTATGGATCTAGGAAGTTTTGTTAGTAATTTTCTATGTTCTCTGGGATCATTAAGGAATGACAAGTGAGGAATAGAATGCATAGCTGCCCTACAACATTCTAAAAAATCTGAAAACTTTATTAGGGCTGGACCATCGTCTTGAGGAATTTGTGGTCATCCTGACAACCTTTTCATGTAAGCATTGGCAACTACACTTTCATTTCCAAATCTTTGCCAGAGAATTCTCTTTCCTGTGTCATAATCTTGGTTAGTATTTAAATACATTAACATTCTTATGGCTTCCTTTGCCTCACCACTTGTATATTTGTCAAGATATGCAAGTCTCTCTGATGCATCAGTTGTCCTAGCTTCCACAAAAGTTTTAAACTTTTTTATCCAGAGTGGAAATTCCATGGGTTCTCCACTAAAAATTGGAGGCTCTATTGGAGGTAAACTCCATTCTTGAACAGGTATATAAGTAACAGGATTACTACCAGGAGTGGAAAGAGACTGACAGGACTGTTTGACATTATTAGTAGGAGTATAGTTACTAGGAGGTATGAAACTATGAGCTAAGGGGTTGAGATTCATTGCTTGAGCATTAACGTTTGTACTTCTACTAACACCTAATCCTTCCTCATTCATTAGACTATGAGATTTACCATTAGATCCATGTTTAGGGAGGAATGTAACACATTTATGAGGCATGGCTTCATCTATCTCTGAATCAGACTGCAGTGGCGATACATCTTTGCTTTGTACCTCTAAATATTGTTGAAGATGGTGTTGCCTCCCTACACTTTCATCATCACTTGGAAGCATCCCTCTATCATCCTCTTCAACTTCATTTAGAGCTTCAAGTTCTGCACTGACAGCTGCTATGTCTCTCATTTTTTCTCTTTTGGCTAACTCAGCTGTACTCCTTGCCACTAACGCCTGTGCCTCAGCTACATTATCATGATGTTCTATTTCCGCTTTAAGCATGGCCAATTTAGCTGCCGCTTCTTGCCTTCTTAGTAATGATGCAGAGGAAGCCTTAGATGCTTTAGAATGTCTACTAGAACCTTTACTAGCATGAGAAAATACAGATTCTTTATCACTTAGTATCTCCAATTTCTTACTCTTTAAATCCTTTACAATTTCTTGGTGAATCTGTTCATCTATTTTAAGGTTCTCTAACTCATCTAACTCTTCTTGCTTAAGATCTTTAAGTTCCATACATGCACTAACATAGTTAGCATACAATTCCATTTCTTCATCAGACATTTTGATTAAGTGCATGAGACTGGATGCTTCTTCCATACCTTTACCAATTCTGTTTACAAATTTTTTCCATTTGTGTTGAAAGAACCCCACCTTCTCTTTAACTTGACTAATTTTATACTCCTTCCCCTTCGCGGTTGGCAATCTCTCCCTAGCACCTCCAACACTCTGTACGCCTCTACCCGCCTGCCATTCCCTCTCATCTTCAATCAGACCACCTACGGCACCTTTCTCCTCAATATTAGACATTATTAAAAAATATACTGAGGGAGTAGCTACACTGAACAAATATCCTAACTTCTAGATTGCCCACTCTATTCAAATCTATTTTAGGGCAATATTACCATATAGGAACTGTTACAGTGTAGCTACAATCTCTTGCCTGTGACCTTGATGCATTATAAGATGGAGGCTGTGGAGGTGGCGTTGTTGTGGGTGCGGCTTGTATCCGGGGCAGAAATGCTGACACAAGGGATTTCTTGGGGTGAGGTGGCGTCCCCTCGTCTCGTAGCAATCTTCACATTTGTTGAGATGAGTTCTTTACTGTAGCGGCTTTCGCAGGCTTCTAATTAATGTGAACTGTTTTACAGGCATGGCAGGACATGCTTCCTCACCGGGGTGAACAGAAACCCGTATTTCCCGATGACGTTTATTGAAGCTCAGTCCTCTATTTTCATAACCATGTCTGGCTATGCCATGTCTGGCTGGCTCTACCATGTCGTAAAGAACTCGATCACATCCTGCGAGCGCGCTTCTGTTGTCAGCAATGAATGACGTGAACAAGTTGCTATAAGCAATGTGATCGCCTTTACTATGAAACAACAAGGCATCTACTGATCCTTCTTTACAGTATTTGAACCTTCTAAATATCTTTATATAAATGAGATCAACAAAGGAATGATAAAATATACATACAGTTACATTCTCTGAACTGCCTCCAAGGAACCTATATCCTTTCTATAATAAGGGGACCAAAATTGAGCTGCATAATCTAGGTGGGGTCTAACTAGCGCTAAATACAACCTCAGAATGACCTCAGAACTTCTATTTGTCACACACCTACTAATAAATCCTAGTATCTTGTTAGCCCTATTTCTAGCTATAATACACTGTTCCTTGGGATGCAAGTCACTGCTTATTTGAACTCCTAAGTCCCTCACACTATATGACCTTCCTAAGGTATTGTCATTTAATGTGTAGTCTACAGGGCCCGTATTCTACATAGTTATATGGACGACCATAACTAACGGTCATAGCTAACAGAATTTATGACAGTCAGTCTTATGGTCGTCCATAAGTTGTCAGTCATATCTTATTCACCCTCTGCTGCTAGAACGCATGCTCACAATTTGTCAACTCTAAATATATGGAATGAAATAGATTCTTGGCATTATTTTCTTAGATTTAAATTGTTTTGACTTCATACTACGACTTTTGGAGGAGTTAGACACAGTAAAATAGGAATTGGTTTTGAGAAAATGCGCTGCAATGTACTTCCGTTGTTTACACACTATTCAACGGGAGCACGTTGCAGTGTATTTTCTCAAAACTAATTCCTATTTTACTGACAGACAGCATGGAACCCAAAGCCAAGCGGCAAAGGAAGGCCAACTGGGGAGAGGATGAGTCTCTCCAGCTGGCAATAATGTACAGGGACGAAGTCCATGCACTTAAAAGTAATTTTAAGCATGGTGTTTCGAACAAAAAGAAACACAATATTTGGGCAACTATAACAGCCGAATTGAATACCCAGTTCCACCATGCGAGGACGACTTTAGAGGTAAAGAAAAGGTGGTTCACCATCAGCTCCAAGGCTAGGACGAAGCTGCAGAAATTCCGAGAACATCGTAATGGAACTGGTAAGTAACTTTCATTGGATTAGTTTTGGTAAATTTTCACTCTTCCACCAGTCTCACTCACGAACATCTAACTTAACGTGACATAACAAGCATAACTAACATAATCAAAATAATCTAATCTAACCAACCTAACCTAAACTAACAAATAAATATAAATGTTGCTGTATGTATTATAAATAATTTGCATTGGGTATATATGGGGTTCAAATTACTCATCACAAATGTTGTTTTATTCACACACACATATATATATATATATATATATATATATATATATATATATATATATATATATATATATATATATATGTATATATATATATATATATATATATATATATATATATATATATATATGTATATATATATATATATATATATATATATATATATATATATATATATATATATATATATATAAGTATAAAAGAGGAAGAAATGCTCCCTTCTTTCTAATCCACACAACTTTGAATATAGTGGTAGGAGTGCAACAATGTTGTGTTATAGATACAAACACAAGTATATTATTACGTCACGGTAAAGTAAATACTTTTCAGAACCAGTTTTTGCATTGCATTCTGGCAAGACATTAATGTAGTGTTTTGCCAAATTCAGGGAAAAAATGTGAAACAAAAAATGAGTTTCCTTATTTGTCAATTTATCTCTAGGTGGTGGCCCTTCACCCCAACCACTTGACCAAATGGACGAATTAATCGAAGATATTTTGGGCAAGGAAAACCCAACCATCATGAGAATGGAGGGGATAGATGACATTGTACTCCAAAAGGCTGCCGCCCTGTATGTACCAATTTGTTTAATTTATGCCATTTATTGTCTTAAACATGTCCAGTTTTAATTAGCATAACAAATAGGATGTGATTAAAAACATAACTCATCACTAGGAAGGAATGTATGAGGGATATTACTTTACTGGTGGAATAGTTTGTTTAAAGGATTTGGGTTAACTATACCTGAATGAAATGTCTAAACAACATCAACTTATCTCAATTGATACAATCCTACCTTGGTTCATAGTACTGCTCCATCAATGTCAATTCACTCAAAGGTATGCAACTATTCTAAACCTTTTGAATTGTTACTTTAGTATGAGATTTGTCTTCCATATTGTGTGCCATATTTATTGCCTAGTCTATGAAAGGAAAAAGATAACATCTGTCAGATCTGCATAATTTAATAAACGCTCATTTGTGCACCCATTTCATGACCTCGCACATTACTTGCAGGGAGGACGAAAAGCCATCTATTGCCCTCTCCATCACTCAGAAGGGTGCCGAGGCGACAAAGGTACTTGTTGTTGGGGACATGCAACAAGTGCCTGAGCACCCCCTGGCCACCCTGCAGCCACCTGGAACAGCAGCTGAGGGGGATGCAGCATCTGGTCAGGAGAGGGTGGCAGCTGCTAAAGAAAAGGCAACAGCTGCAAGGGCGAAAGCAGCAGCTGCTGAAGAGGAGCTTGTAGCTGCGAGGACAACAGCAAGAGCTGCACGGGCAGGGGAGGAGGCTGCTCGTACCATGAAGGCAGCTGCAGAAGAGATGTCTGCATGTGTCCGGGCCTTGGCAGGAGCTGTGCGGGCACTGGAGGCATCGGAAGAGGCAGGAGAGGCAGCAGCAAGGGCACAGGAGGTAGCTGAAAGGGCACGGGAGATTGCTGAAAAGGCACGGGAAGCAGCTGCCAAAGAAAAGGCAGAAGCTATGCGGCTAAAACAAGTATTGTTGAAAATAAAGATTGCAAAAGCCGAAAATAACATTTAATTAAATAAATAAAGTTGGAAGAGAATGGTGATAGTTTTATGATTGTGAAACCTTGGTTGTAATTAAATTATGCATGTGTTTATTTCATATATTTCATATAAATGTGGCAGAATGGTTATGTAAGAATGTGAGATTTCAATAATAGCTGTTGTAAAGCTTAGTTTACATGGTATAAATCTGTGTATGATTGGGGCATATAGACCATAAAATGTGATGTAATGTGGGAGTGAGAGATATATGGAGAGAGTAAGTGTGGTCTTGGGGCAGGTACAAGAGGAAATAGGTGTATAAAAGATGTGGAATGAGTTTAAGGGAGTAATAGTGAATGAAAGTAAGGATGTTTGTGGAGTGACAATTATAAGTAAGAAAGGGACTGCATGGTGGACAAGTGATTGATTGATTGCTTTATAAATTCAAGTAGAACAGTACTTTGCTATGTACTTAACTAGTCGTGCAGATTAACCAATTTCAATCTTCGTTGCTGGAAAGAAAAACAAAATAATTACTAAGTAGTTTCAAAATAATAATGATTCAGATTAATGCAGGTTCTTGAGAAATGCACGTTTCCCAGATTCAACAAGAAAACTGTACATATACAAAATATCCAACATACTTGAAATGCAAGTTGCAGAATTTATCTCAATACAGCTGACCTTCATTCCGCTGACCAGCTGAATGTGGTGGTACGACTTGCACATCTTCAGGTTGTGATATGGCAAGATCACCTTCAAAATTAGGTTGATCCACATCGGGAGGAATGGGAATATTCCTGTCTTTGCAGATGTTGTGAAGCATGCCGCATACATGGATCATCTTGCCAATCTTGAAAGGTGAACTTATGTGGACCTTGCTGTGTAGGACATGAAAGCGGCGTTTAAGCTGTCCTATTCCTTGTTCCACAACACTCCGCGTCCTTTTCTGGGCCCTAAAAAGAAAAAAACATGATAATGACAGTCACTAATAAGTATTTATGAACCATAAAACACTGGTAAATTCACTACTTGCCAAAGCTGTATGTAGCACCTATGAGTGTATGTAGGAAATGGCTATAATTTCATACAGTTATTCAGTACCTGGAGTACTTTAAATCTTATGACGCAGACTGATACTTCTCTGAGGAATTTATGAAATAAATCACTTTCGGCAGAATTGGAACCAGCAGGATCACTCTTTGACTCGCCACTCAGGCTTGGCATCTTAACTCACTAGTCCATAAGGGAAATTTTCCCTTGACTAGTACAAAGTTTTCCTTTTATCCGTCTTGGGGCATTACATTTGCAGAATCTTAAAAGGAATATTTTTTTTCTATAGATTATGACAGCATTGCATTGCTGATGGTGAAGTGAAATAACCAAACTTAGATTATAAGTTAGATTGTGAGGATAACTGGGTTAATTTAGCTTGGAATTTATTAAGTCATAGACTACACCATACTTGACTGGACACTCGAAATCGGACCTTTTGCAAACTGGCCCTACGGCAGATTTTTAGAAAAATCAAATAAAATACTTAGAATTAAGATAGGAACCTCAAATAAAAAGCAAACACTTCAGAGTGATATAAAGAATATGTTTATGAGCAACAAAAACAAATTAGTCAACATACGTCATCGGTGGGCGACAATTATTGAATCCTAAGAAACCAAGAAAAACACAAAATTTGCAATAAGTTCCAGGAATATTGGAATTTCAATCTGAAAACACTTACATGCATAGCCCATGTAGTCTATATTAATATGCAATACCATACAAAATACCATACGTGACTGTGCACTCGAAATCGGGTCTTCTGCAAATGGGTACCGAGGCGATTTTTTGTTTGTTTTATTTGAATAAAATACTTAAAATCATCATAGAAACCTCAAACAAAAAGCAAACACCTCAGAGTGATGTGAAGAATATGTTTATGAGCAACAAAAACAAATTTGTCAACATACATCATCGGTGGGCGACAATTATTCAATCCTGACACCAATAAAAACAGAAAATTTGCAATAATTTCCAGGAATATTGGACTTTCAATCTGAAAACACTTACATGCATAGCCCATGTAGTCTATATTAATATTCAATACCATAGAATACACCATACATGACTGTGCACTCGAAATCGGGTCTTTCGCAAATGGGTGCTGAGGCGATTTTTTGTTTGTTTTATTTGAATAAAATACTTAAAATCATCATAGAAACCTCAAACAAAAAGCAAACACCTCAGAGTGATGTAAAGAATATGTTTATGAGCAACAAAAACAAATTAGTCAACATACATCATCGGTGGGCGACAATTATTAAATCCTAAGACACCAATAAAAACACCATATTTGCAATAATTTCGCCCAAGGACATCCTGACCAGGTATACCAAGAAGTGCCCTGTAGCTGCCACAAGCAGGTCTTCTGGCGGTTCAGGGTCCAGGTCAGAGAGCTCTCCAATCAACATCTGAACCATCCGAGTGTCCTCCATGACCAGCTGCTCCCTGGCGGTCTGCATCTCCTCTGCCACCTCCTCCAAGGTGTATCGAGAAAGACACACCAGGTTGACGCGCCTGACGATGGCCTCACTCAAAGAATTGGCGTACTTGCGTCCAGAGAGACACAAGTCACTGTCTTGCAGGGGGAGAAATATCTTTGTTGCACAGAAGAAAAAAAACACTGTCTGCAGTAGCAGTAAGTTTAACTCCCTTGAAGAGAGACACAAATCACTGGCTTCTAAGACGCAGTCATTATCTCCCCCATCACCTATTTTTTCTGCCCCTGGAGCTTCTGCCTTTTCATTTGGTCATGGCTTCTAGTATCCATCACACAGTCATCGGTGGCCTGGCGTTTGGAGGGCAATTTGGCGTGAACATCAGAGTTTGTGTCCCTGCACAAGTTGGAGCCAAAACCATTGAAAAGATTGCCGCCCACGATGGGGAGAATCTTGGTGATTACATTGTGCCCATTACAGCACTGTGTCACCTCAAATTCTGGGAACTTCCTGGCCAAGCCAACAAGGATCTGCAGGAATGTGTCCTTATGGTTGTCACAACCAAAAAACCTGAAATAAAATGTGAATGTTAGCACATTACAAGTGAACAAAAAATTATACAAATAAAAATAAAAAAACATCCGAAAAAAAAAAGAATAATTCAGAAGAACAATTAAATTTATAAATTAATAGATTAATTCCTATAGTTATATTACCTATTAGTCTGTAGCATCTATTCGTTCGAAGAATGTAAAAAAAAAAAAACCTAATGCATGTGTGTAAGCACTCACACAGTAAGATAATGGCATTTAAACATATCAAATATGTATGTATGTATGTATGTACCGATGCTGTTTACCCCATCAAAAAAAAATAATAATAATGATACTGTAATATAAATAAACTTTACTTACTTATTCCTCCTCTCGTTGTTGATTTGAGAGTCCTAGACACTCAAGGCGAAGTAAGTAATGTGGCACAAAATTGGTGAAGGGTAATGTAGGCCTTCTTCCCCACCGTCTGGTGTCCCCCTGTCCAGCAGGCGTGTCAACGCAGGGAACTTCTTGGGGTCCCAGTCCCAGCCCTCAAAGGTGGGCTGGTACTTTTCCTTGCTATCCCAGAAAAGCTCCTCCTGGCAGGGAACACATGAATATGGCAGTGTCAGTGGAAAAAGAAATCATGTCCATGACCACACCAGTTATAACAGAAACAGAGGTCAAATCAGTTATACAAAATCTAAAAAATAAGAAAGCTCCAGGACCTAACACATGTAAACCAGAATTTTACAAAGCCTTATTATATAAAAAGTTAATGTATGAAAACAATAACAAGATGCTTAAATAATGTACTGGAAAGTGGAAACATACCACAAGAATGGAGAAGATCACATACCATAATGATACCCAAGAAAGCCAAACCAACAACAAAGGACCTCCGCCCAATTGCACTAATAAATTACATATATAAAATATTCATGGCTGTGATCTGAAACCAAATTGAAGACCATCTTAGGATAAATGAAGAACAAAAAATAGTACAAGCTGGTTTCACTTCAGGAGCAAGAATAGAAGACAACATCTTTATACTTCAATATTGTGTAGAAATGAGTTACAGGGAAAACAAAACGTTAATTATCACATTTATTGACTTCTCAAAGGCGTTTGATTCAGTGAAGAGAGCTAAAATAGTAGAGGCCTTGATTAAATACAAAATACATCCACTAATCATCACTGCATTCGCTAACACCTACTAAGATGACATAACAAAACTCAGCATCACTGAAGACCTAACCACAGAAATGAAGGTAGCAAATGGGATCAGACAGGGCTGTACAGGTTCCACAACTATCTTTAAACTCGTCACTTATTTAATTCTTCAAGAAATGGAAAAGAGAAAGGGTTTTACTACTAGAGGCATGAACATCACCTTAAGCTACGGTCACACTAGGTATTTCTAACGCTAGCCTGGCTTCCGTTTTCCCTGGCTTGACCGATACGACTAGCAGTATGGTCACACTCACAAGTAGAACCACTCGCCTTGCGGAATCAGCTGATCATAACAACAACACAAACCGTTATGGAGGAAGCACTTTTCTTCTTCTACTTATGAACATTTTCCATGAGACTTATAATAGCGTTACAAGAAGCTTGTGATAACATCAAAACACTGATGGAAATAAGCAAGGAATATGGCATGGAAATAAATAAAGAAAAAAGCTAAATAATCATACACAATGCAGAACACAAACCAGAGAACATTGAGGGAATCCGTGTGACTAACAATATTAAGTATCTAGGTGTTATAATAACAGACAAGAGGGATATATTTAAGGAACAGAAGAATAACATGATTATGAAGGCACAAAGATTGGCAAACCTGACCTACTCAATAACAGCAAAAAACTGCCACAAAATCATTATAGACAAGACATACTGGAAGAGTGTTTGTCTACCAATTATTAAAGGAAATCCTGAGAAGAATCAAATGTGAATACTTTAACTGGATGAAGACAACCAGAAAATACTTAGACTGCACCAAGTTAACATATAACAACATTGATAAGTTGCAAACTATCCTACTTTAATACCCATGTGTGTGTGTGGCGGGGGGTGCCTGGTGGGTGGGATGACGAGTCGGTAGCTAGATTCGAATTTTGAATTAACGGATTTCATTTGTTTTGAGGTGACCGTGGTCAATCATGGTTTAACTAACTTGGTTAGACCATGACCGTGATATGTATCTATTTGTTAAATTCGCACGGTCATTTTTAAATACATAACAGTAGTGATGGTAGCCATGATCAAATAATGACCGCTACTAAAGTTTTATCATCCACCGTTCTACGTTCAATTTCTACAGGGAGTTTTATATGAATTTAATACTGAAATGTTCCTAAAATCTTATAAATCAGACATTACAATAACCAAATGTTGCATACTTACTGCTAAAACAATTCCGGTGTCCAGCTAGTAGCTACAGTAGCACGTCCGTCTGGTTCCACTGGCAGTGGGTGACAGACTTCATACTGACCAACGAACGTCTCGCCATCACAGTCAGCTCAGCTTTCTCAGCTACGCGCCACGAATTATTGTGAAAAATTCATTCCCAAGACGATATAAAGATAATATGACATTTGATCACAATCAAATCATATTCAGGAATGGTGATTTCACAATATGTGATGCTTTATTTCAGAAATTATTGCCAATTTGCCTGAAATTTTTGCTATAAACAATATGCTTTATACACAACTCCCACACGATTTTCACTCATTCTTGTAATCTTTATGTTAATTTCCTATTTACACAAGTTGTAAAATCATTTTTTAGGTTCAGCAATGGTTCAGCAATCATTACTGATTGTAAAGACATGAAATACAATGTCCTAAGTAGAATATGAACTGATAAATGAAGTATTATCTGTCATCACTCATAGCAGCGGAATCAATAGGGCCAAAATGTAATATCGTCTCTCAGCGATTGTCCAGTCAAGTATGGTGTAGTCTATGATTAAGTTTATTTTTGTTTAGATTTTTTTAGTTTTAATTAGGTTTGATAATGTTACGTAAGCTTCAGTTAGTTTTCCTTTCCTTAGAGGAAATGCAAGATGTGATGATATCGGATAAAATAATTTTATAGATTTTGAGGCTGACAATTAATTAAAAGGAATGTATCTTACTATGGAATTCAATGGTACAATCACCAATTTATTTGGGTTAGCTTTTTTATTTGTTATAAAAATGATTCTGAACGTAAAAAAAAATTTCTGATCAGTATAATCATAACCTACCTTATTATTTTCATCTAATTACATAACATTTTTATGTCTAAACTTAAAGTAACATGCTGGTGCTAACCCCACAAATCTTGTGGGACTAAACTAATTTTATATCCTGATGGGCGTCATTGGGACAATAAACAACTGATTTTGGTTAGTTAAAAATCAATATAATTTCTTTTCTTTTTTCTGATTTGTTTTTATTAATAGCACTATTTATTATGATATCTAAACTTAACCTACATTACAAATATTTTCTGGTCATAACAAAAAGTTAACACACCTGGCACACTTGGTTAGTCTCCTGGCTAGTACAGTGGTAGCGCGCTGGCCTTACATTCGCTTGGTTGGCAGTTTGAGTCCTCGCCTGGGCTTGTGATGCTTAAGCTGTTTACTGGGCAGGAACTGCTGTGGTCGGGCACCACAGTGGGGGGTTGGGCTTGCCCGGCTGACGTTCTGGAGAGCATCTTCACTGATGGATACTGGAACTGAAACCCATGCACCTTAACCTTACTAATTTTTTTGGTTAGCATAAACTAAATCTAACCTGCTTGGGCTAACCCGACAAGGCCTGTGAGGCTAAACTAAACTTATATATGGGTTTTATTATTTTAAAGAAAAGGTTAATTTATACTTTAAGCCAATATTCCCTATCTCTAACCACACCCCTCCAACAAGTTTGGGAGACCGTGGGGAATCGGGGGTTTTGGGGGGGAGGCATATGTGAGTGATATATGGCCTTTAAAAAATCTAGGGGAATTTCCCTAGATTTGGGGAAATTTCCCCAGATCTAATCTAATTTACCCTAACCGACAGGTAGTGTAATCATTGAAAATGTTGTAAATAGTAAGAGCAACAAGCTGAGGGTAGCCATAACCATCTACTGTTTAATGGCATAAAGTATAGTAATACCAAAGAAAATGTTCATTGTTATGGACAACAATGGGACCAGTTCATATGGGTTAGATTGAGTTATTTATTGATTATTTTTTTGTTTCGATGTCCATAATTAACCTAACCTTTTAGGGCTAGCCTCACAAGCCCTGTGGAGCCCAAGCTCTGTATATAATAGGTAAATGACGTGATTGGTTCAGTTTGCTAATTACAACATGTATAATGCCTACTAAACCTAACTTAACTACAAAAGTATTAGCTGAGCTTCCATTCAACATGATCTTAACAGGGGAGCAAATATGTTTATTCTACAAAACTGCACTTAAAAAAAATTACAGATACATGAAACTTATACTTACCCATTATAGCGTGATTGAGGTCCAGGCAGAGGTCGCAGGTATGGTGTCAGGAGCCATGGCTTGCTGGGATATCCGCTGTCTCTCAACAAGTGACTACCTGGTGGCACATGTCCTCTCGAACAATGCTGTCACTCCATTGCCATTTAAAATACGTGCATCATGCACTGAGCCAGACCATTTTGCAAGGATATCCATTAATTGATAGTTGACATCGAATACAACCTGTACATTGATATTGTGATATCCTTTGCGGTTGACAAACACGTCCTCCTGCTCCTTTGGTGCCACAATCCTTATGTGTCCCCCATCAATGACACCAATAACCCCAGGAAAATTTTTGATGTTGAGGAAATCTGCCTTATTCGCCTCAGTAACTTGTTGGGTGATGGGAAAACAGATGAATTGTTTGATAGTGTTGATGTCTGCAAGGACGTCAATGGTCTGAGTGATAGCTCTGCTGATGGCGGGTTGTAGGGCTGGGCGGGATCCAATTACTGGATTGAATCCAGTAATCTGATCCCGTCCAGCGCTCGGAGGGGAGTTGATTTTATGGGCTTCCGTCTGGGCTGGGACGAGTACAAGTCTACGGACGAGCGCCTCGCGGCCATCAAGAACTTCAGTATGCCAGACAAGCCCTCCATTTCAGACATCAGGTCGTGGTACAAGTTCGTGAACCAGCTCGTCCCCTTCCTCGCCACCGCCCCAATCATGAACGACTTCAGGGAGCTCCTGAAGAAACCACGTGGTAGGTCTGTGTATTGGGATGAACAACTGCAAGAAAAGTTTCGCCAAGCCCAGGACACCATATGCCAGCTCGCTAAGGACAGCCTGGCATACTATGACAAGACACGCCCAACGATAGCCATCACGAACTGGAGCAGGGAAGGTGTCGGGTTTGTCATCCTGCAGCAGTACTGCCACTGTTCATCCGCTGTCGCCCCCTTCTGCTGCAAGGCTGGCCGATGCCTGGCCCTGTGCGGCAGCCGTCACCTCACTGCTGCTGAGGCAGGCTATGCCGCAGTGGAGGGAGAAGCTTTAGCCGTGGTGTGGTGCCTCCAGAAAGCCAGGCTGTTCTTGCTGGGATGCCCGAACCTCACCATCGTCACCTACCACCGCCCCCTCACCAAGCTCCTGGGGGACAGAGCTCTGTCAGAAGTAGTCAACCCGCGGCTCTTCCGGCTAAAGGAGTGGACATTGCAGTACTGCTTCCAGGTAAAATACCAGCCCAGGAAAAGGAACACTGCAGCAGACTTTCTGTCCAGGTACCCGGCGCTCAAGAGTCCCTCAACGGACGCTGATGTCGACCTGGACGAGGACCTCGCTGAAGCAGTTGCAGCCGCCGTGATTGCCACAGCCGGACACAAGGGTCACATCCTGGACGAGTCAGTGGTGAGAAAATTTGCAGCCGACGACCCCGTGTACCAACTGTTGCTGGCCAAAGTGTTAGCCGTGGACTGGCACCAACATAAATTGCAAGAGGTGGCCTGCCTGCGCCCATTCTATGGCGTGAGAGACAGGCTGACAGTCAACCAGGACCTGGTGACGTACACATTTGATCAGGGGTGCGTGCGCCTTGTGATTCCAGAGCTCCTCCGCCCACAGGTAGCAGCGAATCTTCACGCCGGTCACCAGGGGCTCGACTCCATGCTGTGGAATACAAGGCATTGTGTATACTGGCCCGGATTGGAGGGAGACCTGCAGTACTACAGGGCATCCTGCACGCCATGCGAAACACATGCCCCCTCGCAGCCCACACAGACACTTGTCATCACACCGCCCCCGGAGTACCCCTTCGAGTCTACAGTGGCAGACATGTTCCAGCATGACGGGTACACTTACATGGTTTACGCCAACAGGCTCACAGGGTGGCTGGAGCTTGCCCATTTCCCATCCGGCGCCATCTTGCAAAGGATCAAGACTCAACTGAGGCTTTACTTCACGCGATGGGGAGCTCTAGAGCAACTGTCCACCGACGGAGGTACAAACCTGGCAAGCGAGGAAATTTATTGATCAGATGCTGGCATCTGAAGCTTCATAAGGAGCTGCAGCTGTATCCTCTTTTGCCAGCACATGACTGTAATGAAAGGGTCCCATAATGCATTTATTTTTTTATACTGTTGCCATTACAAAGTGATGTGTCTATGTGTATGTTTAATGAGTAAATGTTGTTATGGCATAGTTTTGCTTTGTTTTTATCCGACAGATAGCAGCAGCTTAACATGCTGGAATGTACTACAAGTGTGCCATGCTTCATCCACACAACCACATCACAATCCACCACCCTCATTGCTTGATTGCCTATATTTACCTGTCAACCACCAGCCCCTTTAATTGCTCCAAAGTAGAGTTATTCTCCCCCGACACACCATCAATGGTGACGTTAGTCTCACCCAGGATGTCGTACACAGCCTGGGTGATGGCATCAAGTTCTGTTGCTGGAGGATCTCCACCTGTAAAACATATGGCATTATAATAGGAATATATGCAAGCAGATAATTGTGGGTGCTTAAGACACTTGAAAGCTAGTCCAATAAGACATAAGCCACTACATACTTAGCTAAAAGTTCACTCACCAGTTCCTACTACTCCATGCTTATGGCGGGTAATGCGCTCTTTGGCTTTGGAGAGAACGGTATACCACCGTTTCTCACACTCAGCCTTAGTTCTGACTACCATGGGATGAGATGTGTTGATGAGACTTACTATCTCATCCCATGCCTGCTTCTTCATCTTTGATATCAGTTTAGGCGACAGAGAGCCCTTTATGACATCTTTTCTCTCTCTGACTAAGGCCAATAAATTAATTGTTTGGTCATCCGTCCAGTTAGCCTTCCTCACTTTTTTTGGTGGATGTTTCCTGTCCAACGTGAAGAGCCTAAATTAGCTTAGGTGAGGTCATTTAACGCAACTTAACCTGAACTAACCAAATCTAACCTAACTTATACGGTTATACAGTAATGTCAAGGTTGGTTAGTTAACACTTCACGAGGGGCACAGCCTCCTTATTAGGATTGGTTTGGTTAGGTTATGTTAGGTTTAGTTTGGGTTGGTTATATTATTGATTACGTATGATTTGGGTAGGTTATACTAGGTTTGCTTTGGTTAGGAGATTAAGTTAGGTTATGTTAGGCTTGTTTAGAGAGTTAGTTAGGTTAGGTTAGGAAAAGTTAGGATGTTGGGTTTGGTTGGATTTGGTTAAATATGGTTAGATAAGGTTAGGTGGTTTCTTATCAGGATGAGCTCAACAGGACGGGAGCTCCAAACATGCCAACACGCCACAGTGTGATAAAAGTTTGTGATAATGACAAATAAATACCTAATGTAAAATACTGTGGAATGTGTGTTGTAAGCATATAGTAGGTTAGGTTTAATTAGTTTTGGGAGCCCATGGATCAGAATGCTATCATGCTATAAAAAAAAATGTTGGTAAGTTTATACTTTATGCCAATATTCCCTATCTCTACCCACACCCCACCAACCCCCCCAACAAGCTTGGGGGACCGTGGGAAATCGGGGGTTTTGGGGGGGAGGCATATGAGTGATATATGGCCTTTGAAAAATCTAGGGAAATTTCCCTAGATTTAGGAAAAATTCCCCAGATCTAACCAAATTTATCATAACCGGGGGGCTGCGCACCCCCTCGACCCCCCCGGTGACACTGTTGTAACCTAATCTACCCTAACCTATCCTAACCTGTTGGGGCTACGCCCCCCCTGGACCCCCCAGCTGATACTGTTGTAACCTAACCTAATTATTGGTTGAATTGCAAATTTACCAAGTATAATTTCATAACTCACAATACCTTAACGAGAGCATGAAGTTCCTGGCTGTGGGTCATCCTCTACTATTTCTCCAAGGAGCCACACACTGGGGACACTGAACAGCTGCTGGTAGGACGCCGTGTTCCCTCAGAAACTCGTAACACAAATCGTTTTTCGAATGAAATTTTGCGATAATTTCCCAATAATCGAATTCGCAACCTTTACAAGTGATGTCAATGGTAGCCATGACAGAACTGACCACAAAAAATGTCTCCTTGTGGTGCCCGGGAGAGGAAAAGACAATTAGAGAATTAATTGTATTTATTTTGTTATTGATGGTCACTGATGTTGATAATTATTTCCCTGTCTATAAAAAAAGATAAGCTGCCACCACCCCAAGAAGTTTAATGAGAACTTGAGGATTCTCAGGGAATTTAATTACTTCCTTAAGGGAAGTTAAGATACTCGAAAGAAGGGTAATTATGACTAGGGAAATATAGGTGACCAAAGGATAGTATTAACTGAACAATTTATCGGGCTGGTAGAGTGAACTGAGTTTTGCTAAGGCACATGGGAACGTGGATCTGTTTCATATCCTTTTTCAAGTCGTGTTGAGCACTTACCTACACTTACCTTACCACACCATCGGAGGGGTTATTATACAACGAAATCACTTCTTTTGATTTAACTAAAGTTATTTATTCACTGTATATTTTGGATAACACAGGCTGGACATTGAATTTTACACCATAGAATAAACTAAAGCATCAGAAGACTTAATTGCTCATAACAGATAAACACAATAAAAAAAAAACATATACACAGAGTTGGTATTACTTTATCTCACTCCGAGACATCAACTCTTTCCACTTATAACAATTTTATACCCTTGACTCCCTTCCCTGACTGATTCACCCTATAAATGTTGCAATTTAGTAACTAGGCCTGAGAGTAGTTAAGAAACTTTCTCTCAGAGGGGGACCTTCAGTCCTCCGTATTTTTTCTGAATTAGGGTGAAATCATTAATTTCTGGTTACACGAATTGGCTTCAATATTACATAATGTAATCCTTCCTCTCCATAACACCGAGGATTGGTACGAGATTCCTACTCCTGAGTATATTGGCTGGGTCTATCAGACCGTCTTACACAACACATGGTTACTTTTTCTGGTCTAAAGAACCAAAACTGAGATTTGGCCTTGGCTTTCTAGCCATACATTTCACTAAAAGAAAAGGAAAAGGCAAGAAATGGGTTTGTGTAAGGTGTAGTGGAGGCACTCTATATTCCCTGCAATGGGTGGCGAGGTTGAGTAGCGTCTCAAGAGGATAATTCACTTCCCACAAATCAGGATTTAGTACATAGTCATTATAACATGAAAATTACCATGAACAAGATATATGATCCACAATGGAATATTATTATGGGGGAAAAAGGGGGGCCATGTGGTTTTAGCTTTACTTGTCCTTGCTTAAAATGGAAGGAAATTAGTATTATCCACTTACAATGGATCTCAAATGAGGTTTACATTATTAGCCAGGCTAATGGGGAAAGTTATGGGCTATATAAGAATATTGAGAGGCACTGGATTTCCCAAATATTAAGAAATTTACAGGAGCATCTTTCACTAACCTGCAATGGGTGGTGAGGTTGAGTAGCGTCTGACGCTATTCACAGGGAAAGGGCGGGAATGGGGGAGGGGGGGAAGGGGGTTTTCAAGAATATTCCACCTTTGATCTTTTTACTGAGTGATTATTGAGAAATGAAATTGTTATTAACTTATACAAAATAAATTTTGATATGGAACAAGTATCATCTTGAAACCTAATAAATGGGATTTCTGGATTAATATATATGGGGGCGATTCGATTACGTGTTATGTGTCACGTAGACAGACGGGAACATGAGTATTGCACAACATGATGCAATATCATGTATTTCTTAATAAAGTGTTGTGAAAAGATAGCTAAGTAAGTTAATTATGTTAGGCTATGGAGTGCAGTTTTACGAGTAAATGAATATTAATGGCTTGAATATATGATTCTAATTTCTCTCCATAGAAAACTGACTTAAAAGAGGGGGGATAACTGTACGAAACTTGAAAATCTGGGGGCAATTTCAATATAAGACAATAATATCAATATACAATACAAAAATTATAAATGATATGTGAGTTAAAACATTTATATAACGAAGTATCACCTTGGGAATATGAATCTGAGGGCATATCACCATTTCCTTGGGGTTTACAACTGAGTTGGTTTCTGTGTTAACCTCAGAACTATAACAAAACGAAGACACATTCAATAAAGCCTAGGTGAAGTCAACTTGTGGTATCACACGACTTTCCCCTCCAGGTGAAATGTTTTTACTCACAAACCAAAAAAAAAAAAAAAATTACATCTTGACATGTTTACAATTTAAGAACTGGTTTTATGGTTACTAAAGTTATTATCCACCTTGGTTTTCCATCAACTAACATTCACTCGACCTTCCCCATCATTCCACTATTTCAGCATTCCTTCTTGGCCAAAAACACTGGCAACATAATATGTGGTTCCTTAGAAACCAATTGCCTGGCTACTGCTGTTACTTGGCTGTAGTTCAGATCATTGTAGGGCACACCCCAGTCCACATACTCATGAGAGAAGTATGGATGATCTCGTCAACTGTACAAGATCCCGGACACTCGGTAGCTAAGTTGAGCCTTCCTGACCCTTGACTTTCATACAAAACAAACAATAACATAAATTCTCGGTCACTCATCTTCATTTTCTCACATTTGCATTCAGTCACCCTTCATTCGTTTCCGCAGCAAGTGGTCATACAGGAAGCATTTGACAGAGCTTAGGCTACGTCCTGATGTCTTCTCCACCTCCTAACACCAGCAGACTGTAACTTAGAGGACTAATCACACTACTAACAGGTGTGATTCCCTCACCTTAAGGTGGCCTACGGCTTTCTGAACTAGTACATTGTGTGAACTACACACAATCCTGTGAACTAATCTATATCAATAGTTCACCACTCCTTCAGGGCTCAAACTAGGCCCGGGGGAATTAAGGTGGATAGTCTACCGACCTGTCACACCTGGGTCGAATCACAAACACCAAACCTTCAAGGGGACTTTAACTTAGTACCACCAATTGTCCAAATCAGTTCCTTAACATCTTAAGATTAACACCCACTGTGACATAGTCCTTTGAGGTTGTTTCTGCCCAGTCACTGTACCTAACACTCCTCAATATACCTTCGAGGTCTATTCCTTAGCCGTGGAGGCATCGGTTCGTCATTGTCTTCCTTGGCACACGACACTTCCAAGGGGGCTAGTAACCACTCCTCTTTACCCACATATGGCTTCACTTTTTCAGCTGCCCTTTGCATCTTTTACCCGGTAAAGATGTTCTCTAACAGGTAAGCAACACCATCCCTAATTATTTCTATGGTCTTGTAGGGACCGGCCCACTTAGGGTTCAGCTTCCTGCTAGTACCTGGCAGTGTCACTTCTTTTCTTACCCACACCAATTGTCCGACACTGACGGCTTGGTTAGTTCTTTTCCGGTTTGCCACTTCCCTGTACCGTCGGGTCTGTCTGAGGTGGGTCTGTTTGATCACCTCCTGAGCCACCTCCAGTCCTTTGGGGTCTCCGGCAATACTGGGAAGGGGGGAACCCATTTGACGAGGGGCATGGCGTCCAAAGAAGGCGAAGAAAGGCTGGACGGCCGTTGAAGAGTGTACAGCATGATTTAGCACTATCTGGCAGGACGCCAGATACTGTGGCCACTTGAGTGGGTACCCTGCACACAAGATAGCCAGTACAGTCTTGAGAGAAGAATGGAGCCTCTCCGTGGTGCTGTTCCCTCTGGGATGATATGGGGTCGTGTGATAGGTGACAATCCGATGTCTTCTGCAGAGGTCTTGGAACTGCCGAGAAACAAACGCCAACCCGTTGTCGTGAACCACAGACTGGGGGGTGCCGAAGTCTGCGATGTACTGCTCCATGCTCTCCACGACAGTGTGTGTGTTTGTTTTTAAGGGGGTATAGTTTTACAAACCTACTGAAATGATCAATGACTGTTAAGACATATCGATAACCATGTGTCCCTGCGGTCATATCAGTAAAGTCAATTCCTAACCTTTCTAAGGGTTGTGACACTGATGGTAATTCTTGCCATTTCTCTTGCAATCCTGTGTTACCCTTAAACTGTTGGCAAGTGATGCAATTTTTGACACAGTGGTTGACTTCAGATTTCAGGTTGGCCCAATAGAAAAATTCTTCTGCCTTGGCTATGGTTTTCTTTTGCCCAAAATGTCCAGAAGCTACATGGGCAAATTCTAAAGCTTTCTGTTTGAGTGATTGTGGAACTACCAAGCAATAGTGAAAGGTGCCATCTACCTTTTCCTTGATAAAATACAGAACTTTTTCTTCTACAACAAATTGATCTAAGATGACTTTAGGATATAATTTTGTAGGTAGTTTTCCCCCTTCTAGATATTCTGCTAGTCCTTTCCACCTCTCATCTTCTCTTTGGGCTTCGGCTATGGCTGCTAGATTAAGTCCTAAATAATTTCTGGGCTCAACTACTTGACGAATTACTCTTATTGGTCTTGACAAGCTGTCAGCCACCACATTTTGTTTTTCTTTTAAGTACTTGATGTCATAAGTATATTCTCTCATTTCGATTATCCATCTGCTCATTCTGGGGCTTTTGGTTTTCCTTTTGAAAATGCTAGTTAAGGGTTGATGGTCGGTAAAGATACTAAATTTTGTTCCCCATAAGTAATGATGGAAATTTTTGCAAGTTAATACTACTCCCAGGGCTTCTCGATCAGTGGCCGAATATCTAGACTCAGTGGGGTTTAATTTCTTGGAAAAGTAACCTATGGGCTTGTTACTTCCATCTGCTTGAATTTGACTTAGAACACCTCCTACATGAGTATTACTAGCATCCGTTGTGACTATAAATGGTTGTGTTAAATCTGCCTTAACTAGCACTGGGGCATCACTTAAGATTTGTTTTAGGGTGGTAAAGGAGTGCTGGCATTCTTCAGTTCAATTAAATTTAGTATTCTTTTTTGTGAGATTGTTAAGGAGGGCTGCTAATTTGGCAAAATTTTGGATGTGTTTACGGTAGAAGGAACACATTCCCAAGTAATATCTGACTCTTTTAACTGTGCTGGGAGGTTGCATTTGTTTGATGGCTTCTAAATTTTTAGGGTCAGGTTTACATCCTTCTTTAGAAACTAAATGGCCCAAAAATTTTACTTCTGCCTCTCCAAAAGTGCATTTGCTTAAATTTAGTTTGATGCCACTTTCCTCTAGGGTCCGAAAGATCGTTTGGACTCTAGTTAGCATGGTAGGAAAATCAGGGGCCCACAAGATTATGTCGTCCAGATAATTTCTAACCCATCCCTCCTTCAATAGAATGGTTAAGATTGAGGCCATTTGTCGAGAGAAGATGGCTGGTGAGCAGGACAATCCAAACGGAAGTCTGCGAAAGCGATATAGTGATATTCCATCACTAAAGATGGTGATGTCTCGAGAAATGTCTTTGATGGTAACTTGGAAGTAGGCTTCCTTAAGATCTAGGGTGGTATAGAAAGCCTGGCCCGAGGCTTGCTCGACTAGTTCGTCCAACCTTGGGAGAGGATAAATGTCAGTGGCTAACTGGGTATTTACTTTCTTGTAATCGAGACACATCCTCTTGGAGCCATCCGGTTTGCTCACTAATGCAATCGGGCTGAGCCATGCAGAAGTCGATTTTTCTATAATTTCCCGGGCTTCCATATCTTCTAGCATTTGGCTAATTATTTCCTTCGAAGCTTCAGGATACCGGTACATAGGGGCCCGCACAGAATTGGCATCTGTTAACTGAATCTCCACCGGGGGGACATTAAGGATTCCCAACTCTCCCTCTTCCAGCAAAAAATAGCTGATCATGAGCTATTACTTTATTTAATTCTGCTTTTTGAGCTTTCCTTAAATGGGACATGGGCAATTTAGATAACAGATGGGTTAACTTTTCCTTACGTCCTCCAGAAATACCGTATTTTACGGCTTACAAGACGCTGCATCTTGGAAGACGCACCCTAATATTGGAGAGAAATTTTGAGAAAAAAAAAATTAAGTCATTCCCACACAAAAACAGCTTCACCATATCCATAGCATAGGAGACAACATTTAAACACAGCAGATCCAAACGCAGCCGATCCAAAGGCTTGCTGGTCTATGGAAATAAGCCACCTGTTATCCTTGGTTATACACCTGTACTGTCAAGATCAAGAGCGGAATGGCTCCCGCCGCCACCAGCAGGCACAATAAACAACAGACGTATGGCTCACATTTGGGCTTGTGGCTTGGCTCCAGGAAGGTTTGTGGTATTGGAAATACTTGTAACAAGTAAGTACTGAGGTTATATCATATAAAAGGCTGAATTGAATAATTACTGAAGTTAATCTCATAATGTAATGACATCATACAAATACACGTCCCTATCGGGCGAGCCAATACGACAACATTCGTCTTGGAAGACGCACAAGTATTTTACATGGTATTTTTTAGGAAAAAAAAGTGCGTCTTGTGAGCCGTAAAATACGGTACTAGGTTGGTCGGAATGGGGGAGGAGGCCGTTTTGAATGTGGTGTACTGAAGGTGAATTTACTTCGCCCTTCTCATACCAGCCAAAAAGGGTGCCTACTTTGAAATTTTTGGGTACTTTGGTGTTGTTAGTTACTGGGCAGGGGATAGTTTGACCATTGTTTACTTTAACACAAAAGGGGTGATAGTTACTGGAGGGTTTTCCTTGGGGGTATACTATGAGGATGGTACCAGTTTTTTCTGCAACAGATAGGGGAATGGGATTTAGTTTGATATGGATCTAGCCGAATTTCCTTGGGATTATGCAATTGGTTTTTAAGCTTTAAGGACACTACTGGGGGAGGAAGTTGAGTTACGTTACGGACTGCACTTTTTCGGGGTCGAATTTGGTGGACGGCATAAGGAGCCTTTCCCCAATTAAATAACTTCTCGGGATCCCATAGGAATGAGGAATTAAATAAGATGTCAGTTCCCAGCAACATGTCGGCTTGCAAATAGCTGTTTGGAACCACTGGGACCCACTTCTTTACTACAGTTTGCAGCCCAATGTCTATTTCTACTAATACCGAACCAAGTATTCTGAGGGGTGTTCCTGTCACTCCTTGGAGACAAGGGAAGTTTCTTTTCTGGTGGAGTTCACAACCTAATTTACACTTGTGGATTCCTTCATTAAAGTGTAATCACTACCAGTGTCCACCATAGCTGACAATAATTTATTATTCACCGATAATTGAATTATAGGAGATGTGGGGGCCTGTGTTATTAAGCTGTTATACTGGTTAACTTTTCCCGGACAATTTCTATTTCCCCTTCGGCAATTCATACGTCTGCAATCAAAACATGACCCATCGCAGGGAGCTGAGGCACATTCCCTTAGGTTGTGAGTGTGAGACCGACAGTAGGGGCAGAACAATTTTGGTTTTGGGGAGGACCATGACCGGCCAGCGGGAGTAAAAGACTGGTACTGATGGTATTGACTGGGTGAGTTATTTGATTTCATTTGACTTAATTGAGTCGTCAAGGCTTTCATCTGTTCTTTAAGGTCCTCCATCTCGGACTTGTTTTCTGATTCGGGGGAGGGAGTTGTGGTAGTAGTTAGGGACCGTCCCTCTTTTGGTCTCACCGAACTTTCATGTTTCCTAGACACTTGACTTAAAGGGGGCTTTGTGCTTCGAGGAATATCTGTCTTTGGTATTCTACTCTGTCTAGGAATTTATTGAGGGGATAGGTTTCATCTAAAAAACTTTCCAGCTTATCCTTGAGGTCTTGAGGTAGACCTTGCCACACTTTTCTTTTCAGGTATTTATTCCCATTTGGGAATTTCTCATTTGGGAATTTAGATTCCAATGTGGCATACTTGCAAATTGCCTTATTACAAAAGGATTGTGGGCTTTCTCCCCAGTCATAAAATTCGGTTTCTAAATCTTGCCATGCTCGGTCTAGGTTTGCATCCACCGTGAATTCATTTTTCAATAGATTACAGAAATCTCCCCATGAAAGGTTTGGCTGTTTCCGCTGCTGATTGTGTACTAACATTACTATTTATGGTCCTAGTCGGCTTTTAGCCACTTGTATTCTAGAGGCATCACTGGGCGTGGCTTGTTCTACTAACTCAATAAACATTTGAAGGCGTGCTGAAGCCTCTAGACCTTCCAAGTGGTTTAACTTAAGAATGGGGACATCGCGTGGTTTGGTTAAAGGGGGACTACTGGCTGCGGGTGAGGCAAGGGCCTCTTCCTGGTTGACAATGCGGGTGCCTATATTTTTCATAACTGCTGCTTGTTGGCGTATTACGTCCCTTAAGGCTTCAACCTCATTTCTCAGTTGCTCAGTTTCTGAAAGGCTTTGGTAATCCCTTACCACCTCTATTTTTTCCCTTTTACAATATTCCATTTTTGTGGGGTTACTGAGCATCTGTTAATACCTTAATCCAGGCTAGCTTACTGACTAATTTAATCCAGACTAACTTATTTACTACCTTAATCCAGGCTAAATTAACCTAACCCATCACTACATTAACCTAACCATTTCCATCCTTACCCATATTCCCATGAAAACCAATCCATTTTCCCCATAGCTAACCAAGTAGGACCATGAGTACAACTATCCTTATCCATCATTCTCCTTACTTGATTATCGCATGACAAGAAGCTTTTTCCATCCTCACTTGTTGTGGTAATTGTTAGGTAGTGCTCAAACACCTTGAATTCCACCGCTTAAGCCACCAATGTGGTGCCCGGGGGGGTGAAAGAGAATTAGAGAATTAATTGTATTTATTTTGTTATTGATGGTCACTGATGTTGATAATTATTTCCCTGTCTATAAAAAAAGATAAGCTGCCACCACCCCAAGAAGTTTAATGAGAACTTGAGGATTCTCAGGGAATTTAATTACTTCCTTAAGGGAAGTTAAGATACTCGAAAGAAGGGTAATTATGACTAGGGAAATATAGGTGACCAAAGGATAGTATTAACTGAACAATTTATCAGGCTGGTAGAATGAACTGAGTTTTGCTAAGGCACATGGGAACGTGGATCTATTTCATATCCTTTTTCAAGTCGTGTTGAGCACTTACCTACACTTACCTTACCACACCATCGGAGGGGTTATTAAACAACGAAATAACTTCTTTTGATTTAACTAAAGTTATTTATTCACTGTATAATTTGGATAACACAGGCTGGACATTGAATTTTACGCCATAGAATAAACTAAAGCATCAGAAGACTTAATTGCTCATAAGAGATAAACACAATAAAAAAAAAACATATACACAGAGTTGGTATTACTTTATCTCATTCCGAGACATCAACTCTTTCCACTTATAACAATTTTATACCCTTGACTCCCTTCCCTGACTGATTCACCCTATAAATGTTGCAATTTAGTAACTAGGCCTGAGAGTAGTTAAGAAATCTTCTCTCAGAGGGGGACCTTCAGTCCTCCGTATTTTTTGAATTAGGGTGAAATCATTAATTTCTGGTTACACGAATTGGCTTCAATATTACATAATGTAATCCTTCCTCTCCATAACACCGAGGATTGGTACGAGATTCCTACTCCTGAGTATATTGGCTGGGTCTATCAGACCGTCTTACACAACACATGGTTACTTTTTCTGGTCTAAAGAACCAAAACTGAGATTTGGCCTTGGCTTTCTAGCCATACATTTCACTAAAAGAAAAGGAAAAGACAAGAAATGGGTGTGTGTAAGGTGTAGTGGAGGCACTCCATATTCCCTGCAATGGGTGGCGAGGTTGAGTAGCGTCTCAAGAGGATAATTCACTTCCCACAAATCAGGAGTTAATACATAGTCATTATAACATGAAAATTACCATGAACAAGATATATGATCCACAATGGAATATTATTATGGGGGAAAAAGGGGGCCCATGTGGTTTTAGCTTTACTTATCCTTGCTTAAAATGGAAGGAAATTAGTATTATCGACTTACAATGGATCTCAAAAGAGGTTTACATTATTAGCCAGGCTAATGGGGAAGGTTATGGGCTATATAAGAATGTTGAGAGGCACTGGATTTCACAAATATTAAGAAATTTACAGGAGCATCTTTCACTAACCTGCAATGGGTGGCGAGGTTGAGTAGACCCGGTGATCTAGTGGTTAGGACGCTCGCCTCACAAGCGAGAGGTCGCGGGCTCAATCCCCGCGCCGGGTAGGAGACATATGGACCAAGTCTCTTATAAGTGTGTGGTCCCTGTTCACCAAACAGTAATGAGGTACCTGATCTCAGACGGGGTTTGTGACCCGCTTTCAGGGGGGAGAAAACAAATCTCCCATAAATAAAAAATATATACGGCAGTGTCGTAATGAGGCTGCCGTACTGGAGCCACAGGCCCGTTAGGGCCTCTTTCAGGAATTCGTCCCTATAAGTATAGTGATGGGCGCTTTGTGAACGAGTCGGTTCATAGAGCCGGCTCTTCCAGGTGAACGAGAAGAGCCGGATCTTTCTCGAGAGCCGTTTGGGATTTTTTTGAGAGCCGTTAATTTTTTTTTTCTAGTTTTTCCATATTTTTGCAATTTTCTAACAAAATGCAAAAATTACCGATTGTTAATAATTATAGTAATGATAATAATGATAATACTTACGAGAATTAAGCCTATTCATAGAAATTATATAGTAAAATAGTTAAGTTACCCCTTCAAGTTAACAAAGAAAACTGTATTTACAAGTGCTTTGGCCTCTAGCAAAGAGGGGTAACTCAACACATAAAACACATATATATGAATAATTCAGAAAATATATGGTGTATATGGCAGGCCAATGATGTGGAATGTATACTATAATATTCCCTACAACATATCCGTAAATGAAGACAATCTGATAATATTAAGAGGTCAAATTAAATTATAGAACTCTTCTCAAAATAGTGTACATATCGTATAAATCAAGTATATTTTTTTCCATAGTTAATTTTTTAACACAAAACTCATTTTCTCATTATAGCTCGAGAACCATAAGATATACGTACAATGACTACGAATAGACAAAGAGTGAATAGGAATCCAACTTTTTGTTGCAACATTTAAAAATGAAATTACTCTTTATATAATGAAGGAAATTTTTTTTTTTCATAACCTGTGAGTAAAATAAAATAAAAAAAACTACACTAGCTGATACGCCTTTTAAAATTATTTAAATGATTATAGGTGCATTTTTTCTGTCAAACTAATCGTTAAGGTTTTTTCCTTATAACTCGAAAACTATGAAATTGACGTAAAATGATTAGGAGTAATTAGGGAAGTTAAATGAAACAAGCTTTCTTTTCATTCTATTGAAAATGAAACTCAATGATAAATGACCATCGAAAAAAAAAATTTCTTAACTATTAGCGTTATTCAAAATCAGACTACACCAGCTGAAAGGCCTTTTGAAGGTAAGAAAATAACTATTTAACATAATTTTTGTCAAACTAGTATTTAACATTTCGTTTTGTAAAAACGAAAACTATGGAGTTCAAGTCAAAAAATCTGCGAATAATTAAAATAAGGAAATATATATTTTTTTTTTGGACCATCAGAACATGTAAACAGTTTATAAATAATGAAAACATTAAAAACAAAAAGGTTTTGGCGTAAAGTTAGATTAAATTACATGATTTGATAGAACTTTTAAAATTACATCAATTAGCATAAGTGCATTTTTTCTGTACGACTAATATTTACGCGATAAAAGACAAGTTAACTACGTTGATAATTTGAGGGGTGGTAGGGTACCGCACCACCCCTCAAACTCACGTTACGTAACAGTCAACCGTCGCTCTCTCTCTCTCTCTCTCTCTCTCTCTCTCTCTCTCTCTCTCTCTCTCTCTCTCTCTCTCTCTCTCTCTCTCTCTCTCTGATATATAAATGTTAAATAAGAAAGAAAATAGATAGTATGTGTGTGTGTGTGTGTGTGTGTGTGTGTGTGTGTGTGTGTGTGTGTGTGTGTGTGTGTGACCGTGTGTGTGTGTGTGTGTGTGTGACCATGAACGAAAAATTGTCTGAGTCTCTCTCTCTCTCTCTCTCTCTCTCTCTCTCTCTCTCTCTCTCTCTCTCTCTCTCTCTCTCTCTCTCTCATATATATAAATGTTAAATAAGAAAGAAAATAGATAGTATGTTTGTGTGTGTGTGTGTGTGTGTATGTGTGACCGTGTGTGTGTGTGTGTGTGTGTGTGTGTGTGTGTGTGTGTGTGTGTGTGTGTGTGTGTGTGTGTGTGTGTGTGTATGAGTGTGTGTGTGTGTGTGTGTGTGAACGAAAAATTCTCTCTCTCTCTCTCTCTCTCTCTCTCTCTCTCTCTCTCTCTCTCTCTCTCTCTCTCTCTCTCTCTCTCTGATAGATAAATATTAAATGAAAAAGAAAATAGATCATATGTTTGTGTGTGTGTGTCTGTCTGTCTGTCTGTCTGTCTGTCTGTCTGTCTGTTTGTCTGTCTGTCTGTCCGCCAAATAACAGACGAGGCAAGTCCACATATGTGCCTCAGTAAGCCTACTGTCGCCAACGGTTAATGATAACAAAAAATATTTGGTTTAAAGTAAACATTTTTTGAAAGCTTTTTCACCTTTCCTTAAATCAATAGGTATTGAAAGCTAACTAGCAAAGTTATCCTAAGAAATTTCTTCTAAATTATAAAGACTATAAACAGAATATGTGGAACTACTTAAAAAAAAGTATTTGAGAGCTGAAAGAGCCGTTTGGGAGCCGGAAGAGCCGGCTCTTTTGAGTGAACGAGAACGAGACTCGGTTCTCGGAAAAGAGCCGGAACGCCCATCACTAGTTGAGTAGCGTCTGACGCTATTCACCGGGAAAAGGCGGGAATGGGAAAGGGGGGGAAGGGGGTTTTCGAGAATATTCCACCTTTGATCTTTTTACTGAGTGATTATTGAGAAATGAAATTGTTATTAACTTATACAAAATTAATTTTGATATGGAACAGGTATCATCTTGAAACCTAATAAATGGGATTTCTGGATTAATATATATGGGGGCGATTCGATTACGTGTTATGTGTCACGGTGACAGACGGGAACATGAGTATTGCACAACATGATGCAATATCACGTATTTCTTAATAAAGTGTTGTGTGAAGAAAGCTAAGTAAGTTAATTATGTTAGGCTATGGAGTGCAGTTTTACGAGTAAATGAATATTAATGGCTTGAATATATGATTCTAATTTCTCTCCATAGAAAACTGACTTAAAAGAGGGGGGATAACTGTACGAAACTTGAAAATCTGGGGGCAATTTCAATATAAGACAATAATATCAATATACAATACAAAAATTATAAATGATATGTGAGTAAAAACATTTATATAACGAAGTATATATGGGAATATGAATCTGAGGGCATATCACCATTTCCTTGGGGTTTACAACTGAGTTGGTTTCTGTGTTAACCTCAGAACTATAACAAAACGAAAACACATTCAATAAAGCCTAGGTGAAGTCAACTTGTGGCATCACATCCTCAACATATGCCACTCCTACTATTACTCATAGCAAGCTCTCATTGGCGCAGCTGGTGCTCTTATGAAGTGGTGGCACGTCATTGGACAGAGGAAATATAGATACTATAAGAATCCTCTCAGTAGTTACCCACAAGCCCATGCTATAAACAATTGATAGTCGTGTTTGCTTATGTTTATGTTTATGGACTTAGAAAATAACTCCCCAAACGCAACACATTCCCGGACGTATTGCAGCCTTATTATTCATTTCCGACAGGTAGTGTGATCAGTGAAAATGTTGTAAATAGTAAGAGCAACAAGTTGATGGCATAAAGTTAAGTAATACCAAAATGTTTAAGTAAGTAGTATTAAAGAATTGCATACCTCTAGGGCTGGTTCCATGCTGGCAAGGTTGATGAGATGTGTGTCGCAAGGTTGCAGTAAAATGACCGTTTTCTTCTTCTTCTTGTGACTTGTTGTTCTCAGCTGACTGAGCTGAGACGGGCACGGGCCCACAAGTAAATCCACATGTACTCTTTTGAGGTATAATATATTGATAGATGCCCATTTCTGCAAGTAGGACATTACCGAAATTTCTATTTTTTACTTTAAATTGATAACAACATAACACCATATCCATATTATCGTGATAGGAGTGTTTTTAAACAAACGTAAGTGCTATTAGTAGCGGACGATGCACCGCGTAGCGCCTTCTTATGAGTAGCTCATAAATCACTGAGTTGTGGTGGCCACAGATTGGACCCAAGACATTCTTCGAAACCCAATCCCGCGCGTGGACGACAAAAACGCGGCTAGTTAGGAGTCGCCTTATGAGTTTCTCATAAGTCTAACTCATAACTATGAGTAGAATTTTGGACTTGTGAGTAGCTTTTATTATTTGGGCGAGTCTCCTTTCACGTGTAGCCTCTGTTCACCTAGCAGTGAGTATACTCACTGCTAGGTGAACAGAGGATACACGTGAAAGGAGACTCGCCCAAATAATAAAAGCTACTCACAAGTCCAAAATTCTACTCATAGTGGTAATGCATTATAGTTCCTTGTCTGTGAGTGCATGTGAGATATTATAAACATTAGCTTTTTCACTAAACATCGTCAGTCAAACATTTTGTTATATATATATATATATATATATATATATATATATATATATATATATATATATATAATATATATATATATATATATATATATATATATATATATATATATATTATATATATATATATATATATATATATATATATATATATAAATATATATATATATATATATATATATATATATATATATATTTCTTTTTTTAGGTCATAGTGTATGGAACGTTTTGTTAAGTTGATACATATAGCATATATTATTTTCCAGCAGTTACCTAATCTATTAGAGTCCATTCTCCTGAATTGCCACACATTGATGGATAAGTATTCTCATGTTATAATTTTTCAGATATGACTACAATGTTACGTGCTGTTGCTCGCTGTCAAACAGCAATTGAAGATTTATCAAAGAAAGTTAACGTACTAGACAAGAAACTAGACGATATACTTCAAAAGTTAAATAGCCTCAAGAATCAGGAGGCCCTATCAAAAACAGAAGATTTTTCTGCAATTAAGCCAGATTTGCCAATTAAAACTGTGGAAAACTTTGGGCAGCTAAATGAAAATCTGGATTCTGATCCTGATCTTCAAGAAATTATGGTAAGTGTATCAATTTGCCCTGCAGTGGATGTTCAATAATCCCACAACTGTAATCCCTGTATTTCTTAAGAGGCGATTTAAAGGGACGGAAAGTGAGGTTGGGAGTCCCCTCCTTGCATTTTATCCCTACATCCCATATGTCACATGGAGAAAACTATTGGCTGGGATCCCTGCTCTCTAGTTTCTTCATACACATGGGCTATGGGGCCACATGCCTCTAACTCTGCCTGCCTAACCCTGGCAACAGGATAATGGTTTATTGGTTATTTCTGTATGTATATATATGTATGTATGTATTAATCTGTCAAATAAGCTGTATGTTAAGGTATGGTTATAATGATAAAAGTATGTCATGTTTATAGATATCTTTATGTCATTGCCTATTCCATGAAAAGATGTTGCTATTAGTGTTTTATTTTGACAAATTTCAGTTGATAACTTTGGTTGTGTTTCTCTCTCTCTCTCTCTCTCTCTCTCTCTCTCTCTCTCTCTCTCTCTCTCTCTCTCTCTCTCTCTCTCTCTCTCTCTCTCTCTCTCTCTCTCTCTCTCTCTCTCTTTTCAGCACTGTCGCCTGCATCGCCTTGGTGGGACCAGTGTGAAATCATCGGTCAAGTACATGGTCGATACAATCCTCACAAATGACATGCAAACAAAATTCAATTGGGAAGGTCGCAGTGGTTGGAAATCAAAAAATAATGAACAAAAGATCGGCTTCAAAAAAACCAAGATCTGTTCGATAATGACAAGTATGTTACATTAAACTTATTAATTATTGAACTGTTGTAGTAAATTCCATCTTATTAAGGGATTCATTTCCATAATTTCTTTAAAGAAATATAAAAGTGCAATGATATTTATACTTCAAGGTGCGCTTGCTTCAGTCTCTCAAAAAGTAGACATAAACAGTGGATATATTGATGTATGGAAATATTTCCATAGTTACAGTAATGCTACTTTTTAGCCTAGTTGGGACAGTATTATACAATAAATACAAACACACAATTTAGATAGCAATATTGTATTTATTTATCTTTTTTTCCAGGAGCATTGCTTAACAACACAAATTTCTCTATCACTGAAGATGAAATTGGTAGAACCATCATGGTCTACTTAAGGAATTCTTCAGATCGATGTGGGGGACGAAGTCGGCGTACTATTTAACTTGCAGCAGAGCAACGAGGACTCATAGCTCATCATAGCAATCATTGCTCAATATTTAAGAAATCATTTAGTTTATTTTTTTTATATACACTATTCTGGGAGAATTGTTATTTTTAAGTTTCTAAGGTTAAGGTTATTTTTTGCATTCACTTCTCTGGCAGAATTGTTATTTTTAAGTTTCTAAGGTTAAGGGTTAAGGTTTATTTTTTGTATTCACTACTCTGGCAGAATTGTTATTTTTAATTTTCTAAGGTTAAGATTTAAGGTTTCTTAAGTTACATTTACATATTTTATTTTCAAATCCACCAGTTTTTGCTATATTTACTATTATTAGCAGGGTCTCTCTCTCTCTCTCTCTCTTCTCTCTCTCTCTCTCTCTCTCTCTCTCTCTCTCTCTCTCTCTCTCTCTCTCTCTCTCTCTCTCTCTCTCAGATCCAGCCTGTACATAGATTAAATTTATATTAATTATAGAGTAATTTTGTCATCATAATCATCAGCAGGGACATTGTAATTTTTAAATGGCTGTGTAATTTTTAAATGGTTGTGATATGTGAGTCCATAATTTAGGATAAAGATTTTGTATTTTTTAATAAAAAAATAATCGAAAACATATTTTTTCTAACAATGCACCTTATATATATATATATATATATATATATATATATATATATATATATATATATATATATATATATATATATATATATTGGGCAATATCCAAACCGGTGAAACCGGTAAACCAGTGAAATTGGTCCGATTGCTGCCATACTATTAAGGCCCGATGCAGGTTTGCCAGTATTGGCCAGACATAGATCCAGTATCGGGCCAATACATAAAGGTAATTGGTCTGATTGCTGCCATACTATTAAGGCCCGATGTAGGTTTGCCAGTATTGGCCCGACATAGATCCATATCGGGCCGATACATGCCGGTAATTGGTCCAATTGCTGCCATACTATTAAGGCCCGATGCATGTTTGCCAGTATTGGCCCAACATTGATCCATATCGGGCTGATACATGCCGGTAATTGGTCCAATTGCTGCGATACTATTAAGGCCCGATGCAGGTTTGCCAGTATTGGCCCAACATTGATCCATATTGGGCCGATACATGCCGGTAATTGGACCGATTGCTGCCATACTATTAAGGCCCAATGTAGGTTTGCCAGTATTGGCCCAACATCGATCCGACATTGGCCCAACATAGATCCAGTATTGGGCCGATACATGCCTGGGTGCAAACGGATAATGGATCTAAATTGGGCCAGTGCTGGCAGCCAAGATGTACAGCATTGGCCCAATACATGTAATGCCGGAATGCCAGCATTGGCCCAGCATTGGCCCATCCAATCCATGTTTGCTGGGTAGATACGGGATGTAAGTCGAGGGATTGTGACCTCATTGTCCCGGTGTGTTGTGTGTGAGTGGTCTCGGTCCAACCCAAAGATTGGTCAGTATGAGCTCTGAGCTTTTTCCATAGGGGGACGACCGGTTGTCTCGAGAGAGACCAGCAGCAGACTGTGACAGTGAATACCCCAGTCACACATCTCACACTCTTTCCTCCTATCCTCTGACCATCTATAGGTCCTATCATTCACTTCCACACACTCTCACTCTGAACAGGTCACCACCTAGGCTACCATCATACCAAACTTCATGCTTTGGGGCCTCTTTCTCCCTATACTACCTGAGAGTTTCCTTTCTACCCATCCTATTTTTCTACTCGCTAAGTCCATCCGCTTTCACTGTTCTATCTATCTCCCTTTTCCATTTTCTCTTATCCCACTCTGTCCCCTCTTTGTTTCTATCTGTCATTCTCCATTCAACAAAATTCTGTCTATCCTCAAAAGGTCTGTGCACCCTCCTAACTAACATATTATTCTTGTCTATCATTTTCCCACATTTGTTTCCCCATTTGCTATCTCCTAGAGTCCACAAATATACCTTTCTTGCTAGTCTTATTTCATTCATTCTCTCTAATCTCACTTTATATCTCAGTGTTGCTTTCATCTGCCTTTCCCTTAAAGTGCTCCACCCGATATTCCCTCTCAGTGCTTCTACTGCTGCATACCTAGGTGCATTCAGAGCCATTCTAGCTAACTTGTTTTGTCCCACCTCTAACTTTTCTATCTCACTCTCATTCCAAGCCATTACATCCATACCATACATGATACTTGGGACAGCCACACTCTTCCACACTTCCCTCAGTATCTCATATTTGCATGCTCTCATTCTTGCTGCACTCCCTAGGCGACCTACCCATTGATTCGCCATACTTATCTTTTCATTCTTTACTCTCTCACATCCATCTGTACTCATCCACACTCCTAAGTACTTGTATGCTTTAGTCTGTTGCAACTCCTTTTCATCTAACATCCAGGTGGTATTACACTCATTCTCTGACCTATTGACTACCATTATCTTACTCTTCTCACTACTGAAGCTCACGCCAAAGTCTCTTCCATACCCTCCTATCACATCTAAAACACTTTGTAGTTCTTCTGTCGACTCATTCATAACAACCACATCATCCGCATACAATAACATGCATTTCTTGTCCTCTCCAACTTTCACTCCCACATTCATTCTTCTTATCCTGGCAGTATATAAACTAAATAGGGTTGGTGAGAGGATACATCCTTTTCTAACACCTCTTTCACTCTTCACCCAGTCTGTCTCAAGGTTACCTAATCTATACTTAGCTCTCGTACCAACATACATACTTCTAACTATGTTTACTATCTTCTCACTTAACCCACTCTTCTCTAAAACATTACATAACCTACTTCTGTTGATTCTATCATATGCTTTCTCATAGACTACACTATACTTGACTGGACACTCGAAATCTGAAAACACTTACATGCATAGCCCATGTAGTCTATATTAATATGCAATACCATAGAATACACCATACGTGACTGTGCACTCGAAATTGGGTCTTCCGCAAATGGGTACTGAGGTGATTTTTTTTGTTTTATTTGAATAAAATACTTAAAATCATCATAGAAACCTCAAACAAAAAGCAAACACCTCAGAGTGATGTGAAGAATATATTTATGAGCAACAAAAACAAATTTGTCAACATACATAATCGGTGGGCGACAATTATTCAATCCTGACGCCAATAAAAAAAACAAAATTTGCAATAATTTCCAGGAATATTGGAATTTCAATCTGAAAACACTTACATGCATAGCCCATGTAGTCTATATTAATATGCAATACCATAGAATACACCATACGTGACTGTGCACTCGAAATCGGGTCTTTCGCAAATGGGTGCTGAGGCGATTTTTTGTTTGTTTTATTTGAATAAAATACTTAAAATCATCATAGAAACCTCAAACAAAAAGCAAGCACCTCAGAGTGATGTGAAGAATATGTTTATGAGCAACAAAAACAAATTAGTCAACATACGTCATCGGTGGGCGACAATTATTCAATCCTAAGACACCAATAAAAACACCATGTTTGCAATAATTTCACCCAAGGAAATCCTGCCCAGGTACCCCGAGAAGTGCCATGTAGCTGCCGCAATCAGGTCTTCTGGCGGTTCAGGGTCCATGTCAGAGAGCTCTCCAATCAACATCTGAACCACCTGAGTGTCCTCCATGACCAGCTGCTCCCTGGCGGTCTGCATCTCCTCTGCCACCTCCTCCAAGGTGTATCGAGAAAGGCACACCAGGTTGACACGCCTGACGATGGCCTCACTCTCAAAGAATTGGCGTACTTCCGTCCAGAGAGACACAAGTCACTGTCTTGCAGGGGGAGAAATATCTTTGTTGCACAGAAAAAAAACACTGTCTGCAGTAGCAGTAAGTATAACTCCCTTGAAAAAAAAAAAGCACAAATCACTGTCTTGCAGGGAGAAAAATATCGTTATTGCACAGAAGAAAAAAAACACTGTCTGCAGTAGCAGTAAGTATAACTCCCTTGCAGAAAAGCACAAGTCACTGTCTTGCAGGGGGAGAAATATCTTTGTTGCACAGAAGAAAAAAAAACACTGTCTGCAGTAGCAGTAAGTATAACTCCCTTGAAAAAAAAGCACAAGTCACTGTCTTGCAGGTGGAAAAATATCTTTGTTGCACAGAAAAATAACACTGTCTGCAGTAGCAGTAAGTATAGCTCCCTTGAAGAAAAGCACAAGTCACTCTCTTGCAGGGGGAGAAATATCTTTGTTGCACAGAAAAAAAACACTGTCTGCAGTAGCAGTAAGTATAATTCCTTTGAAGAGAGACACAAATCACTAGCTTGTAAGACGCAGTCATTATCTCCCCCATCACCTATTTTTTCTGCCCCTGGAGCTTCTGCCTTTTCATTTGGTCATGGCTTCTAATATCCCTCACACAGTCGCCGGTGGCCTGGCGTTTGGAGGGCAACTTGGCGTGAACATCAGAGTTTGTGTCCCTGCACAAGTTGGAACCAAAACCATTGAAAAGGTTGCCGCCCACGACGGGGAGAATCTTGGTGATTACATTGTGCCCATTACAGCACTGTGCCACTTCAAACTCTGGGAACTTCCTGGCCAAACCAAACCAAACCAGGAATGTGTCCTTATGGTTGTCACAATCAAAAAACCTGAAATAAAATGTGAATGTTAGCACATTACAAGTGAACAAAAAATTATACAAATAAAATTCAAAAAACATCCGAAAAAAAAAAATTCGGAAGTACAATTAAATTTATAAATTAATAGATTAATTCCTATAGTTATATTACCTACTAGTCTGTAGCATCTATTCGTTCGAAGAATGTAAAAAAAAAAAAAAAACCTAATGTATGTGTGTATGCACTCACACAGTAAGATAATGACATTTAAACATATCAAATATGTATGTATGTATGTATATACCGATGCTGTTTACCCCATCAAAGAAAAATAATAATAATGGTACTGTAATATAAATAAACTTGACTTACTTATTCCTCCTCTCCTTTTTGTTGATTAGGGAGTCCTAGACACTCAAGGCAAAGCAAATAATGTGGCACAAAGTTGGTGAAGGGTAATGTAGGCCTTCTTCCCCACCGTCTAGTGTCCCCGTGTCCAGCAAGCGTGTCAACGCATGAAACTTCTCGGGGTCCCAGCCCTCAAAGATGGGCTGGTACTTTTCGTTGCTATCCCAGAAGAGCTCCTACTGGCAGGGAACACATGGATATGGCAGTGTCAGTGGAAAAAGAAATCATGCCCATGACCACACCAGTTATAACAGAAACAGAGGTCAAATCAGTTATACAAAATCTAAAAAACAAGAAAGCTCCAAGACCTAACACATGTAAACCAGAATTTTATAAAGCCTTATTATATAAAAAGTTAATGTATGAAAACAATAACAAGATGCTTAAATAATGTACTGGAAAGTGGAAACATACCACAAGAATGGAGAAGATCACATGCCATAATGATACCCAAGAAAGCCAAACCAACAGCAAAGGACCTCCACCCAATTGCACTAACAAATTACATATATAAAATGTTCATGGCTGTGATCTGAAACAAAATTGAAGACCATCTTAGGATTAATGAAGAACAAAAAATAGTACAAGCTGGTTTCACTTCAGGAGCAAGAATAGAAGACAACATCTTTATACTTCAATATTGTGTAGAAATGAGTTACAGGGAAAACAAAACGTTAATTATCACATCTATTGACTTCTCAAAGGCGTTTGATTCAGTGAAGAGAGCTAAAATAGTAGAGGCTTTGATTAAATACAAAATACATCCACTAATCATCACTGCATTCGCTAACACCTACTAAGATGACATAACAAAACTCAGCATCACTGAAGACCTAACCACAGAAATGAAGGTAGCAAATGGGATCAGACAGGGCTGTACAGGTTCCACAACTATCTTTAAACTCATCATTTATTTAATTCTTCAAGAAATGGAAAAGAGAAAGGATTTTACTACTAGGGGCATGAACATCACCTTAAGCTACGGTCACACTAGGTATGACTTCCGTTTTCCCTGGCTTGACGGCGATACGACTAGCAATCTGGTCACACTCACAAGTAGAACCACTCTCCTTGCGGAATCAGCTGATCATAACAACAACACAAGCCATTATGGAGGAAGCACTTTTCTTCTTCTGCTTATGAACATTTTCCATGAGACTTATAATAGCGTTACAAGAAGCTTGTGATAACATCAAAACACTGATGGAAATAAGCAAGGAATATGGCATGGAAATAAATAAAGAAAAAAGCTAAATAATCATACACAACGCAGAACACAAACCAGAGAACATTGAGGGAATCCGTGTGACTAACAATATTAAGTATCTAGGTGTTATAATAACAGACAAGGGGGATATATTTAAGGAACAGAAGAATAACATGGTTATGAAGGCACAAAGATTGGCAAACCTGACCTACTCAATAATAGCAAAAAGCTGCCACAAAATCATTATAGACAAGACATACTGGAAGAGTGTTTGTCTACCAATTATTAAAGGAAATCCTGAGAAGAATCAAATGTGAATACTTTAACTGGATGAAGACAACCAGAAAATACTTAGACTGCACAAGTTAACATATAACAACATTGATAAGTTGCAAACTATCCTACTTTATTACCCATGTGTGTGTGTGGCGGGGGGATGCCTGATGGGTGGGATGAGGAGTAGGTAGCTAGATTCAAATTTTGAATTAACGGATTCCATGTTTTGAGGTGACCGTGGTCATCAATCATGGTCTAACTAACTTGGTTAGACCACGACCGTGATATGTATCTATTTGTTAAATTCGCACGGTCATTTTTAAATACATAACAGTGGTGATGGTATCCATGATCAAATAATGACCGCTACTAAAGTTTCATCATCCACCGTTCTACGTTCAGTTTCTACAGGGAGTTTTATATGAATTTAGTACTGAAATGTTCCTAAAATCTTATAAATTAGACATTACAATAACCAAATGTTGTATACTTACTGCTAAAACGAGTCCGGTGTCCAGCTAGAAGCTACAGTAGCACGTCCGTTTGGTTCCAGTGGCAGTGGGTGACTGACTGACTGACTCTTCATACATCCTTGCTTCATACTGACCAACGAACGTCTCGCCATCACAGTCAGCTCAGCTTTCTCAGCTACGCGCCACGAATTGTTGTGAAAAACTCATTCCCAAGCCGATATAACGATAATATGGCATTTGATCACAATCAAATCATATTCAGGAATGATGATTTCACAATATGTGATGCTTTATTTCAGAAATTATTGCCAATTTGCCTGAAATTTTTGCTATAAACAATATGCTTTATACACAACTCCGACACGATTTTCACTCATTCTTGTAATCTTTATGTTAATTTCCTATTTGCACAAGTTGTAAAATCATTTTTTAGGTTCAGCAATGGTTCAGCAATCATTACTGATTGTAAAGACATGAAATACAATGTCCTAAGTAGAATATGAACTGATAAATGAAGTATTATCCGTCATCACTCATAGCAGCGGAATCAATAGGACCGAAATGTAATATCGTCTGTCAGCGATTGTCGCGAGTATCCAGTCAAGTATGGTGTAGTCTATGGCTTTCTCTATATCTAGGAAACACACATACAGTTTCCCAGCAAACATTTTAATGATGGGCCGATGATGACCAGCATCAGCAATCCGGATTTGCCTGTATTGGTCCTACGTCGTAAAGTTCATCTGCCGATATCGGGCCGATGTATTAAAGTTATCCGCATACACCGCGGCAGGCAGCGGCCCCGATTCATTTTCTATATCGGCCCGCCTGCATACTGATACCGGGCCATAATATTTTTTCCCATTTCATCCCAATTCAGTAACCCCATCAACTGGCCAGAATAATTTTCTATACTGGGCCAATACTGTGATTGGTATTGTGGCCATGCTGTGCAATGCTTCCCTCCCCTCCCCCGCCATCCCTCTATCTTTCAGTTAAGTTTAAATTTCTCACTGATATTTTTCCTATAATTTTAGTCTGAGAACTATCTCATAAATCAAAATTAATTGAGACTATACTTTACCAACATGGTTCTATCTTGATATAAGCAATTTAAGAACTAAAATATAATTATGATTCATTCATGTTAAGTAGATACCATTATCATCTTTAAATATGGTATCTCCTTAACAAGAATTAATTGAAATCAGATTTTATCAAATTGCTTATATCAAGATAGGACCTTGCTGGTAATGCATGTTCTTTCAAATAATTTTGATTTATAAGATGGTTCTCAGACTAAAAGTGGAGAAAAATTTAATGAGAAATATAAACAATTAACACAAAGTTTTGGGATATAACAGCTGTTTCTTCCATTGTTTTGTTGATGTAGAATCTTAAATGTTATGACAACTTTGTCAGTGGAACTTTAGTGCTTCATACTGGAAAAAAATACATTTAGGACAGAGTTCATTCACATATTCAACTAAATCAGCACTTATTGAACATGGCAATGCTGCGGTGGTCTTTTTCAATCCCTTTTTCTTCTGGAATGAGGGCAGTGTGAGGTAATCCTCAATCTTTTTGGAATTTTGGCATGTGGAAGGCAGGGACTGTGGGGCAGGCTGTAAGGTTTTTCCAACATCTTCCATTCTTCATAGAATGGATCCTCCATGTCGTACAGCTCCTCGTACCACTTAATGAATTTTAAAGTGGTTTCTTCCCCCAGCGAAAAGTTATACTTTATCAGCTCAAAAATGTTGGAGAATGCTGTAGGAGCGGGAGCTCCTTGTTCTGGCCTCGAGAACTTGGATTCAATGAAATGTTGCTTATAAATGAAAGACAAACAAAACAAAAGTTCATGCAAACACACGCAGTAAACACAAATACATGCTCGAATATAATACCTTTTCATTACGTAATTATTAACCTCTCCTGTCATGTTTCCGCTTTACAAGTCAAAACAGCTTGTGTGTAACATCTCATTTATGCTATTCACAATAACATTAAACATACTAAAATGCAGATAGTAGAAAAAGAAGACAAAAAAAAGTAAGCACACTAGCCCGACAATGATATTCTAACATTGGTGATAGGCTCCGCGGGGTAGCGCACTTTGCCAACCAATGATGTTTATGGCTGGTGTGCGCGCTACCCACGCCATCACTTATTTGTTGAGACTAGGCATGTTTATCTTCAACCATTTAGCAGTCATGCATTGTAATAATGTATTAATTGACAAGCAATGTTAGTTTTGTATCAAAATAGGTGGCAGTGACTAACACTGACATTCATGTGTGCTATCGAAAGTGTTAGCGATGAGGACCGAAACACAACTTATCTCAGTACTGTGTGAAGATGCACTGGTTCTCTCTCACTGGCTCGCGCAGAAAACGGAGCGGTATTGGCGGTAAAATTTAAATTTCGCTCTGTCTTTTCTGCTCTCTGTTTATTTGTTTAACGGGATTTAGCGCACAGACCCGACTGGCGCGCAAACCCTCCACTACTCTACTTGTTTAACCCAGTAGTAACTTTGTCTATTTACTGTTTGTTTTCGTGCGTGAAATGAAAGGAAATTACGTTTGAAACATTATTAAATAGTTCTACCTTGAACAGTTCTACATTAAATAGTTCTACAGACATTGGGTACAAAAAAGAAAAAATACGATCTTATGAAGCGTACGTCTGGCAGCAGCGATGCCCCCGGCATCTTTCCCAGTCTCTCTCTCTCTCTCTCTCTCTCTCTCTCTCTCTCTCTCTCTCTCTCTCTCTCTCTCTCTCTCTCTCTCTCTCTCTCTCTCCTTTCCATACTAAGGATACTGTTACGTATAAATTCTTTGTTCCCTACACTAAAAGAAATAAAGGTAGCCTATAGGTATAAAAAGAGTATAGTTAATGTTCGTATTTATATACAATTCCTATGCGTAAGAGAGAGAGAGAGAGAGAGAGAGAGAGAGAGAGAGAGAGAGAGAGAGAGAGAGAGAGAGAGAGAGAGAGAGAGAGAGAGAGAGAGATCGTAAATTTACCTCATATTTATTCTTATTATCTATTGATAGAAGAGAACAAGGGCCGGTATGCAGAAAACTTCATAAAAGCTACTTTTAAAGCTACTCATAAGTCCAAAAATCTACTCATAGTTATGAGCTAGACTTATGAGAAGCTCATAAGGCGACTCCTAACTATGAACTCAGTGATTTATGAGCTACTCATAAGAGGGCGCTACGCGGTGTATCGTCCGCTACTAATAGCACTTACGTTTGTTTAAAAACACTCCTATCACGATAATATGGATATGGTGTGATGTTGTTATCACTTTAAAGCGAAAAATAGAAATTTCGGTAATGTCCTACGTGCAGAAATGGGAATCTATCAATATATTATACCTCAAAAGAGTACATGTGGATTTACTTGTGGGGCCGTGCCCGTCTCAGCTGAGAACAACAACACTACAACAGTCACAAGAAGAAGAAGACGCTCATTTTACAGCAACCTTGTGACACATATCTCATCTACCTTGCCAGCATGGAACCAGCCCAAGAGGTATGCAATTCTTTAATACTATTTACTTTAAAAAAATTTTGATACCATTCTTATCCATGGGCTCCCAAAACTAATCAAACCTAACCTTACCTAACCATATTTAACCAAATCCAACCAAACCCAACATTCTAACTTTGCCTACCTAACCTAACTAACCCTCTAAAACAAGCCTAACATAACCTAACTTAACCTTCTAACCTTACCTAACCAAAGCAAACCTAATATAACCTAGCCAAACCAAACGTATGTGATGTGGTTGTGTGGATGAAGCATGGCACACTTGTAGTACATTCCAGCATGTTAAGCTGCTGCTATCTGTCGGGTAAAAACAAAACAAAACTATGCCATAACAACATTTACTCATTAAACACACACATACACACATCACTTTGTAATGGCAACAGTATAAAAAAATAAATGCATTATGGGACCCTTCCATTACAGTCATGTGCTGGCAAAAGAGGATACAGCTGCAGCTCCTTATGAAGCTTCACATGCCAGCATCAGCCAGCCTCATCATCCTCCTGTGATGGACCAGCACGACAGTGACGACGAGGCTGCGCTGCGAAGAAAAAAACAAATTAGAAATTGAAGTTTTGGAATTGAAAAAGCAGTAGTATCAAATAGGATTAAAATTGTACTAAAAAGTTCTACACTGTTTTTTTTCCATTGCCTTTGCATGTGTCACTTCAAATGAATAAATATAAAGACTATGCCATATCTCCTCTCTTCGGAAGAATATTATATATTTATAAGCATACGAGTAAGTAATAAATCTTCAAGACAGTTAAAAAGTATGATTATTTTTTTGGTTTAATGTTTCCATAGACATTAATATTGCTGACAGAGTTTATCAGTATATTACCTGGTAGTATGTTGTAGAAATTTGCAGAAGATTGAGATTCAGTGGCCGTTGCTCAGTAAAACTTAATTTCTGGAAAACAAAAGATAATTTTGAATGTTGCCTGGCACATTTCCTTCTCTACATTAAAATTAAAATTACAATTGAATTTAGGTCGATAAGAACAAGTACGGAGGAAAGGTATTTGTAAAAGACAATACTACCATTAGATTTATGGAAAAAGCTATGTAGTGGCAGATTCCATGATTATGTATTGTGTATATGATATTAGATACTATTAGCTTTACTAATATCAACTCACTGAAAATTAATATTGGTGAAGTGATCCCTGTAGCGTAGACCATTTTGAGGAACTCCTTCCATACCCACAACCACGTCTACTTCTGGGAGAGGCAACACATTGTCGTCTTCAATTGCTTTCTCCTCTTCCTCACCATGCAGAATGTTACGCTTTTTGCAGATGTTATAAATTAATCCACAGGCTAGGATAACTTTGCAGGTTTTCTGTGGACTTAAGCGTATTTCACCGTGGAGGACATGGAAGCGACGTTTCAGATGGCCAATACCCCTCTCGACCAAACACCTAGTCGACTTATGTGCTCTAAAAAAAAAAAAAATATATATATATATATATATATATATATATATATATATATATATATATATATATATATATAGATAGATAGATAGATAGATAGATATATCACATATAAATGTAAATATGCAATCAGTTAAGTCAATTAATTTCATTCATCATATTTAACTAAACCTAAGTTAACAAGCATATATATGTACTGTAACGTTGCTTGAGAATTTCATGTAATATTGTGATACTAATAAATATCAATTTATTTGTTGCTTCAATGTTGTAATCAAATGAATGAATACCTTACCTGTTGTATGCCTCCTGCGCATTGTTCTGTGGCTGTAGATAGGGTGTCAGTAGCCACTGTTTGCAGGGATAACCCGAGTCTCCCAGGAGGTGACATCCTCTTGGTAGTACATTGGTTTCCATTAGAATTTTTAGACCACTTTCTCTTAATATTCGAGCATCATGTGTTGCTCCGGGCCATTTAGCCACCAAATCTATAATATTATAATTAGCATCAAATGCAATTTGCGTATTGATGCTGTGAAAAATTTTTCTATTTACATATTCTGCCTCAAACTCACTTGGTGCAATAAGTTTGATGTGGGTGCAATCAATGACCCCGACCACCGCAGGGAAGCCTGCAATATTCTGAAACTGGGCTTGATTCCTGTGCACATCTCTTGGTAGAGTGGGGAAGTGGATGAACCGTGTCAAGATGTGTGGTCTTGTGAGTGCATGTATCACCTGTGTTATGGCTCGGCTGATGGTGGGTTGTGTGGGTCCAAAGTCGTCACTGCTACATAATTGCATCTTTCCAGTTGCGAGGTATCTCAAAGTCAGTATGATTTTCACCTCAGCGGAGATTGATTTGTTCCTTGATGTGGGGCTTGTTATCACATCTCTAATCAAGTCCGTCACAAATAAAATCCCAGCACGGTCCATCCTGTACCTTCTGATGAGCTCACGGTCATCATACATCTCCAGCGGGTCCTTTCTAGGAGAAAAGTGTGGCCGCTGTGGTTGTTGTTGCTCCGCCATTATCACTATGAGTAACTCTTAAGTTTCTTAGGAGTCCTTGTCAGGACTCATAACATATTGACGCGCTATGAGCTATTCATAGCGCACTATGAGCTACTCATAAGACTTATGAGCTACTCTTAAGGCTTATGAGCTACTCATAAGACTTATGAGCTACTCTTACGACTTACGACCTTTTCTGCATACCGCCCAAGGTTACTGCATGTAGTACAATATATTCTTTGTCAGTGAGTGTCTTCTGTCTTTATGCTAGTACTATATTTAAATTCACAGCAAGGAATAATAAGACTAAATAATAAAGGTAACAAATATATTGTAGAAAATAGAATTTTTTTTTTTCTCCTAAAGTAATGAGATCCTTATAGGTAAAGAATATATATCTTGGAAACATATATTCTTTACCTATATAGTTATGAAATCACTATAAAATATATCCTCTTTTATATGTACCGAGGGTCAGTGTTGCCACCACTGTACCGTAGGTAAATGTTACTTTCTATGCTGCCACCACGACACCACTTGGGCATCGACACTGTCTTCACTATCACGCCTATCACTATTACTACTATTAGGACCTTTCCCTGGGGCCGATGAGAGAGAAAAGAAAAGAATCAAATGGATAAATTAACAGACTTTAATTAATAATAAAATAAGAAATGTACTTGCGATATCCGTGGTGGTGCTCTTACAAACAACTTATCCTACCACACACGACACTACACTGCACAAAATTAAAGAAACATATAGATACAAATGAAAATATTACTAGCTAAAATCCTACCTACGTTACGTGAGGGGAACTGATGGAAACTAGCCAAAACACACTCACGGCAATAATGTAGTGATGGGCGTTCCGGCTCTTTTCCGAGAACCGAGTCTTTCGTTCTCGTTCACTTAAAAGAGCCGGCTCTTCCGGCTCCCAAACGGCTCTTTCAGCTCTCAAATACTTTTTTTTATTACCCTTAACTTCCGGGTGGCTAAATTATTTTCCGTTCCCATCTCCGGGTAACTTTTGGAAAATTAGGAAACGCCAGAAGATAGTTTTATCTATAAAAACCAAATTATATTTTTTATTCTGAGTGCAATGATGTACTAACCTGCACGCTATGACCTATGGAAGTAAAGTTATTGTGTATCATAAATATCTTTCCGAAAGCGTGTTGCAGCCCGCTGTGTCCCGTGGCGCAGAAATGACCCGCAGTGCGATATCGCTGCCCGTGAATCTCTCTCTCTCTCTCTCTCTCTCTCTCTCTCTCTCTCTCTCTCTCTCTCTCTCTCTCTCTCTCTCTCTCTCTCTCTCTCTCTCTCTCTCTCTCTCTCCTTTTGGGAATTTCTTTTAGATGAAATAATTGTACTTCCAATGAGAGAGAGAGAGAGAGAGAGAGAGAGAGAGAGAGAGAGAGAGAGAGAGAGAGAGAGAGAGAGAGAGAGAGAGAGAGAGAGAGAGAGAGAGAGAGAGAGAGAATTTTTCGTTCATGGTCACACACACACACACACACACACACACACACACACACACACACACTGACACAATGACCTGCACACAGCATTTTCTGATGTATCATTGAATATGACTGCACACATACGCACTAAGAGGGATATATATATATATATATATATATATATATATATATATATATATATATATATATATATATATATATATATATATTATATGAAAATAATGGGAAGGATGACACAAATCCAAGACTTACCATGGTAGCAACATCGCGCTGAACCACGTGCTTCTATCAGTAGCGACTTAGTGATGGACGGACAACTCCCCACCCCCCACTTGCCACAATCTCCACTCCCTCATCCTCCTTCGTCACCTCACCCTCACTCTCCTCCGTCACCTCACCCTCACTCTCCTCCGTCACCTCACCCTCACTCTCCTCCGTCACCTCACCCTCACTCTCCTCCGTCTCCTCCGTCTTTGAGCCATCTTTATCACCTCAGCCTCCTCCGTCATCTGACCATCCTACGTCACCTGAGCCATCTTTATCACCTCACTCTCCCTCCCCGCACTTATCATTTCAACTTTCCCCGTCAAACATCTCTCTACTTGCCCAACAAGGTTCCTTCTCACCTCCCCGACCCCCTCCTCCCTCTCCATCTGACTCGCATTCATCAAGAGCCAGTACTATATTACTTTTAGAAGACGAAGACTTCCTCCTGTCTTCCGAGGAACAAGAGTTTTCCGAGGAACTCTTTCCCTACCCAGGCACCCGTGAGGAGTAGTGATGTACTTGTAAGTGTTGTCTAAATTATTTCTTTATTATTTCAGTAATTCAAGTTTATGTTTTATTACAAATGAAAAGACATCCATGGTAGTACCTTAGTCATCAGTACTGCTGCTTTTTATTACAAGTAACTAAAAATAAAGACATCATTGATAAATGTTTCTTGTAATTACATTACTCTGATATATGAATAAAAGAGAACAAAAACAAACAAACATAAATCTGGCAGCCCTTTTTAGAGCGATGACAAGTCCTGTAACCTCAGACGAGTCACCAGACTCAACCAGTTAGATAATCATAACTCAAAATGAAAACTCAGCTACATGAATAAGTGAGAGCAAAACAAAACAAACAAACAAAAATGTGGCAACACTTTCTGGCGCGATGACATGTCCTCACCCCACTAGTCCTCTACAAACAGTAGAATTTTGCGCTGCATTGCACCAAAGAAGAATGTTGCCTCAGCAAACTCTGGAAGAAAAGAGATCACATATAAACATATCTTATAAGAAGTGTGTGTGTATGTGTGTCTGTGTGCGTGTGTATGTGGAGAGAGAGAGAGAGAGAGAGAGAGAGAGAGAGAGAGAGAGAGAGAGAGAGAGAGAGAGAGAGAGAGAGAGAGAGAGAGAGAGAGTAGGCTGTTGTGTACACACTGCCTCTCCCCTTTCCGCGATAAGAAGGAAAGGGGAGATAGCCTAGGCCGTAGACACACACAGCTGTCCTCCCCTACCACCTACACACTCACCCAGACACAATTTGTGTAAAATGAGTATTCAGTGAATTTTGCAAGTAACACTATTGTTGTTAGTACAATATAAATTATATCTACCTTGCGACTGGTGTGATGCCCTCCGTCGAATGTAGAGTCCCGTACCAGGTCTTCTTTTTAGAATATCTTGAGGGTGTGATACTGCATGAAACAGCAAAACACCAGCAAACACGGGCATAGTTGGAGTAAAATCCTCACATTCGTTCCATCTAAAATCATCTGCATTTGCAGCAGCACCTGTGGAAGCTTGTGCTGCAATTCTAGGTCTCATTATAGCTCTGCTACGCCCACGTGACCTTCCACGCCCACGAGATCAGATCCTGTGACAGTACGTGAGATACGCATACTTGATGTTTGCTCCGTGTCTTCATCACTATATTCATCACTACTGCTGTCTTCAGTTTCTTCAAAATAATAATCACTGTCCTCGCTCTCTTCAGTAATTTCTAAATCACTGTCATATGACATATGCATATCAGTATCCATGCTGCCTCTTTCACCCGGAGGGTGAGTTTCACCCGCCGTGTCTAGGGAGGTGCCAGATGTTTTCTCCATGAAGGAAAAAAGGTAAGTAAGGCGAATTTAGATCACTCATAGTGACAGCTGAGCTAGTGGAAAGAGTTGCCAGTTACTTATACTCGCCTTTCGACTTGAAACAAACGCGCCAAAATACGAAAACGCGGCGGGAAAATTCATGATTACCGGAACGATCACCGTCTCACCAGACGGAGCACTATGATCGTACATGTACGATCACCGGATGTTAAGGGTAAAGTAGTTCCACATATTCTGTTTATAGTCTTTATAATTTAGAAGAAATTTCTTAGGATAACTTTGTTAGTTAGCTTTCAATACCTATTGATTTAAGGAAAGGTGAAAAAGCTTTCAAAAAATGTTTAATTTAAACCAAATATTTTTTGTTATCATTAACCGTTGGCGACAGTAGGCTTACTGAGGCACATATGTGGACTTGCCTCGCCTGTTATTTGGCGGACAGACAGACAGACAAACAGACAGACACACACACACACACACACACACACACACACACACACACACACACACACACACACACACACACACACACACATACACACACACAAACATATGATCTATTTTCTTTTTCATTTAATATTTATCTATCAGAGAGAGAGAGAGAGAGAGAGAGAGAGAGAGAGAGAGAGAGAGAGAGAGAGAGAGAGAGAGAGAGAGAATTTTTCGTTCACACACACACACACACACACACACACACACACATACACACACACACACACACACACACACACACACACACACACACACACACACACACATACACACACACGGTCACACATACACACACACACACACACACAAACATACTATCTATTTTCTTTCTTATTTAACATTTCTATATGAGAGAGAGAGAGAGAGAGAGAGAGAGAGAGAGAGAGAGAGAGAGAGAGAGAGAGAGAGAGAGAGAGAGAGAGAGAGAGAGAGAGAGACTCAGACAATTTTTCGTTCATGGTCACACACACACACACACACACACACACGGTCACACACACACACACACACACACACACACACACACACACACACACACACACACACACACACACACACACACACACACATACTATCTATTTTCTTTCTTATTTAACATTTATATATCAGAGAGAGAGAGAAAGAGAGAGAGAGAGAGAGAGAGAGAGAGAGAGAGAGAGAGAGAGAGAGAGAGAGAGAGAGAGAGAGAGCGCGCGCGCGACGGTTGACTGTTACTTAACGTGAGTTTGAGGGGTGGTGGGGTACCCTACCACTCCTCAAATTATCAACGTAGTTAACTTGTCTTTTATCGCGTAAATATTAGTCGTACAGAAAAAATGCACTTATGCTAATTGATGTAATTTTAAAAGTTCTATCAAATCATGTAATTTAATCTAACTTTACGCCAAAAACTTTTTTTTTTTAATGTTTTCATTATTTATAAACTGTTTACATGTTCTGATGGTCCAAAAAATATATATATTTATTTCCTTATTTTAATTATTCGCAGATTTTTTGATTTAAACTCCATAGTTTTCGTTTTTACAAAACGAAATGTTAAATACTAGTTTGACAAAAATTATGTTAAATAGTTATTTTCTTACCTTCAAAAGGCCTTTCAACTGGTGTAGTCTGATTTTGAATAACGCTAATAGTTAAGAAAAAAAAATTTCGATGGTCATTTATCATTGAGTTTCATTTTCAATAGAATGAAAAGAAAGCTTGTTTCATTTAACTTCCCTAATTACTCCTAATCATTTTACGTCAATTTCATAGTTTTCGAGTTATAAGGAAAAAACCTTAACGATTAGTTTGACAGAAAAAATGCACCTATAATCATTTAAATAATTTTAAAAGGCGTATCAGCTAGTGTAGTTATTTTTTTTATTTTACTCAGGTTATGAAAAAAAAAATTTCCTTCATTATATAAAGAGTAATTTCATTTTTAAATGTTGCAACAAAAAGTTGGATTCCTATTCACTCTTTGTCTATTCGTAGTCATTGTACGTATACCTTATGGTTTTCGAGCTATAATGAGAAAATGAGTTTTGTGTTAAAAAATTAACTATGGAAAAAAATATACTTGATTTGTATGATATGTACACTATTTTGAGAAGAGTTCTATAATTTAATTTGACCTCTTAATATTATCAGATTGTCTTCATTTACCGATATGTTGTAGGGAATATTATAGTATACATTCTACATCATTGGCCTGCCATATACACCATATATTTTCTGAATTATTCATATATATGTGTTTTATGTGTTGAGTTACCCCTCTTTGCTAGAAGCCAAAGCACTTGTAAATACAGTTTTCTTTGTTAAATTGAAGGGGTAACTTAACAATTTTACTATATAATTTCTATGAATAGGCTTCATTCTCGTAAGTATTATTATTATTATCATTACTATAATTATTAACAATCGGTAATTTTTGCATTTTGTTAGAAAATTGCAAAAATATGGAAAAACTAGAAAAAAAAAATTAACGGCTCTCAAAAAAATCCCAAACGGCTCTCGAGAAAGATCCGGCTCTTCTCGTTCACCTGGAAGAGCCGGCTCTATGAACCGACTCGTTCACAAAGCGCCCATCACTACAATAATGTTTGCGTGTCACCGTCCTTGTCCTGTCGTCCACAGCTTACAGACCAGATTACCCAGGCAGTCTTTGGCACTCCGTCAGAAGCCTGACGGTAGAAGACAGTCGTTTGCTGATCCTCTCGGGATCTATAGCCGGGAGGACAGTTTTATATTAGCCATTAATATTAACACAATGGTTTTTTCAAATGTTTGGCAAGTCCCTAGGACCACAAGTTTCTTACCTGACTGGAGCGGAGTCGAGAACACTAGTGACTGACCTCCATGTGTGTGTGTGTGTGTAGATTGTCATCCCTTCGGATGACTTGGGCCTTAGCCTTGAGGCAGCCCAGAAAAAACAGGTGAGGTCGGTTTTTAGAAAATAGTGTTCTCTCAGGATCAACCTGCTCACCCTCATCGGGAGTCTGAGTTGCCTGCATATAGCAGTGCCTCAGATACACCCGACAATGGCATGGCAAGTTGATCCTTTGGTGGAAGGTGGGTGTGTTTGTGTGTGATAATACCACTGCGCGTCGGACGGGGGAGTCTAAAAGCGTTTACATGTGTCGCATAACTTCGTAACGTCTTGCCTTGTTTTCACGAACACGATTTTAAGGAGAAATGTCTTGGTTGGTGTTGCCACAATTTTCCTAATATATTTCAATCTTAATGCTTATTTTTAGTTTTCTTTTATATTAAAAACGACATATATTATATACATATTTTAAATTATAAGCACTGAAATTATCTCAAACATCTTAATTTCTTCAGATTTATTCGAAATAGATATCATGGTTTCTCCGTATATTTCGCACCGCTTCCATCCTAAGGTAGAGGCCAACATCTCGCTACGTGATACAAATTCCCTTATATATTACAATCATTATGCTTGTTTGTGGATTTCTGTTATATTAAAAACAACATTAATAATGTAAATATTATGTATTTCAACAACTGTCATGATCTCAAACATCTTACTTTCATCTTATTTATTCGTAATGTATATCCTGCTGATTCTGTATTGAAGCTACAGCATCCTCCACACTCGTCCTAAGCCCACAACATGTCCAAATATCGTCGTATACAGATCACCTTACCAGTAGCAGCAAGATGTATGTGTGTGTGTGTGTGTGTGTGTGTGTGTGTGTGTGTGTGTGTGTGTGTGTGTGTGTGTGTGTGTGTGTGTGTGTGTGTGTGTGTGTGTGTGTGTGTGCGTGTATGAGTGTGTGTATGAGTGTGGGCGTGGGTGTATGAGTGAGTGTGTGTGTGTGTGTGTGTGTGTGTGTGTGTGTGTGTGTGTGTGTGAGAGTGTGTATGAGTGTGGGTGTATGAGTGTGTGTGTGTGTGTGTGTGTGTGTGTGTGTGTGTGTGTGTGTGTGTGTGTGTGTGTGTGTGTGTGTATGAGAGTGTGTGTGTATGAGAGTGTGTGTGTATGAGAGTGTGTGTGTGTGTGTGTGTATGAGAGTGTGTGTGTATGAGAGTGTGTGTGTGTGTGTGTATGAGAGTGTGTGTGTATGAGAGTGTGTGTGTGTGTGTGTGTGTGTGTATGAGAGTGTGTGTGTCTGTGTGAGCACTGGATGTCTTCACATGACGCGGGGCCCGGCCTTCGTATCTGCGCTCGCTCCAAGTAAAATTTTTGTGTTCGAAACTGGATCTGTCTTCAGTGTCTAAATTTTCTTTGACTTACATATTTTTGTGCAATATACAAAAATCTTATTTCTTACTTTAATTTGATGAAAATAATTGTAAACAATATGATATGCTTTTTACTTATTATTAGGAAAAAGGGAACAATTGTAAGTCGAAGCTACAACCACAAAATGCATTGAAACATCAACACCCACACATGTTTGAATGTCACATCTTGTTATTTTCTACATTTCTCTAATATATTACAAGCTTTTTGCTTGTCTTTGGCGTTCTTCTATATTAAAAACAATATATATAATATAAATCTTATGTAGACGATCAACTATAATTGTCTCAAACATCTTACTTTCTTCTGATTTATTTGAAATATATACCCAGATTCTTTCTCATGAAAACACACACATCCGCTTCGCCCCACCCACGTAGAGGGCCCATAGTTCGTAATTTTCAACACTTCCCTAATATATTTCAAGCTTTATGCTTGTTTTTGGTTAGCTTTTCTATAAAAAACAACATATATATTATAAATCTTATTTATTTCTACAACTGTTATGGTCTTGAACGTCTTACTTTCGTCTTATTTAATCGAAATATTATCTCGCTCAGTGTCTACACAGATGAAGTTCTGAAGTTGGTGAGCTGTGATTCGTTACATGAGAGGATGCAAAACATTGGCAAACGCAGATATTCGTATATTGAAAGTGTCTGCGATATTTTGGTCAGAATTTGCCTAGTCATTGCATCTTGGCAAGAGGTCTTGACATTACATGTAAACGCCTTAACTTGCCCGCCGTAGCGGTGCGTTAAATACATCCCCGGCCGGCTGGCTGGGGTATTATCGACTGACCTCTTTTTTATTTATTTTTTTATTTTATTTTTTTCATTTTTTTTATTGGCCATCAGCCATGGCATAGGCTATTAGGCCATATAAATTAAAATTTGAACTTGTTTTATTTTTTAGGATTATTTTATTTTATTTATTTTTTATTTATTTATCAAATTTTGTTCCCTTTAATTTATTTACATTTTTTTTTGTTGGTTATTTTATTCATTTTATATTTTGTACATAGAAATTAAAAATACATTCATACAATTTCAGTCACGCATCATGCATACACATTTATACTTGGGGGCCTGAACCTAAGGCAAAAACTAAAGTCATTAGTCAAGGGAAGTGGGGGACAAAAATGATACATACATACAATGGGGGAGGATACGTACGAATACGTATTTACAATAAACCTGGGGAATAGTGAATGACATTCACGCTAGTCACATAATCATTCATTCAAAACATATTTATAACAAGAGAAAGTGCAATAAATACAAAGTGTCAATAATTAAAAAAGAAAAACATTGGAATATACAAGTAAGTCATAACTCTTTGATTAAGTTGGTCTCGGCCAGGAAAATCATCAGGTTATCGACCACATCCGAATGCTGGTCACCCAGAAGGGTAGTCTGCGTCATCAGAAGGCGGCGGGCCTCACAGCAGGCTGCGAGGGACCGTCGCGCCTCCCGATAACGCACACAGTGAAGCAGGATGTGGTCGATAGAGAGGGTAGTGTGGCAGGTGATGCATTGGGGTGGGAAAGCGTGGGTGATGTAGGGGAGCATGTAGGTGGGTAGGGTGCAGCCCATCCTGAGGCGTCCGAGGACCACCTCCTGACGCCTTGTGGGGCGGTTGGAGGAAGCCCACTCGCCTAGGATGGGTTTTACAGTGGGAAGATGGAGGTTGTCCCAGTGACTTTGCCACAGGAGGTAAACTGATGATTTTGCAGCCGAGAGACATGACTGCAGATCGCGACGGAGGTTCCACGCTCTCTCGAGCTCTGCAGTGGACCTAGCCAGCATGTCAGCCTGCTCATTCCCGTAAATACGCGAATGACCAGGCACCCAAAACAAAGATAAAGACTTACGGCGTGAATTTAGATTATTAATAATATTGCCTTGGATTTCATTGGCATCCGTGCGTCCTGACTCTATCGCCTGAAGGCCTGACATAGAGTCCGTGAAAATGACAATTACGTTATGATTTGAATTTAGTGCATAGTCTATGGCTTTATCAATCGCAAAAAGTTCTGAGGAAAACACCGATGTATGGGAAGGTAGTCGGAACCTGAGGGCACATTCACGCGACCAAACACTAGCACCCACACATTCACTCGACTTGGAGCCGTCAGTGTACAGCTGGAGGGAGGGAGGGAGGCTAGCGACGAGAGCCCGGAAGTGATAGCCTATCTCAACTTCGATCATGGCAGGCTTGTGGTTGGGTAGCCATTTTGTATTAATGTTGGCATTGGACTCCCAAGGGGCTTTTTTTTGTTGCACAAGCTGGTCAACACCGTCAAGGTCCACCTCACACCTCTGGCATAAAGTGTGAAGGCGGACCGCTAGTGGATGGTGTCGACCAGCGTGGAGATGGTGGTGTTGTTTAATTAGGTTAGCTGCCATGAGACCAAGTGGAGTCTTCCGGGCCGTTGACAGGCCGTATGCCAGTAGTAGGCCGTCACGTCGCACACTTAGTGGTGGTATGTTTGCCTCAACCTCCAAACGCCTCACGCGTGTACACCGTAGGGCCCCAAGACACATTCGCAGACATGCATTCTGAAAAACATCCAACCTCATCAGTGTTGCGTCTGACGCAGACCCATACACCGGTGAGCCATAGTCTAAGTGAGAACGAATTAAGGACTTGTACACCATTAATAAAGATTTTTTGTCTGCTCCCCAAGAAGTACCTGATAGGTATTTTAGGACATTGACTTTTTTATGGCAACGAACTAATAAATTATTTATGTGTGTTTTCCAATCGAGTCTGCTGTTAAAATGCAGACCCAAGAATTTAACTGAATTTTGAAATAGTATCGGCTGACCTTGAAGAAAAATATGCAAAGCGGGAAATTTACGTTGAGTGAAAACTACACCGATACACTTTGGAACTGAAAACTTAAATCCCCACAGAGAGGCCCACTGTTGGATGGAGTCAAGAGCTATTTGAATCCGTCCAGATGAAAACTGCGCATTTGGCGACGAATGCCATAACGCACAGTCGTCAGCGTAGAGCGAGTATTTAAGATTTCTTGGGACAGGAGTTGATGACAGAATATCATTAATCATAACACAAAATAAAGTAGGACTAAGAACACTACCCTGTGGCACCCCATTTTCCTGGACATAAATGTCCGAGAATACGTTACCGGGAAGCTTGACAGAAAAGAAATTATAAACAAAAATAGGCAAGTTACCTCTTAAACCGTGAGCATGGAGTTTCATGAGGATACCGTGTCGCCATGTCATGTCGAAGGCTTTGTGAATGTCCAATAACACTCCTATCATGAATTCATTTTTGGCGAAAGCCTCTGAAATACAATGCTGCAGGTGCATTAAGTGGTCCATCGTGCCTCGATATTTACGAAAACCCGATTGTTGACCACTTAACACACCTTTTGCTTCTAAAACAAAAAACAGCCTTTTGTTAATCATGCGTTCCATGACCTTACAGAGACAGCTCGTGAGCGCAATAGGGCGAAACGCACTGGGGTCCGTAAGGCGACCAATCTTTTTGGGTATTGGGATAACGTGAGCAAAGTGCCAAGATTGGGAGAAGGTGTGAGTGGTCCAAATTCTATTATAAAGGGAGAGTAATTTAGTAAGTGAACTAGGGCCGAGATGTTGGAGCACGCTGTATGATATTTGATCTGGACCAGGACTGGAGCCTTTACAGGATTTCAGGGCAAGGAGGAGTTCATCCGGCGTAAACTCTGAGTTGTAATCAGTGTTTACGCCTCCTGTGGCAAAGTTTGGGACTGTTTGTTCTGCTGCCTCCTTCCGAGGAAGGAAGGCAGGGTGGAACGAGGCGGAGCTACTCGCCTGTTCAAATTGCCGAGCTAAGATGTTGGCAATAGCGGGGGGGGGGGGTGTCTGTAACATCCCCGTTGGTGATGAGTGTGGTCATTGGTGTGGTTTATTTTTTCCCGCTAAGGACATGGACTGTGTTCCACATCTGTCCTAGCGGGGTTGTACGGCTTACAGATGATGTGAACTCTCTGAAAGAGCCCCTCTTAGCTTGAAGGATGACTTTCCTTGCCTGAGCCCTTGCCTTTTTATAGGCCATGAAATTAACTTGACTGGGCTGCTGGCTGAAATACCTGTATCGCCTATTACGCTCACGAAGTGCTTGTCGGCAATCCGTTGTCCACCATGGAACTCCATGCTTTGTGTGAATTGTAGAAATTTTCGGAATACATGCCTCAGCGGCGTGTAAAATGGATTGTGTTGTGTTGCTAACCATTGTGTCAGTGTTCTCGCCAGATATATCCACATTGGCAATCACACGGAAGGTTGCCCAATCTGCTTTCTTAAAATTAAATTTAGGTGGAGGAGGGGTAGAGGCAACGTCGCGTGCGTAATAAATGCAGATTGGTAGGTGGTCACTTCAGTGTGCGTCGTCGCTGACCTCCCAAGAGAAGTCAGAGAACATATTTGGCGAGGCCAATGACAAGTCAATGGCAGTCGCGTTACCTGTCCGATCGTCTACACGAGTCGCACAACCATTGTTCAGAAGACAGAGGTTTGTCTGTAGGAGAATGTTAACAATCTGTTCCCCACGTATACTTGACCTCTCACTGCCCCATTGCTGATGATGAGCGTTAAAGTCGCCCAAAACCGGCTTGTTGCCTGGAAGCTGGTGAAATAACGACCTTAAGTCATCACCAGGAATAGGCGTATTGGGAGGCAAGTAGAGAGAACAGATAGCCAGATACGTGCCATTGAATTTCACTCTGCATGCGACTGCCTCCAGAGTGGTATCCAACGTCACTTCTGTGTGTGGTAATGTTTTATGTGTGTATACGGCCACGCCGTGACCGTCGTGTCTTCTGTACGCATGGTAGTGTTTTAGTACTGAAGGATCAGGATGATCCTCCAGCATCGTCTCTTGTAGGCAAATAACGGACGGCCTGTGTAAGTTCACTAAAAATGACAAATATGGAAGTTTATTCCGAATACTTCTACAGTTCCACTGTAAAACGTTGAACGTAATGGGGGCGGCTGTGTTTCTTAGTTTTTTTGAGCTCGGAGGCGCTAGCCAGGGACCTCTCTCGGCCCTTGCAAGAGGAGATCTGCATCGGTTCATCAATAGTTAACTCCTCGGAGCTGGTCGAGAGGGAGCGAGCGAGAGAGCCCCTCCTCGATGGCGCGGGAGTTGGGATGACATGAGAGGAGGAATTGCGCTCTAATCTTGTGTAATTACATTTATTATTATCCTTGTCGTTCTTTTCTTTCTTTGGTGGAGTGGTAGAGACAGCAGAGACATATTTGGTTTTAGTGGAGGAGGAGGAGAAGGAGGAGGAGGAGGAGGAGGAGGAGGAGGAGGAGGAGGAGGAGGAGGTAGAGATGAAGGTGGAGGAGGAGGTGGAGGAAGAGTAGGGGCAGGAGGAAGAGGCAGGTGTGGTTGTTTTCATGCTAGTAGATGTTGGAGGAGTAGATGAGATATTTTTAGTGAGAGAAACAGCTGGGGCAGGTGCAGCCGGCAGAGGTTCAGTCTGAATCGAAACAGACTTCATCACTGGACGCATCTGGACGCTTGCCGCGTATGAAACGCCTGGAGAAGGCGCGACGTCCGCTTTCTTCACTCGCTTCCTCGCGTCAAAGTACGAGATGCCTTTGACTGCCTTAACGGTACAGACCTCTTTCTCCAGCTTCCAAGCAGGACAATCCCGCGAGAAAGTAGAGTGAGCTTCTGAACAGTTACGACACTTCTCTACCAATGACAAACACTGTTCCGATGAATGACCTTCGCAAGCACACTTACCACAAAAACATTCAACAGAACGACAAGCATTTCCGTGATGACCATAGAGTTGACATTTAAAGCACCGAAGAGGGTTTGGAATATAGGGACGAACGGGAACCCGCTCGTATCCTACATCCACTCTATCAGGCAAGTTGGCAACAGCAAAAGTTAAAGTGACTGAAGCAGTGTTCCTTCTCGCGCCGTCAACGAAGTTAGTGATCTTACGAGCCCCAATGACGCCTTGGTCATACATGTTATCAACGATTTCGTCTTCCGTCATATCCAGAAAGTCGCGATGGGAGGCAACGCCCCCGAAACGAGTTCATGGATACTGGGATTAAAGTTTCAATCTCAATATCATGCATGCGTCGTAGCTTCATTAGGGAACTGACTTGTTTGGAGTTGAATGTTTCTATTAACAGATCTCCGCTTGCAAGTTTTATAACATTGGCAACAGAAGAATGTTTACATCAATTACTTTTTTTTTATTATAAAGGAATTTACAGTAGATAGGCGGGTCTGGGTCTTGGATTTAAGTGTCGCAAATGTTGCTTGGTCATAGGAGATGGGGCGTGTGGTTGTCGGGGGTGGTCGGTCAGGACCCTCCCTCCCACTGGAGGGAGGAGGGGGGGAAGCGGCCTCAACCATGGGGTACACCCCCCTCCTACAGGAGGGGAGCGGGACACAAGCGGGAGGACACCAGGGAGGAGTTTCCTAGAGTCAGATTGTCTTACCAAACCACTCTAGGGGGTCCGATCGGTGTTAATTCACGCCAAAAGCACGCTCACTGAGGCGAACACTCCGTAGGTGAGAAAGGAAGGACAATCTGACAACTTGACAACAGACACTTACTGTTGTCACTAAGGTGAGGACAATGAGGTAACAAAACTCAGTAGCATGGGTAGAGGGACACCTATATTTATTTATCTAATCCTAGACCTGAGGGGCCGTCAAAATATGATAAACACCCGAAGGTGAAAGACAAGGAGCAACGGGACCACGTGTACTTCGTACCGTGTCTGAGCTCAGTCTGAGTGACTGACCTCTTTTTTTAAATTATTTATTTATTTATTTATTTATTTATTTATTTATTTTTTGGCCATCAGCCATGGCATAGGCTATTAGGCCATATAAATTAAATTTTCAACTTGTTTTATTTATAGGATTATTTTATTTTAATTTATTTTTTATTTATTTATCAAATTTTGTTCCCTTTAATATATTTACATATTTTTTTGTTTGTTTGTTTGTGTTTGTATTTGTTTTTTTATTCATTTTATATTTTGTACATAGAAAAAATAAAAATACATTCATACAATTTCAGTCAGGCATCATGCATACACATTCATACTTGGGGGGCCTGCCAGGGGCGGTATGCAGAAAAGGTCGTAAGTCGTAAGAGTAGCTCATAAGTCTTATGAGTAGCTCATAAGCCTTAAGAGTAGCTCATAAGTCTTATGAGTAGCTCATAGTGCGCTATGAATAGCTCATAGCGCGTTAATATGTTATGAGTCCTGACAAGGACTCCTAAGAAACTTAAGAGTTACTCATAGTGATAATGGCGGAGCAACAACAACCACAGCGGCCAGACTTTTCTCCTAGAAAGGACCCGCTGGAGATGTATGATGACCGTGAGCTCATCAGAAGGTACAGGATGGACCGTGCTGGGATTTTATTTGTGACGGACTTGATTAGAGATGTGATAACAAGCCCCACATCAAGGAACAAATCAATCTCCGCTGAGGTGAAAGTCATACTGACTTTGAGATACCTCGCAACTGGAAAGATGCAATTATGTAGCAGTGACGACTTTGGACCCACACAACCCACCATCAGCCGAGCCATAACACAGGTGATACATGCACTCACAAGACCACACATCTTGACACGGTTCATCCACTTCCCCACTCTACCAAGAGATGTGCACAGGAATCAAGCCCAGTTTCAGAATATTGCAGGCTTCCCTGCGGTGGTCGGGGTCATTGATTGCACCCACATCAAACTTATTGCACCAAGTGAGTTTGAGGCAGAATATGTAAATAGAAAAGTTTTTCACAGCATCAATACGCAAATTGCATTTGATGCTAATTATAATATTATAGATTTGGTGGCTAAATGGCCCGGAGCAACACATGATGCTCGAATATTAAGAGAAAGTGGTCTAAAAATTCTAATGGAAACCAATGTACTACCAAGAGGATGTCACCTCCTGGGAGACTCGGGTTATCCCTGCAAACAGTGGCTACTGACACCCTATCTACAGCCACAGAACAATGCGCAGGAGGCATACAACAGGTAAGGTATTCATTCATTTGATTACAACATTGAAGCAACAAATAAATTGATATTTATTAGTATCACAATATTACATGAAATTCTCAAGCAACGTTACAGTACATATATATGCTTGTTAACTTAGGTTTAGTTAAATATGATGAATGAAATTAATTGACTTAACTGATTGCATATTTACATTTATATGTGATATATCTATCTATCTATCTATCTATCTATATATATATATATATATATATATATATATATATATATATATATATATATATATATATATTTTTTTTTTTTTAGAGCACATAAGTCGACTAGGTGTTTGGTCGAGAGGGGTATTGGCCATCTGAAACGTCGCTTCCATGTCCTCCACGGTGAAATACGCTTAAGTCCACAGAAAACCTGCAAAGTTATCCTAGCCTGTGGATTAATTTATAACATCTGCAAAAAGCGTAACATTCTGCATGGTGAGGAAGAGGAGAAAGCAATTGAAGACGACAATGTGTTGCCTCTCCCAGAAGTAGACGTGGTTGTGGGTATGGAAGGAGTTCCTCAAAATGGTCTACGCTACAGGGATCACTTCACCAATATTAATTTTCAGTGAGTTGATATTAGTAAAGCTAATAGTATCTAATATCATATACACAATACATAATCATGGAATCTGCCACTACATAGCTTTTTCCATAAATCTAATGGTAGTATTGTCTTTTACACATACCTTTCCTCCGTACTTGTTCTTATCGACCTAAATTCAATTGTAATTTTAATTTTAATGTAGAGAAGGAAATGTGCCAGGCAACATTCAAAATTATCTTTTGTTTTCCAGAAATTAAGTTTTACTGAGCAACGGCCACTGAATCTCAATCTTCTGCAAATTTCTACAACATACTACCAGGTAATATACTGATAAACTCTGTCAGCAATATTAATGTCTATGGAAACATTAAACCAAAAAAATAATCATACTTTTTAACTGTCTTGAAGATTTATTACTTACTCGTATGCTTATAAATATATAATATTCTTCCGAAGAGAGGAGATATGGCATAGTCTTTATATTTATTCATTTGAAGTGACACATGCAAAGGCAATGGAAAAAAAACAGTGTAGAACTTTTTAGTACAATTTTAATCCTATTTGATACTACTGCTTTTTCAATTCCAAAACTTCAATTTCTAATTTGTTTTTTTCTTCGCAGCGTAGCCTCGTCGTCACTGTCGTGCTGGTCCATCACAGGAGGATGATGAGGCTGGCTGATGCTGGCATGTGAAGCTTCATAAGGAGCTGCAGCTGTATCCTCTTTTGCCAGCACATGACTGTAATGGAAGGGTCCCATAATGCATTTATTTTTTTATACTGTTGCCATTACAAAGTGATGTGTGTATGTGTGTGTTTAATGAGTAAATGTTGTTATGGCATAGTTTTGTTTTGTTTTTACCCGACAGATAGCAGCAGCTTAACATGCTGGAATGTACTACAAGTGTGCCATGCTTCATCCACACAACCACATCACATACGTTTGGTTTGGCTAGGTTATATTAGGTTTGCTTTGGTTAGGTAAGGTTAGAAGGTTAAGTTAGGTTATGTTAGGCTTGTTTTAGAGGGTTAGTTAGGTTAGGTAGGCAAAGTTAGAATGTTGGGTTTGGTTGGATTTGGTTAAATATGGTTAGGTAAGGTTAGGTTTGATTAGTTTTGGGAGCCCATGGATAAGAATGGTATCAAAATTTTTTTAAAGTAAATAGTATTAAAGAATTGCATACCTCTTGGGCTGGTTCCATGCTGGCAAGGTAGATGAGATATGTGTCACAAGGTTGCTGTAAAATGAGCGTCTTCTTCTTCTTGTGACTGTTGTAGTGTTGTTGTTCTCAGCTGAGACGGGCACGGCCCCACAAGTAAATCCACATGTACTCTTTTGAGGTATAATATATTGATAGATTCCCATTTCTGCACGTAGGACATTACCGAAATTTCTATTTTTCGCTTTAAAGTGATAACAACATCACACCATATCCATATTATCGTGATAGGAGTGTTTTTAAACAAACGTAAGTGCTATTAGTAGCGGACGATACACCGCGTAGCGCCCTCTTATGAGTAGCTCATAAATCACTGAGTTCATAGTTAGGAGTCGCCTTATGAGCTTCTCATAAGTCTAGCTCATAACTATGAGTAGATTTTTGGACTTATGAGTAGCTTTAAGAGTAGCTTTTATGAAGTTTTCTGCATACCGGCCCTGAACCTAAGGCAGTGGGGAATAGTGAATGACATTCACGCTAGACACATAATCATTCATTCAAAACATATTTATAATAAGAGAAAGTGCAGTATATACAAAGTGTCAATAATAAAAAAGAAAAACATTGGAATATACAAGTAAATCATAAATCTTTGATTAAGTTGGGCTCGGCCAGGAAAATCATCAAGTTATCGACCACATCCGGATGCTGGTCACCCAGAAGGTTGGTCTGCGTCATCGGAAGGCGGCGGGGCTCACAGCAGGCTGCGAGGGACCGTCGCGCCTCCCGATAACGCACACAGTGAAGCAGGATGTGGTCGATTGAGAGGGTAGTGTGGCAGGTGATGCATTGGGGTGGGAAGGCGTGGGCGATGTAGGGGAGCATGTGGGTGGGTAGGGTGCAGCCCATCCTGAGGCGTCCGAGGACCACCTCCTGACACCTTGTGGGGCAGTTGGAGGAAGCCCACTAGCCTAGGATGGGTTTTACAGTGGGATGATGGAGGTTGTCCCAGTGACTTTGCCACAGGAGGTAAACTGATGATTTTGCAGCCGAGAGACATGACTGCAGATCGCGACGGAGATTCCACGCTCCCTCGAGCTCTGCAGCGGTCCTAGCCAGCATGCCAGCCTGCTCATTCCCGTAAATACGCGAATGACCAGGCACCCAAAACAAAGAGAAAGACTTACGGCGTGAATTTAGCTTATTAATGATATTGCCATGGATTTCATTGGCATCCGTGCGTCCTGACTCTATCGCCTGAAGGCCTGACATAGAGTGCGTGAAAATGACAATTACGTTATGATTTCAATTTAGTGCATAGTCTATGGCTTTATCAATCGCAAAAAGTTCTGAGGAAAACACCGATGTATGGGAAGGTAGTCGGAACCTGAGGGCACATTCACGCGACCAAACACTAACACCCACACATTCACTCGACTTGGAGCCGTCAGTGTACAGGTGGAGGGAGGGAGGGAGGCTAGCGACGAGAGCCCGGAAGTGATAGCCTATCTCCACTTCGGTCATGGCAGGCTTGTGCTTGGGTAGCCATTTTGTATTAATGTTGGCATTGGGCTCCCAAGGGGCTTTTGTTTGTTGCACAAGCTGGTCAACACCGTCAAGGTCCACTTCACACTTCTGGCATAAAGTGTGAAGGCGGACCGCTAGTGGACGGTGTCGACCAGTGTGGAGATGGTGGTGCTGCTTAATTACAGTAGTTGCCATGAGACCGAGTGGAGTCTTCCGGGCCGTTGACAGGCCGTATGCCAGTAATAGGCCGTCTCGTCGCACACTTAGTGGTGGTATATTGGCCTCAACCTCCAAACGCCCCACGCGTGTACACCGTAGGGCTCCAAGACACATTCGCAGATATGCATTTTGAAATACATCCAGCCTCCTCAGTGTTGCGTCCGACGCAGACCCATACACGGTGAGCCATAGTCTAAGTGAGAACGAATTAAGGACTTGTACACCATTAATAAAGATTTTTTGTCTGCTCCCCAAGAAGTACCTGATAGGTATTTTAGGACATTGAATTTTTTATGGCAACGAACTAGTAAATTATTTATGTGTGTTTTCCAATTGAGTCTGCTGTCAAAATGCAGACCCAAGAACTTAACTGAATTTTGAAACGGTATCGGCTGACCTTGAAGAGAAATATGCAAAGCGGGAATTTTACGTTGATTGAAAACTACACCGATACACTTTGGAACAGAAAACTTAAATCCCCACAGAGAGGCCCACTGTTGGACGGAGTCAAGAGCAATTTGAATCCGTCCAGCCGATAACTGCGCATTTGGCGAAGAATGCCATAACGCACAGTCGTCAGCATAGAGCGAGTATTTAAGATTTCTTGGGACAGGAGTTGATAGTAGGTGTTGGAGGAGTAGATGAGGTATTCGTAGTGAGAGAAACAGCTTGGGCAGGTGCAGCCGGCAGAGGTTCAGTCTGAATCGAAACAGACTTCATCACTTGACGCATCTGCACGCTTGCCGCGTATGAAACGCCTGGAGAAGGCGCGGCGTGCGCCTCCTTCACTCGCTTCCTCGCGTCAAAGTACGAGATGCCTTCGACTGCCTTAACGATACAGACCTCTTTCTCCAGCTTCCAAGCAGGACAATCCCGCAAGAAAGAAGAGTGAGCTTCTGAACAGTTACGACACTTTTCTACCAGTGACAAACACTGTTCCGACGAATGACCCTCGCTAGCACACTTACCACAAAAAGAGTGAACCGAACGACAAGCATTTCCGTGGTGTCCGTAGAGTTGACATTTAAAGCACCGAAGAGGGTTTGGAATCTAGGGACGAACGGGAACCCGCTCGTATCCTACATCCACTCTATCGGGCAACTTGGCAATAGCAAAAGTTAAAGTGACTGAAGCAGTGTTCCTTCTCTCGCCGTTAACGAATTTAGTGATCTTACGAGTCCCAATGACGCCCTGATCATACATGTTATCAACGATTTCGTCTTCCGTCATATCCACAAAATGGCGATGGGAGGCAACCCCCCGACACGAGTTCATGGATACTGAGATTGAAGCTTCAATCTCAATATCATGCATGCGTCGTAGCTTCATTAGGGAACTTACTTGTTTTGCGTTAAATGTTTCAATTAGTAGATCTCCGCTTGTAAGTTTATTTACATTGTCAACAGTACCAATGTTTACATCAATTCCTTTTTTTATTGTGAAGGAATTTACAGTGGATAAGCGGGTCTGGGTCTTAGATTTCAGTGTCACAAATGTAGCTTGGTCGTAGATGGGCCGTGTGGTTGTCGGAGGTGGTCGATCAGGACCCTCCCTCCCCCTGGAGGGGGGACGGGGGGAGGCGGCCTCAGCCATCGGGTACACCCCCCTCCTACAGGAGGGGAGCGGGACACAAGCGGGAGGACACCAGGGATGAGTTTCCTAGAGTCAGATTGTCTTGCCAAACCACTTTAGGGGGGCCGATCGGTATTAATTCACCCCAAAAGCACGCTCACTGAGGCGGACACTCCGTAGGTGAGAGAGGAAGGACAATCTGACAACCTGACAACAGACACTTACTGTTGTCACTAAGGTGAGGACAATGAGGTAACAAAACTCAGTAGTATGGGTAGAGGGACACCTATATTTATTTAGCTAACCTAGACCTGAGGGGCCGTCAAAATATATTAAACACCCGAAGGTGAAAGACGAAAGCGGCAGGACGACAAGTACACAGTACCGTGTCTGGGCTCAGTCTGTGACTGACCTCTTTTTATTTATATATTTTTAAATTAATTAAATTATTATTTTGGCCATCAGCCATGGCATAGGCTATTAGGCCATATAAATTAAATTTTAAATGTGATTTATTTTTAAGATTATTTTATTTTATTTATTTTTTTATTTATTTATCAAATTTCGTTCCCCTTAATTTATTTATATATTTGTTTGTTTGTTTGTTTGTCTGTTGTTTGCTTTTTTTATTTTTTTATTTATTTTATTAATTTTATATTTTATACATAGAAAATAAAAATACATTCATACAATTTCAGTCACGCATCATGCATACACATTCATACTTGGGACCTGAACCTAAGGCAAAAACTTAAGTCATTAGTCAGGGGAAGTGGGGGACAAAAATGATACATACATACAATGGGGGAGGATACGTACGAATACGTATTTACAATAAACATGGGGAATAGTGAATGATATTCACGCTAGACACATAATCATTCATTCAAAACATATTTATAATAAGAGAAAGTGCAGTATATACAAAGTGTCAATAATAAAAAAGAAAAACATTGGAATATATAAGTAAATCATAACTCTTTGATTAAGTTGGTCTCGGCCAGGAAAATCATCAGGTTATCGACCACATCCGGATGCTGGTCACCCAGAAGGGTGGTCTGCGTCATCGGAAGGCGGCGGGCTTCACAGAAGGCTGCGAGGGACCATCGCGCCTCCCGATAACGCACACAGTGAAGCAGGATGTGGTCAATAGAGAGGGTAATATGACAGGTGATGCATTGGGGTGGGAAGGCGTGGCCGATGTAGGGGAGCATGTGGGTGGGTAGGGTGCAGCCCATTCTGAGGCGTGCGAGGACCACCTCCTGACGCCTTGTGGGGCGGTTGGAGGAAGCCCACTCGCCTAGGATGGGTTTTACTGTTGTAAGATTGAGGTTGTCCCAGTGACTTTGCCACAGGAGGTAAACTGATGATTTTGCAGCCGAGGGACATGACTGCAGATCGCGACGGAGGTTCCACGCTCCCTCGAGCTCTGCAGCGGACCTAGCCAGCATGTCAGCCTGCTCATTCCCGTAAATACGCGAATGACCAGGCACCCAAAACAAAGAGAAAGACTTACGGCGTGAATTTAGCTTATTAATGATGTTGCCTTGGATTTCATTGGCATCCGTGCGCCCTGACTCTATCGCCTGAAGGGCTGACATAGAGTCCATGAAAATGACAATTACGTTATGATTTGAATTTAGTGTATAATCTATGGCTTTATTAATTGCAAAAAGTTCTGAGGATAAAACCGATGTATGGGAAGGTAGTCGGAATCTGAGGGCACATTTACGCGACCAAACACTAGCACCCACACATTCACTCAACTTGGAGCCGTCAGTGTACAGGTGGAGTGAGGGAGGGAGGCTAGCGACGAGAGCCCGGAAGTGATATCCTATCTCCACTTCGGTCATGGCAGGCTTGTGCTTGGGTAGCCATTTTGTAATGGTGGTGGCTTTGGGCTCCCAAGGGGCTTTAGTTGGTAGCACCATCTGGTCAACACCGTCAAGATCCACTTCACACCTCTGGCATATAGTGTGAAGGCGGACCGCTAGTAGAGGTGGAGGTGGAGGAAGAGGAGGGGGAGGAGGAAGAGGCAGGTGTGGTTGTGTTCATGATAGTAGGTGTTGGAGTAATAGATGAGGTATTTTTAGTGAGAGAAACAGCTGGGGCAGGTGCAGCCGGCAGAGATTTAGTCTGAATCGAAACAGACTTCATCACTGGACGCATCTGTACACTTGCCGCGTATGAAACGCCTGGAGAAGGCGCGACGTGCGCCTCCTTCACTCGCTTCCTCGCGTTAAAGTACGAAATGCCTTCGACTGCCCTAACGGTACAGACCTGTTTCTCAGGCTTACAAGCAGGACAATCCCGCGAGAAAGTAGAGTTAGCTTCTGAACAGTTACGACACTTTTCTACCAGTGACAAACACTGTTCCGACGAATGACCCTCGCTAGCACACTTACCACAAAAAGAGTGAACCGAACGACAAGCATTTCCGTGGTGTCCATAGAGTTGACATTTAAAGCACCGAAGAGGGTTTGGAATCTAGGAACGAACGGGAACCCGCTCGTATCCTACATCCACTCTATCGGGCAACTTGGCAGTAGCAAAAGTTAAAGTGACTAAAGCAGTGTTCCTTCTCTCGCCGTCAACGAATTTAGTTATCTTACGAGCCCCAATGACACCCTGATCATACATGTTATCAACGATTTCGTCTTCCGTCATATCCACAAAATCGCGATGGGAGGCAACCCCATGACACGAGTTCATGGATACTGGGATCGAAGCTTCAATCTCAATATCATGCATGCGTCGTAGCTTCATTAGGGAACTTACTTGTTTTGCGTTAAATGTTTCAATTAGTAGATCTCCGCTTGCAGATTGATCTCCAGTCCAGACCGGCATATATACCATTCGCTTTCAGTGACGTCACGAGTTTTTCCATCATCCCTCATATCTAGTTGTCCCTACTCTAACGATAACAAGGTGTTTAACTGTTGAACGAGTGTTAAGAATACGAGGATTTAACCTGTGATTCCGTAAAGGAATCACCGTAATGATAGTTGGCCACTTGCACTCGGTACATATATATGAGCAGGTTCTGCCATGTCATTTTAGTCTGTCGGACGAGAGTCACATGCATGAAGAGACTGTTGTGTTTGTAAACACTGATACAGTGGATGGTTCGGGATTGGTTGCTGTGTTTTGTAAAGAGTGCTGTGATTGGCTGGCGAGTACGTCAAGCATTGTGACGTCACTCGTGGTGTGACGTCATGACCTCACACCACGAGTGACGTCACGATGCTTGACGTACTCGCCAGCCAATCACAGCACTCTTTACAAAACACAGCAACCAATCCCGAGCCATCCACTTTATCAGTGTTTACAAACACAACAGTCTCTTCATGCATGTGACTCTCGTCCGACAGACTAAAATGACATGGCAGAACCTGCTCATATATATGTACCGAGTGCAAGTGGCCAACTATCATTACAGTGATTCCTTTACGGAATCACAGGTTAAATCCTCGTATTCTTAACACTCGTTCAACAGTTAAACACCTTGTTATCGTTACCGAGTTCTTTAAGGCTGATAACGGCATCCACAAAAGAGGTAGTAGCCGGTAGTACGAGATTCAGTGCACTGAATCTCTTATTACCGGCTACTACCTCTTTTGTGGATGCCGTTATCAGCCTTAAAGAACTCGGTAACAGCGAGGTAGTAAAGTTAGCGTTAGTTTGTGGCGGCATTAACTAGCTACTGCCTCCGTTTATGGATCCCCGTTGTTGGCGCGAATAACAGTTCCAATATTTTTCACTTGGTCGGGAAAAAATGCCTAAACTTTGCTGATGAGTTAATTTCTCCTTCAATAATTCGTATATTTCTTAATAAATTAAGTTTTCAATTATTTCTTTATAAAAAAAAGTTGCAGTAACATGTCAAGTGAAACAATTCACATATAATTTTTATAAGTCTTACTTTACCGTCAATTGATTTTAATATTTACATCTTCTTCTTCTTATGACCTCTTCCGTTTAAACGTTAACAGCTTAACAGGTTACATGAAGAAGGTGATCAACTTCTGGCCCTATATAATAATTCACAGTGTAATATCAGAACACGATATGCTACATACTGTTAAAGCACATAATTCAAAATGCATTGATCTTCATATATATATATATATATATATATATATATATATATATATATATATATATATATATATATATATGTATATATATGTGTATATGTGTGTATATATATATATATATATATATATATATATATATATATATATATATATATATATATATATATATATATATATATATATATATATACTTATTGCCATGAATTAAGTACTCACAAAAATATTCAATTAATTTAGAGTACAATATAGTTAAATAGTGATTCATTAACTGGTTCAGTACTGTTTGGACAATGTCACCCCAACACCGTTATGTTTGTTCTGGGCCAATACAATCGGTTGGCTATCGTTCCCCCCGGGGGGACACACGGGCTAGCTAAAAGAGACCGTCAACCTAACCTGCAATACAATTGATTCATACTAGATATATGCTGGTCCGACATAAAGTTGCCACTATGCCGATATGCCATTATTTGCCGGCATCGGCCCGTAGTTTCAATGTTTGCTGGGTTTCTACCCTCTTTCTTTTTCCTTTCAATCAGTTAATTCACAACAAACATTTTGTTCTTCACCTAACACCCTAACCCTCTCAATCCACTTACACAACCTTTCATTCAGCAGCGCACTAAACACTTTCCCTACTATATTCCCAGCGATATTGACCTATAGTTCTTAATCTCACTCTTACTCTTATGACCTCCTTTATGAATAAGTGTCACACTGCATTCATTCCAGTCACTCGGCACTCGCTCCTCTTCCCATACTCCGTTAAATAAGTCAGTCATCCAGTCAATCACCACTTCCCCTCTATTTTTATACAGCTCATAAGGGATATCATCAAGGCCTCTTCTATTTGTTCTCAATAATCTACTCCGGATTCTGCTCCGAATCCGAATCTGTTTTGGATTAATTGGGTGCAAATAGAACAGCAGAATCTGTTTTGGATTCGCTGGATCAAAACAATAACAATGAGAGGCCAGTCGCTGCCCAGCCGTCACACTAGTCACTTCTCCGAGGAAGTGTTGAGAGTTACAACTTTCATTTCCTGATGCATTTAGCGTGACAGCGGCAGTCCTAATTATCACCAACCTGCTTATTGTACAATAAAAAATCTTTATATAACTAAATGTGTTATTGAAAACACCATTAGATTCTTGAAAAGTAGATTAAAGTCTGATGAATGATGAACCTCAAGGTTAACCTTGACAATGTTACACCTATTATTTCTTTACAAATACTGCTCCATCTCTTTATTATAAATATACTATACATAGTGTACTCAACATATCTGTGAAGGTTTCTGGCGGTGCTCACCATTTTTTACCTCGCAAAACTTCTTTGAAATTATGATAGGTTATGTTAGGTTGGTTAGATTATGTCAAGTTATGGTTATGTTGAAGTTGTTAGGTTACGGTTATGTTATGGTTAGGTTCGATTATACAAGATTTTTTACATTTTATCACCCGGAAGTTAGGGTTCGGAAATTAGTTTTTTTGGGGGTTTGGGTATTAAAATGTAAAAATCTTATGTAACCGAACCTAACTGAACCGCACCAAACCTAACTTAACATAACTGCAAACTAACCTAACAACCTTAACCTAACCATAACTCAACCTAACTTAACCAACATAACATAACTTCAAAGACATTTTGCGAGGTAAATAATGGTAAGCACCGCCTAAAACCTTCACAGATGTGTTGAGTACACTATGTATAGTATGTAAGACTTCATGTTTATAATAAAGAGGTGGAGCAGTAGTTGTAAAGAAATACCTCTTATTTTTATATATGTCTAATCTGTAGCGCCTATAGGCTTTCCCTGGTTAGGTTAGATTTGGGTAAAACTTTACTTTTACATCCAGCCAAAAAACCTTAAATTCCCACATGTCCTCATGTTTATTGGGAGGAGATGGGGAATGGGGATATCTTATTAACTATTTATTTGGGACGGTAATGAGTGTCAGAATCATTTGTGTATATCAATGTAGAGTAGAGTTTCCCCTTAACCAAAATAAACTTTGGGGATATCTTATTTAACTATTCATATGCTACGGTTATACATATTTTTGCAAACATTTATGCAGAACTTTTGTACCATTTAATCTCTTTCACGTACAAGTAAATTGTTTTCTTGGGAGTATATATCAAAATTCCAAGAAAATAAATAACCCGGTTAGAGGCTGCTGTTATATCTCCTTCGTTTCTGGTATTCATCACCATTATTATACAATTTTAAGCCTACAGTAGTATTTCTGAAACATTTTTCTACCACTTAATATCTTTCTCGTATATATACACTGTTTTTATTGGAGGTATATATTAATAATAGATTCCGAGAAGAGGCTGCTGTTATATATCTTCTTTGTTTTTGATATTCATCACCACTATTATACAATTCTGTGCCTACAGTAACATTTCTACAACATTTCTCTACCGCTTACTATCTTCCTCGTATATATATACACTGTTTTATTGGAGGTATATATCAATATTAACTTCTGAGAAGAGGCTGGCTCAGGCTGGTGCAAAAAACCCGCGAACGAGTGTCGTCTGCTATAACCCACCTCCCAAATCAGATTCGACGGATTCAGGAATCTGTTACAGATCACGGGTTAAAATGGTAAATAGAACACGATTTCGCGGCTAAGCCCCGCCCAGAGCGGCCAAGCCCCACCCAGATTCAGTGATCTGAAACGGATTCACGCAAATAGAAGAGGCCTTAATCCTGCAGCCTTTCCATTCTTCTGCTTCTTTACACACTTGTCAACTTCTTCCCTACTAATCCTTTCATTCAGCTCATTCGCATTTTTTCTTTCCAGAGACACGTCCTTCTCTCACATCAAGGGCTTCTCCTACCCCTCCTATATCTTCCCAAAACTTTTTAACTGCCTCCTTCACTTTTTCTTTTTCTGTGATAACTTCACCATTCACTTTCAGACTTTCCACACTCACTTTGAGACATTTTCTCACCTCTCAGAAATCTATACCATTCACGTCCACTCTCGATCCAGTCCTTTCTCCCTCACGGTCTGGATCACACTCCTTTCACTCTTACCTTTGGCACTCATTATCATTTTCTTTGTCAGTCGCCGTTGATTCACATATGCTTCCCATGTATTCTGATACTCATTCTCAGCTTCATCACTTTCACGCCTCTTTTTTTCTCAACCGCCTACAGTGTTTATTCAGTCTCTTTCGTTCCCTTCTAGAATTGCTAATATCTTCATTTCACCATGACTTACTCGTTCTCCTTCTACCACTGATTATCACAGTCCCTTTTTGTCTCTCGGCAGCATCTCTTACATTCTCTAACAGTTTTTTATTCATATCATCCACATCATGCATACTCTCAATCTCCCAGTCTCTTTCACTTAGATCCACCTGAAAGTTCTCCCATCCCACATCCCAGTCTCCACTTTTTCTATTCAAGATCTAGATCAAGATAATTCGCGGGTATAGTCAAGCGAGTTGAAGCGACAAGCAGAGAACACAGTCAGGTCAACAGTGGCTCCCGAGTGAGGTCAAAGAGTTACCAAGACCACGTGTTGCACAGTGCACAGTGCTTTCTCTATACGCGATTGTGTATCAAGGTGAGCATCTTTCTGTTGTTATTGCTGCTTCAATGTGTTGGAGGAAACGTACTGGAGGCCTTCCAGGGTTTCATGTATGGGACGTCGTTAGTTCAGTGTTACCTTGACCCACGCGTGAAATGATCTTACCTGCCCAGTAATTAATGCCGGGAACAGGTCGCGGTAAATCTGCATAACTGCTGCTCGTCCCCGATCTTCTTCCTATAGCCAACAAGCTTGGGGACCACTTGGAAAAACGGGGTTTTAGGGTGGGCAAAGAATAATAGGCGATTTATGGGATTCCAGAAAAAAATCGGTAAAGATTTGTAAGACGACCCATTCGATATCTCTTGTCTTTATAATGTACTGCAAATTCAACCTCAGATAGTTGTCTATGGCTGGACTTTATTGTGTTATCCCTTGAACCATATCTTCCAAATAAAACAATCAAGGCACAGCTTACAGGTACGGCTGCCGTACCTGTAAGTGCTCGCGGTAAAGATTCGGAAGACGATCCAGTCGGTGTTTTGGACAAAGCAATTATTTGCTGATAGATTTTGATGTGTTTTGAATTAATCTGATGTGTGTTAGTTATGCCATGCAACTTTTTTTTTTCTTTATTCCTAAGGCGAAATTTGCCACAAAAATATCAGATTAATTCAAAACCATCAAAATCAATAAGAGAAGAATTGCTTTATGTAATCCTAAGCAAATCTAATTAAACCTAATCTAACCTAAGCAAACTTGATTAAACCTAACCTAACCTATTGGGTCGTCACGAATCTTTTTTTTTACCTAGTTTAGGTTTGGTTTGGTTAGGTTTGCTTAGCTTAGGTTAGGTTAGGCTTAATTAGGTGTGCTTGGGTTAGGTTTAATTTGGTTTGATTAGGTTTGCTTAGGATTACTTCAAGCCATTTTTCTCATACTGATTTTGATGGTTTTGAATTAATCAGATTTTTTTGTGGCAATTTTTACCTTGGGGAAACAAAATTGCATGGCATAACAAACAAACATCAGATTAACTCAGAACACATCAAAATCTATCAGAAAAATAAATGCTTAGTCTAAAAAATCAGACTAGGTCGTCTTCCGAATCTTTACTGCAAACCTAATCAAACCTAACCAAATGTAACCAAACCAAACCTAAACTAGGTAAAAATTCGTGACGACCCAGCAGGTTACGTTAGGTTTAATTAGGTTTGCTTAGGTTAGGATAGATTAGGTTTTATTAAGTTTGCTTAGGTTAGGTTAGGTTTAATTAGGTTTACTTACGATTATTTAAATCAATTTCTCTACTATTGATTTTGATGGTTTTGAATTAATCTGACTATTATATGGGAATTTTTACCTAAAGAAAAAAAAAGTTGAATGGCATAACAAACAAACATCAGATGAATTCAAAACACATCAAAATCTATCAGAAAAAATTGCTTTGTCCAAAAAACAGACTGGGTCGTCTTCCAAATCCTTACCATGCTCGCTTATATATACGGCACGTGCCTAACTTTTGGGTAATAAAATGTAAAATGCATATATAACTGAACCTAACCGAACCAAACCGTACCTAACGTAACCTAATCTAACCATAACTTACTTGTGAGCCTGACTTGCTCAGAGGAGGACGTGCTGCTACTCGCTCGTGCTACAAGGGATACCAGTTTGTATTATCCATTACAGATATTTTATTGTGTTTTTGTGTGTCAACACAAGGGATACCAGGCTATATTTTTACCATAAGTATTTTATTGTGTTTTGTGTACATTTTTGTGAAAAAGTATTTAGATGGCTGAGTGCGTAGTACTCAATATAGGCGAGGAGGTTACAGGTATGGAGGGTGGAGTGGTGTTGGAGGGTGGAGTGGTGAGGTGTGATTCTTGTGGAATGGAGAGACAATGTAAGGTAAGTGGATGTAAATTGTGTGAAGTGTTAGCTAGAAATGTAGCCTTAGAGGAAGAGGTTAAGGAGGTGAAAGTATTGTTGGCACAGACGAGACAACAGTTATTAGAGCTAAGGCAGGAAGCTAGCGTCAGGTCACGAGAGTCAGGTCAGGTTAGGTCAGGTGACTCAGGTCAGAGACAAGGGGGGAATAGTTGGAGCATTGTGGGTAGGGGAGGGAAGGGGAGCGTGAACTCTCCCTTGTGTGAGGTGGAATTTCCTCCCCTGGGTCAGGTAGAGTGTAGCAACAAGTTTGGCTTGTTAGCTACACAGGAAGAGGAAGAGGTGGTGATAGAAGTAGGAGCAGGTGAAGGGGACAGGACACCCAAGGCGAAGATAGTGAAGGGGAAGTTAGATGGGAAGGAGGGTGGGAAGGTGAGGAAGGACAGGGAAGGGTTAGAAGGGTCGCAGGAAATGTTAGTTCTGGGTGACTCCAGGATTAGATATTTAGACGAGACCTTCTGTGAAGCCGACAGGGCAAGGAGGATGACGTGTTGTCTTTCTGGGGCCGGAGTACAGGACGTGGTAGAGAGATACAAAAAGGTTGTGGAGGGGACAGGGAAAGAGGCGTTAGTGGTGGTTCACGTGGGCGTGAACGATGTAGGCAGGGTAAGGTCAGAGGAGCTAGTGCTTAGGTATAGGGAGCTTCTGAGGGAGATAAAGGAGAGTGGTAGGAGATGTATAGTCTCAGGGGAGCTCCCTTTACAGGGGGTTAGAGGCTGGTGGCTCTCACATGCCCTTGGCCTCAACGAGAGGTTGATGAGGATGTGTAGGGAGGATGGGGTAGGTTTTATGGATGAGTGGAGCAGGTTCTATGGGAGACAGGAGCTGTATGCCAGGGATGGTGTACACTTCAGTAGGAAGGGAGTGCAGGAACTTAGTGAGTGTCTTGAGAGGGCTGTTAGGCAGTCCAGTCAGGGAAACTAAATATTAATAGAGGTAAGGGTAATAGTGACAAAGGACGGGGTAAAGAGAGGGAGGTGCATGAACTAAGTGTCTTTTATACAAACAGTAGAAGTGTAATAAATAAGATAGACACACTTAGAGGTATCGCATGTGTTGAAGAATTAGATATTATAGGTATTACAGAAACTTGGTTAGATATTGCAAGCAAACATTTCTTACCTGAAATAAGAATAGATGGGTACACTTTTTTTTCACAGGGATAGAGTAGGGAGGAGAGGGGGAGGTGTGGCATTGTATTTTAGAAACGCATTAAATAGCTATGTCAATACCGCAATAAAAACAGATATGAATACGGAGTCATTATGGATTGACATTATTATAGGAGGGAATAAGTTAGTTGTAGGCCTCCGGATTTAGCCGAAGCAGCTAGTGCACCCCTGATGCAGGAGCTTGCAAGGGCATCTAGGTATAATAATGTGTGCATTATGGGGGACTTTAATTATAGGAGAATAGACTGGGATAGTATGACAGGAGACGGGTGCTCGGAGTAATTCTTAAATGTCGTCCAGGATAGTTTTTTCACACAACTTGTAAGGGAACCAACACGACGGAAATATTTTAGATCTGGTCTTAACGAATAATGAAATTTTGGTAAGTCAGGTTGAGATAGGAGCGAGATTTGATGTTAGTGACCACCACGAAATTAGATTCAAGATTAATGCAAAGAGGCAGGTAGAACAGAACACTGCTTTAGTACCAGATTTTAGAAAGGGAAATTACCAGGGCCTCAGACATTATTTCCAGGGTATAAATTGGGAGGGTATAGGAGTAGGCAGAGAGGAGGATCAAAACATTGAGGTAGAATTGCATTATAATAACATAGTAAGGGAAATTCATACAGGGCAGGAACAGCATATACCTAAGATCAAATAAAAATGATCCAAAATGGATGAATAGCAACATTAGAAGGGAAATTGGATTAAAAAGGGGACTCTATAGGAGAATTAAAAGGGGAGAAGTACAGGTAGTAGGGCAGTATAATGACCTAGCTAGGAAAGTTACAAAGGATATTAGGACTGCAAAGAGGAATTATGAGGTTAGGATAGCTAGAGATGCCCAGAAGGATCCAAAGGGATTCTATCAGTTGTACAAGGCTAAAACAAAGGAACGAATAAGACCTCTTAAAGGAATGGATGGCAGCTTGATAGAAAATGGTGAGGATATTAGTAAGGAATTAAATAAATATTTCTTGTCCGTATTTTCTCAAGAAGAGTCGAATAGGGAACTGGAGCCAGTACAGATCTTTAGGGGACAAGAGGATGATAAATTAAGCGAAATAGCCATAAGTAGGGAAGTAGTTAGCAAGGAAATAGATAGACTTAAAAAGACTAAATCTCCAGGGCCGGACGACATTTTTCCGAGGATTCTTAGGGAATGTAGAGAAGAACTTGTTGAACCTATTGCAATGATTTTTAGAGAATCACTAGACACAGGAGTAGTTCCTAGGCTATGGAGGCAGGCAAATGTAGTTCCTATATTCAAGAACCTAATTGAACAATAACTTATTCACGAACGTGCAATACTGATGTTTACAAACACTGGCATGTGGCTACGAAAGAAAATGACGTATGCACCGCATCCAACTCCCGACAATTAGTCATAGAAAACATTTGATAGCTTCTAAGTTAACATAATAAAACCTAAATTAATCAAACCATAGACTACACCATACTTAACTGGACACTTGCGACAATCGCTGACAGACGATATTACACTTAGGCCCTATAGATTCCGCTGCTATGAGTGATGACAGATAATACTTCATATATCAGTTCATATTCTACTTAGGACATTGTATTTCATGTCTTTACAATCAGTAATGATTGCTGAACCATGGCTGAACCTAAAAAATGATTTTACAACTTTTGAAAATAGGAAATTAACATAAAGATTACAAGTTTGAGTGAAAAATCGTGTGAGAGTTGTGTATAAAGCATATTGTTTATAGCAAAAATTTCTGGCAAATTCGTAATAATTTCTGAAATAAAACATCACATATTGTGAAATCACCATTCCTGAATATGATTTGATTGTGATCAAATGTCATATTATCGTTATATCGGCTTGGGAATGAATTTTTCACAACAATTCGTGGCGCGTAGCTGAGAAAGCTGAGCTGACTGTGTGACAGCGAGACGTCCGTTGGTCTGTCAAGAGTCAGTCACCCACTACCAGTGCAACCAGACGGACGTACGTACTACTGTAGCTATTAACTGGACACCGGATTCGTTTTTAGCAGTAAGTATGCAACATTTGGTTAATGTAATGTCTGATTTATAAGATTTTAGGAGCATTTCAGTACTAAATTCATATAAAACTCCCTGTAGAAATTGAACGTAGAACAGTTGATGAACGGTGGATGATGAAACTTTAGTAGCGGTCATTATTTGATCACGGCTACCATCACCACTGTTATGTATTTAAAAATGACCGTGCGAATTTAACAAATAGATACATATCACGGTCATGGTCTAATCAAGTTAGTTAGATCATGATTGACCACGGTCTACTCAAAATCAATGGAATCCGTTAATTCAAAATTCGAATCTAGCTACCTACTCCTCATCCCACCCACCAGGCACCCCCCGCCACACACACACATGGGTAATAAAGTAGGATAGTTTGCAACTTTTCAATGTTATATGTTAACTTGGTGCAGTCTAAGTATTTTCTGGTTGTCTTCATCCAGTTAAAGTATTCACATTTGATTATTCTCAGGATTTCCTTTAATAATTCATTTATGTTGTTTTCTTGCCTGGTAAATGTTGATGTTTTAGTGAAATATGGTTGGTTGATTGATTTCAGGTATAGGAATCTTCCCTCAATAATTCGGCAATGTTCTGATATGGTGTTCTCACCGCCGTCGCCTCGCTCAGCTAGACCAAAGTTACCAATGCTGCAGTGTTACCGTGCTGGGGAAACAGCGCTCCGTTCCAAAAGGCACACACCCTTAACTCTCTACATCAGCTTCTATTGTCAAGTCAAGTCAAGTTTATTTATACTACAGTACCATTATTATTTTTTTCCTTTGATGGGGTAAACAGCATCGGTACATACATACATACATACATATTTGACATGTTTAAATGCCATTATCTTACTGTGTGAGTGCTTACACACATGCATTAGGGTTTTTTTTTTTTTTACATTCTTCGAACGAATAGATGCTATAGACTAGTAGATAATATAATTATAGGAATTAATCCATTAATTTATAAATTTAATTGTACTTCTGAATTATTATTATTTTTTTTCGGATGGTTATTTATTTTTATTTGTATAATTTTGTGTTCACTTGTAATGTGCTAACATTCACATATTATTTCAGGTTTTTTGGTTGTGACAACCATAAGGACACATTCCTGCAGATCCTTGTTGGCTTGGCCAGGAAGTTCCCAGAGTTTGAGGTGGCACAGTGCTGTAATGGGCACAATGTAATCACCAAGATTCTCCCCGTCGTGGGCGGCAACCTTTTCAATGGTTTTGGCTCCAGCTTGTACAGGGACACAAACTCTGATGTTCACGCCAAGTTGCCCTCCAAACGCCAGGCCACCGGCGACTGTGTGAGGGATACTAGAAGCCATGACCAAATGAAAAGGCAGAAGCTCCAGGGGCAGAAAAAATAGGTGATGGGGCAGATAATGACTGCGTCTTACAAGCCAATGATTTGTGTCTCTCTTCAAGGGAGTTATACTTACTGCTACTGCAGACAGTGTTTTATTCTGTGCAACAAAGATATTTCTCCCCCTGCAAGACAGTGACTTGTGTCCCTCTGGACGCAAGTACGCCAATTCTTTGAGATTGAACAGTTAAGTATGGTGTAGTCTATGGTATTGCATATTAGTATGGACTACATTGGCTATGTATGTATGCGTTTTCAGTTTAAAATTCTAATATTCCTGGAAATTATTGCAAATTTGGTGTTTTTATTGGTGTCTTAGGATTTAATAATTGTCGTCCACCGATGACGTATGTTGACTAATTTGTTTTTGTTGCTCATAAACATATTCTTCACATCACTCTGAGGGGTTTGCTTTTTGTTTGAGGTTTCTATGATGATTTTAAGTATTTTATTCAAATAAAACAAAAAAAAAATCGCCTCAGGACACATTTGCGAAAGACCCAATTTCGAGTGCACAGTCACGTATGGTGTATTCTATGGTATTGCATATTAATATAGACTACATGGGCTATGCATGTAAGTGTTTTCAGATTGAAATTCCAATATTCCTGGAAATTATTGCAAATTTGGTGTTTTTATTGGTGTCAGGATTTAATAATTGTCGCCCACCGATGACGTATGTTGACTAATTTGTTTTTGTTGCTCATAAACATATTCTTCACATCACTCTGAGGTGTTTGCTTTTTGTTTGAGGTTTCTATGATGATTTTAAGTATTTTATTCAAATAAAACAAACAAAAAATCGCCTCAGGAACCATTTGCGAAAGACCCGATTTCGAGTGCACAGTCACGTATGGTGTATTCTATGGTATTGCATATTGATATAGACTACATGGGCTATGCATGTAAGTGTTTTCAGATTGAAATTCCAATATTCCTGGAAATTATTGCAAATTTTGTTTTTCTTGGTTTCTTAGGATTTAATAATTGTCGCCTACCGATGACGTATGTTGACTAATTTGTTTTTGTTGCTCATAAACACATTCTTTACATCACTCTGAAGTGTTTGCTTTTAATTTGAGGTTCCTATCTTATTTCTAAGTATTTGATTTGATTTTTCTAAATATCTGCCGTAGGGCCTGTTTGCAAAAGGTCAGATTTCGAGTGTCCAGTCAAGTATGGTGTAGTTTATGATCAAACCTTACCGTATATAGACAAATAACAGAACATTGTTTAAACCAAACTTTACATTTTGAAGAGGTCTTATAGAAAACATTGAATATCTCAGAAACTAGGATTTTGCGACTGAAGTGTAATTAAGAAAACCTCAGAATGCATCAGGTAATTCCAAAATACTGTTGGTCTTCGATTTAATGGACTAATGCGGAGGGAGCCCTGTCCGTTAGTGTAAAAAGTCCGTTGCTGTTTGGTTAAAGGCCATACTATGGCAATCCAGAAAAAAATCTAAGGTGAAACACATAACTTTTGGGCAATAAAATATAAAAACCTTATATAACGGAAACTAACCGAACCAAACACAACATAACCTAATGTAATCTAACCATAATCTAACATAATATAATTAACCTTACATAATTTGAAAGATGTTTTGCCAGATAAATAATCGTGAGCACCGCCTGAAATCTTCACAGATGTGTTGGGTACATTATGTATAGTATGTACGACTTCATATTTATATCGATATTGTCCGAGCAGTGGTTATGCAGAAATATCCAAATACATTTTGGCTTACCTTAACCTAAGTTGTATGTACAGTATTTACAGTTGCACTCAATGGTTACTCCGAGTCAAAGGGAAGCGTCTGGGTGCAGCCATTAATCTTTATGCTGCGCCCACAATCAGCTGATGCACAATCAGCTGATTTCTCCTTCTATAAGGCATCAGTGTTAAAACCACCATGGAGTCTAATAAGTGTGTGTAGCATCTTCTTCCCACCGCCTCAGTAGGTAAGACCAGTATCTGGTTACAGCCCCGCAATGTTAGATTAGGTTGGATTGGGGTTAGGTTAGGGTTAGGGTTAGGTTAGGTTTCTCGAAATGAAAAAGCATCATACTTTGCACAGAAATAAATAGTCCATGCCTAAAAATTATTGGCTAACCTTATCTAACCTAACCTAGCTACACACACTTATTAGACACCATGGTGGTTTCAACACTGATGTCTAGAAGGAGGAGGGAGGCGGAGCCTGGGTACATCAGCTGATTGCGGGTGAACATAAGGATTAATGGCTGCACCCAGACACTTCCCTTTGACTCGGAGTAACCATTGAGTGCAGCTGTAAATACTGTACATACAACTTAGGTTAAGGTAAGCCAAAAAATATTTGGGTAAAAATCTGCATACCCATTGGTCGGACGATATCGATATAAATTTGAAGTCATACATATTATACATAGTGTACTCAACACATCTGTGAAGGTTTCAGGCAGTGCTCACCATTGTTTACCTGGCAAAAAACATTCAAGTTATGTTAGGTTAATTATGTTATGTTAGGTTATGGTTAGATTAGGTTATGTTAGGTTTGATTTGTTTAGGCTTGGTTATAAAAGGTTTTTATATTTCATTACCCAAAAGTTGGACGTGTCACCCTAGATTTTAACGAATTATGTTACCGACGAAACCGCCACCTACCGGACTTTCTTTTACACTAACGGAGTTTAGTCCGGATTTGGGTTGATTGTCCGCTAGCAGCCTGAGTCCGTTAAATCCGATGTCAGTTAAATCGATGGTCGACAGTATAACAAAGTATTTACAGATACAGCAGCCGTACCCCGTTGTCATCTATTCGTACAGCATGCGTCGGCATCACCCATCATGGTCGCAATGAATTTGACATCTTCATCGTACAAAGAATTTCTAAAACACTTAGAAAGTTATGAACAGAAAAATCCGTTATTCCTACGGCCTGTGCCTTATTATTTACCTGGTAAAGCATCTTTCAAGTTACCGTATTTTACGGCTTACAAGACGCATTTTTTCCCTAAAAAATACCATGTAAAATACTTGTGCGTCTTCCAAGACGAATGTTCTTGTATTGGCTCGCCCGATAGGGACGTGGATTTGTATGATGTCATTACATTATGAGGTTAACTTAAGTAACTATTCAATTCAGCCTTTTATATGATATAACCTCAGTACTTACTTGTTACAAGTATTTCCAATATCATAAACCTTCCTGGAGCCAAGCCACAAGCCCAAATGTGAGCCATACGTCTGTTGTTTATTGTGCCAGCTGGTGGCGGCGGGAGTCATTCCGCTCTTGATCTTGACGGTACAGGTGTGTAACCAAGGGTAACAGGTGGCTTATTTCCATAGACCAGCAAGCCTTTGGATTGGCTGCGTTTGGATCTGCTGTGTTTAAATGTTGTCTCCTATGCTATGGATATAGTGAAGCTGTTTTTGTGTGAGAATGACTTAATTTTTTTTTTTTCTCAAAATTTCTCCAATATTAGGATGCGTCTTCCAAGATGCAGTGTCTTGTAAGAAGTAAAATACGGTAGGTTAGATTGATTATGTTATGTTATGTTTGGTTCGGTTAAGTTCGGTTATATAAGCTTTTTATCCCTGAACTAGGCATGTGCAGTATCTATAAGAAAGCACTATGAGGATACGGCTTATGTTAGGTTATGGTTATATATGGTTATGTTATGGTAGGTTTGGTTGGATACGGTTTGGTTATATAAGCTTTTTATATTTAACTACCCAAAAGTTCGGCACATGCCGTATCTATAAGCAAGCACTTGCAGGTATGGCTGCCGTACCTGTAAGCTGTGCCTATAAGTGCTTACAGATATGGCAGCCATACCTTGTTGTCATTCCCTATTTGTATGGCTGCCATGACTGTAAGCACTGCCAAAATATAACCCTCAATTCTCTCTAGAGCATTCAGGTGAAGATGTGAAATAATACCAATAAAAAGCTTGCATAACCTCCCTAACCCAACCAAACCTAACCTAACCTGATCTAACGTAACCTAAAGTCAACTCAAGTAATAACGTCTTAACTGGGAGGCAAACATCCCACAGACACCCTAACCTAATCTAACCTAAACTCAACTCAAGTAATAATGTTGTAACTGGGGGCAAGCCCTTTTAAACATCCCAACCTAACCTAACCTAAACTCAACTCATGTAATTCTGTCTTAACGGGGGGGGCAAACTCCCAGACCCCCCAAACCTATCATGTACTAATCATAATGTAATCACTTACTAACCTCTTAGATGGGTATTAAGCTCCCCACCTTGTACTTAACCTACCTTAACAGAACCTCCAAATTAGTGGAGATTAGCACATTTTAAATGATATAAAAATGTATTATTCAAATATGTAAACATTTTGCCTGTACAAAGTTATGACGAATCTTGGCTGTTGGGTTTGAAGGGGTTGTAGAGGTTGGAAACTACTTTTAGAATCACGTGGAATTGTTTGTTTGGATCTTTGTGGGCGATGATGAACATCGATCTAGCTTGATAACCCACAAAGTGCTTCTTCCTTTGACCATATAATGGTACGTTACCTTTAATTTCCCTCCGCATTCTTTCTATTGTGTTAGTGTGTATGGCCTTGTTGTTTGGCTCCACCAAATTTATTGACTCATTAACTGTAACGTGATTAAAGCCTTCAGAGGATAAACAGTTATATGCTTTCCAGTAGGCTGATAATTCCCCACTATATCGCAGTTCATTTTTCGCGGTCCCGGTATTTCGCGATTTTTTTTCTGTAAGCCCTATTTATTTTTATATCGCATATATTTCCGCCATTTCGCAGCATTGTTTATGAGTTTAAATCTCGCGCGTCACAATAGAATAGCCGTACATCCTAATTCAATCTGAGCGTTGGTATTGTTTTCTCGGCCGCTGATTGGCTGTTGTGCTTTAGGGGCTGATTTCACAGTCGCTTTCTATAGTTGTGATCGTTGCTAATGATCAGTGATCTCCACTACCATCAACAAATCCGATTTCACAGTAGTCTTTCGCGGTGTTGTTTGTTTGTATCAATACCCGAAATTGGAACCTTTGATAATGCAGGCTTGGGAGCTGGGGGACCTCCCCAACGGAGCTTAACAAAGCAATTTTTTTTTAGCAAATAACTCAAATTCTTATTACCATATAGTTATATTATTTCCTGAAATATATGTGAAAAATTAATTAACAATAAAGTAACATGTAGGGGTATAATGATACAAATTTTATTTTAGAAAAATGTAGGTGGCGGCGTGAACGCATCAGTTAACGAGGGAGAGGAAAAGATAAATTTTCGGAAAACAGTATCCTCTTATTTTCAAGACAAAACTATATTATCCTGATATATTTCAATGTGTTTTGAATCAATATGCTAACCGTTTTTCAGTAAAATAATCAACCCAAAAATAAATCAAACGTAACCTAACCTAACGTCCTAACCGGGGGTATCGCCCCCTGGATCCCCTAATCATTTCAATTTTAATATTACGTTTATTTCTTAATTTGCTTACCTAGTTCAACTATCTAAATACTCAGAAAGATAAAAGATCTACACAATGAAATAGGTAAAGATGTCTGGAGGATGCTATTTACCGAAATATTCAGAAAAATAATAGTTGGGTTGATTTATTAATGCGGCAGTAACTATCAGCATCAGGAAATCAGTGCAGGCTGTGAACAACCTTCAAGGTAAAAGTTATTCATTGCTCTTGCTCTCAATATCTTTTATGTGTTTAAATGTGTTTCTATTATTTTAAAAGTGTGTTTAAAGACCTTAGAATGCTTTTAAAAGTCCGTAAAAGTTATAAAAAACATGCTTAGGGTGTATTTAAATAGGGTATTTCTATTTCTCGAATTTTCACTTATCGCAGGAAGGTCTGAAACGTATCCCCCTCGATGGAGGGGGAACCAGTGTAATGGTTGTTCCGGTTTTCACCTGTTCTTTAATTACATGTAGCAAAGTGTCATTGTCAGGCTTCTTGACTGGCACCATGAAGCAGTTTTGTGTCTCACAACAGACCGCCGAACACCCACTGACCTTCCAAGATTCGTCCAAACGTTGTACTTTCTTTTTCCTGATTTACTTGCATCGATCTCCACAATTTTTCCTTGCCCACCAAGCTTTCCCTCTCGTTTGAGGCACCGCTCCACAAGCACCTCCCGACATCAGCTGACCCAGTCACAAACACTGTGGTCACTTAGGCCTAGTTTGCTTTTTATGAAAACGTAAGAGAAACAGCTAGTCGCTTACATGAGCATTCACAAAAAGGAGGAGTGTTTCAATGTCCAGGTGCACGTGCTCATAGAAAGTGTTTTTGAAGATTCCTCGGCTCCACAGGCACCTTATTTTCGTTTTTTTAGGCTGGCTCCTAATTTTCTAGCACTGCCAAAACTTTTGCTTGAAACTAGGAGTGGCTGGCTTGCATTCTTTTGCATCCAATACAAACTTGTGAGGAACACAGAGGTGAAACAGCTCACTTGCAATTCCCTTTTATTTTGCAGCAATATTCCCATTTCACACTGCACAAATATCCACCATGGCCCTTCTAAACAAACTAATGATATGAGGTGTCATCTAGCTAGCTCTCAAAGAAAGCAACGTGAACAATTTTCATTGTCTTTCATAGTGATGTATAACCCAGCACGCACCAAAAATCAAACATTTCAACTCATGAAAGCGTATTATGTAGACTGAACTCGGTCGCGTGGACTTTTACAATTTTTGGAGGAGTGGACTTGGACTATTTTTGAGGTCTCGACTTAGACAATTTTTCGGAGGTGTGATCTTAGAAAATTTTTGAGAGGTTAGGTTAGGTTAGGTTAGGGGAGTCTGATGGGGCTTGCCCCCTCAGTTTAGACTTTACATGAGGTGACTTTTGGTTAAGTTAACTTAGTTTGGGAGGATCTGCAGGATCACAAGCCACTGGCCCACGCTATGGTGCAGTCTGGCGAGAACTTTACACCACGAGTTCACCACATGTCCAAGGGCAAGAGAACACTGGCAGACTCCTTCTAGCGCTGTGCTCCATCCCCCTGTATGGTGTCCACGGTCACAAGACCAGAGCCACTAGATTACGAGGCCCTAGCAGCACCACAAAAAAAAAAAAAAAATCCAGAGCAAGGACCCATGCTACTGCAACTGCAACAGTATCTCACACCTCTACCTTACACCTCAACCTGATGCCAATATGTCCAGAGACAGACCGGGCGGGCTGTCACATTTATATCTCACCCACGAACACACACACACTTCCCTCTCATGTGCTTCTTAACAATAAACTGGAGTGAACACTATTCAATGTTTCCTGTTACTGGATTTAGTGTATAAAGAAACACTATAGATTTAATCAATTCAAGTCAGCCTCGTTAACTTCTTGTTGCTCAGCCTTAAGGAAACTGAGGTTTCCGTCTTTCTGTTAGCTTCTCACTATCACATTTGGAATACTTGGGTTCTTAATTCAATTAAATCAGTCTATGGTACTTGATTCTAGTAAGTGAATGGATGGGGATATCACCTCCATTATCATTGGTACACTACTGATCCTTTCCATCAATGAACACTGAACCTTTATTGACTGCATATGCCGTCATCCCTCTTAGCCAAGAGTTGTTTAGCCCACGCCATTGTGCTCCCTATCTGCCTTTGATGTTTCTACACACAGTACTTCTATTCTGTGATTCCATTCTCCTGCAGCTAGGCATTCTTCAACAATTCCAGAGAAGTCATCATCCATAATGGTGTCTTCAGTTGACTTGGTGCCTTGTGTGGATGATTCTTCAGCTTGCACAAAGCCAACTGAGGATGCCCTGATGACAACAACTTCTCTGGATTTATTGAAGAACGCCTAACTGCAGAAGAATGGCAGCACAGAATAGAAGTGCTGTGTGAGGAAACATCAACAATTCCAGAGAAGTCATCATCCATAATGGTGTCTTAAGTTGGCTTGGCACCTTGTGCGAATGATTCTTCAGCTTGCACAAAGCTGACTGAGGATGCCCTGATGACAACAACTTCTCTGGATTTATTGAAGAACGCCTAGCTGCAGAAGAATGGCACCACAGAGTAGAAGTGCTGCGTGAGGAAATATCAAAGGCAGATTGGGAGCACAATGGCAATGAAACACTATTTTATTAGTATTGTGTATATATTGGATGTATTTCAGAGGAGAAAGGTGATAATTTTTGTAAGTTTGGAAACAATTACCATTATGCACCTAAAATCAATGTCCCTATCTTTGCTGAATCAATCTTGGCTTGGTTTATTTCACTTTACTTACATTAGTGTAACTGCAAGTGTAAGACTGATTTTAAATAATTTGTTAAATTACTGTATTATAGTGTATATATACAGTGCACAGGTATTTTATACTGTCAGATTCGATAGTGTACTTGATATAATATATAGTACTATATTATTTCTCTTTCTTTCGTAAAGTAATTGTCTATTCTAATTCCTACAGACTTAGTATCGATAACTTTAGACAATTGGCATTATTAGACCGATGTTTCCCCTGTTTTGTAAATTGAAACATGGTATGATTGTATATATATATATATATATATATATATATATATATATATATATATATATATATATATATATATATATATATATATACATACAGTGGTACCTCTTTTTTCGAACACCCTTTGACTCGAACACTTCCCAAGCCGAACACATTTGGCGAACAAATGTTGTCCTCCAATCCGAACACAAACACACGCGGCGGCCGAAGCCGCCTTCCCGCCAATCGGCCAGTCTCGCTTGCACTTCTCCGCTGTGAACACCTCTCTCTCAGTTGTGCTTAATATTTTTGCATATTTTCTTGAAATTAGCCCTCATTATGGCTCCCAAGAAAGTGAAAAGTGACAGAGCAAGTGGTGGAAGGAAGCTGATGCGCTATAGTATAGAAATTAAGAAGGAAATAATAGAAAAACATGAGAGGAGTTCGTGTATCTGACCTGGCCTCACAGTACGGGATGGCTAAGTCTACGATCTGCATATTTTTGAAGCACAAAGAGACAATAAAGGCTGCTGATGTGGCTAAAGGAGTGTTTGGTAAATCAATTTAGAGTGTTTGGTTTGAGGAGTGTTTGGTAAATATTTTTTTATTTAGTATTTTTTATTTAAAATAAACTGGAACGGATTAATTGTTTTTACATTAATTTTAATGGTAAAAATTGCTTCCTAATTCGAATTTTCTCAATTCGAACAGCCGAAAAGAACGAATTAAGTTTAAATCAAGAGGCACCACTGTATATATATATATATATATATATATATATATATATATATATATATATATATATATATATATATATATATATATATATATATATATATATATATATAATCTATATTTTCCACTCAAATTACATAATTATCAAACAAAGTTAGAAATTCTGGCACATATAAAATAAACAATGATATTTTGGTGTTTTTGGGGAAGTCTTGAAGTTGGACTTGGATTTGGAGTCAGTCTACACTGTCTGTGTAGCCTTTAGATCAGCATTCTCCCACACACATACTAGAAGAAGCAAGAAAAAGGAGCAACAGAATAGGCCTCCTCTACTTCCTATCTCTAATAGCATCACACTTATATTGACAGGCAGCTGATAGAGATGAGACCATTGTTCTGCAGAATATAGAATACACTAAGCCGCTATGCATGGCTTTCAGTGACTATGAAAAAACCTCGTAGAAACTTCAGCAGTTGTGAAAGCATTTAGGAGACTGGGAGTACAGGAAATATATATGAAGATATAAGAAGAGAAAGCAAGCAAAGTCACTATGAAACTACCTACAGTAGAGCCCCATTTACCTGGAGAATCAGGTGGATGAATGCGGTTGTGCTAACTGAATATAATAATCTATATGAAGATTTTACTTGGTGATCACTTGGCTCTGACTTTTGGGGTTGTGTGTTTATGTATTGTGTTGGCAGCGTGTGTGTGTTTTTACCTAGTTGTAGTTTACAGAACCTGAGCTACACTCGTGTGGTCCTGTCTCCGAATCTATATTTGCCTAGTTTTTCCTTCAGTTGATGTACATTCTTTGTTGTTATCACCTTTTCCTTCAGTCCATTCCAGGAATCTATACTTTTTAGGGAAAACTCTACTTTTTTGTATCTTTCAAGCAAATTCCTTTTTTGCAGTATTTTCTTATGTTCCCTCAAATTTTTAGCCTCTCCTTTTCTTAATATTAGGTCTTTTCTATCTGTTTCTTCCAGGTTGTTCATCAATTTATATATTGTGATCAAGTCACCTCTTTTTTTTCTTTCTTGCAATGTTGTTAAGTACATTTTTAAAAATATTTGCTTACATGGTAGGTCTTCCAATTCTGGCACCATCTTAGTTGCAATTCTTTATATTCTTTCTAATTTCAACATGTGCTTTTTCTTGTGCGGAGACCATATTACTTCTGCATATTCCAGTTTTGGTCTGATCATTGCAGTTATCATTTTTCTCATCATATCTTTATCTAGGAAATGACAAGCCATCCGTATATTCCTTAGCATCATGAAAGTGTCACCAAATAATCAATTTATATATTTCTCTGGTGATAACTTGTCCTGTATTACCACTTCCAAATCTTTCTCTTCCTTTGCTATTGATATAATATTTTCCACATGAGGGTCTCATTGCACTTTTTTCCCATTTCAAATACATGGCATTTTTTTGCATTAAATTCCATTTCCCATGTCTTGCTCCATTCATATATCTTGTTTATATCATTATGTAGCTCCTCACAATCCTTGTGGTTTCCTATCTTTCTTAGTAATTTTGCATCATCTGCAAATAGACTTATGTAACTGCTTACTCCTTCTGTCATGTCATTTGCATATATTAAAAACATTATTAGTGCCAAAACTGATCCCTGTGGTATTCCACTTTTCACTTCTCTCCATTCAGATTTTTCATCCTTTATTACTGTTCTCATTTCCCTTCCTTTCAGGTAGTCTTCCATCCAGTTCTTTAATGTGCCTTTCAATCCTCCAATATGTTCCAACTTACGTAGTAATCTCCTGTGATCAAATGCCTTTTTTAAGTAAATATATGCAATCCGACCATACATCCCTTTCTTGTGTAATATCTATTTCTCTTGAATAAAAACTTAATAAGTTGATGACACGATCTTCCTGTTCTGAATCCAAATTGTCGATCTGATATTATTCCTTCTCATTCTAAGTATTTAGTCCATTGTTTCTTGATGACCTCACATATTTTGCATACTATGCTGCTCAATGACACTGGTCTATAATTAAGTGGTTCTTTATTTCCATTCTTTTAAATATGTATTATATCAGTTCTTTTCCATTCTTTAGGGACTTTTCCTGTTTTAATTAACACTCAATTATATCATGAATTGGCTCCGCCATTTCTTGTCTACACTCCTTCAATATGTATCCTGATACTCTATCTGGTCCATATAGCTTTCCTTTCATCCAATTCCTTCATCATTTCTTCTATCTCTTTTTTACTGATCTTGATTTTCCACATCTCGTTTTTCCTCACTTGGTCTTGTGGCTTTGTAAAGTGAGATTCAGTTGTAAATACTTTCTTTCCTTTCCTGGACCGGTTTTTTTTTTCTTTTTCCTCCATGCTTCATCTCTTCTCCTTTTAGCTCTTTCACATTTTCTGTTAAACCACTTTTTTTTTAACCTATTTCTTTTACTTTATAAAATGGAACGTATTCCTTTACTCCTTGCTCGTATATCAGGAAGAAATCATATTTCTCTTGTACGTCCATTTGTTCCTTCATTTTCGTCCAGTCAATTTCATTGAAAAACCTCTTCATTGCAGTATAGTTTGCTTTTGCATGATTTCTTTTCTTTTTGTATGACTTCTCATGTTTGTCTTTTATATCTCCCTTAATCTCAATTTCCAGGACTACATGATCTCTCTTTCCAAAGGGACATTAATAATTAATATCTGTTTCTAGATTTATTTCTTTTGTAAATAAAAGATCTAATCATGATGGTTTATCTTCGCCTCTAAATCTTGTATTTTCAATTACCCATTGAATTATTGTATTATTCATCGTTAATCTCAATAATCTATTTCCCCATGTATTTTCACCTTCCTTCAATTTTTTAAATTGTTGTCTCTCCTTCATTCATACTCTTTTCAATGAACACATCTTTATTTTCTGCAATGTCCCTGAGTTTGTAAGTCCTAGCTAAGATCTCTTCTGTCGCAGTCTGAGTTTTAAGTCTCAGTTTGATTGGTCTAATACCTCCTTCATTGTATGGACCTAACCTCATTACTTCTACTTCCTTCTCAAATTTAGTATTCTCATCCTCATCATTTAATTGTTTTAGTATTTCCTTCATAGAATTAGTTTTTTCTTTTTCTCTCTTTATTCTCATAGTTAGGGAAAACTATATTATCAGTGGATTCTACCAGTTCTAACATATGGATCTGAAACGTGGAGTATTACGAAAATTCTGGAACAAAAACTTCAAAGTGGCCAAAAGGGAATGGAGATAATGATGTTTGGCATAACATTAAGAGATAGGAAGAGAACATCATGAATCAGGGAGCAAACCAAAGTAGAAGACATCCTGACCACAATTAGCCTGTTCGCAGTGAGCAGCTTGATACCAGACAGCGCCAGATTTTGTAATTTTTGCCGAAAAATAAATACTCTTTGGGGCAAGTTTTACAAGCTTACACAGGTGTATTATTGCACATTAATGCGTCTGAAATTTAAGTCAATTAATCTCATGATGTCTGACGGCATATGACATCGTTTGAACCTCTATTCATAATTTCAGATTATATTCTTAAAACAGCTTATATTTGTATCAAGGCAAGCAATTTGTCATTTTCTACTGACCTCAATGGGCGTATACCGATACATACTTTCATTTGAATGTACCAAACAATAGACAAATCCATGTAATGTATAGAAAATAAAATTTTGTGTCGTAGACTTAATTTTTTCCAGTACGATAACTATATCCTCCGTTACTGGCAGCAAACCACAACAAACACTAGCAGGCTACTCAGAGCAACTCCTGATGGCATTGTCAGCTGCAAATGCTGTGGCAAGGGTTTATTAGAAGTAAAATGTCCCCATAGTGATAAATATCAGTCTTTCTAACGGCGCTTACTATAGTACGTCGTACGTCTGGCAGCGGTGTTTTTTTTATATTTTTCACTGATGACCTTCGTAAATAGGACGTGACAGTGATTTCCAATATTTTTTTAACACACTCAGATAAAATGTATGAGCCGAAATCAACATCCTTTTATTTTTACTGCTCATACTTACTGAAAAAATAATAATTACCTAATTGTAGCTTTATCTTATACTACAATTAACAAAGCCTTATCATGCACCTGTAAGTAAGAATAATAACATTAAGGTTATGTTTTTAATTTTAAATACACATGTGCAGCAATTCATGTCGTATTTTTTCTGCACATTGGTTTCTAAATTAACTAAGTCACCCCTTTGCCCCGGAAAAGCGGAGAAAATTAAAAAATCTAGCACTGATAGGTGTCTACGACCCTAGCTGCGAACAGGCTAATTAAAAGAAAAAGTGTACATAGGCAGAAAATGTCATGTGACTGAGATAATAGATGGACATTTAGTGACAATGGCGACCATGGGACGGTAAAACAAGGTTGGACTAGATAGAGAAGAAAAAGGAAAGTTTGTTAAAGTAACCTGGAACAGATTGGTAGCTGATAGAGATGAATGGAGTAGTTTGGGAGAGGCCTTTGTCCTGCAGTGGGCTCATAGAGGTTGGAGTACTGATTTAAATATGAACTCTGCTCATGCGAACATTACACATTAAAGATGGCACATTTGTCAGAATTTGTTACATCATTCATTGCATATCTTGCACATGTAGCAAATAATTTTGTTGCAATTTGATTTCAGAGAAATTACTGGTACTCAAAATGGATCACTTTATACCTGAGATGAAAGAGGATGAGATTAAGGTAGAAGAGCAAGATACACCACCAACCTTAACTTCAGATACCTCTTTGATCCCCCAGCATCAGATATGGCTGATCAACAAGAATGAAGCAAGGTAAGAATTTTCTATAGCTATTTAGTTTCTTTAATTTTTTTCTTAGTTTTTAGGCTAAGGCAATAATAAATCCAGATATGCTGTGGTATTTACCACAGGACCTGTGAAATCTGGAACTCACTAAAGCTTGTGAGTGAGCAAAACTGTGAGAGAAAAAGACTGTGATAGTTAGCAGTAATACCAGACTAATATCTCATTAGTTACTTTATATTACCTTTTTATGTTTAATTACCAAACTATAAATAGAATAATCAAAAGAAAGCATAAATCCTGTGTGTGTGTGTGTGTGTGTGTGTGTGTGTGTGTGTGTTTGTGTGTATACATATATATATATATATATATATATATATATATATATATATATATATATATATATATATATATATATATACATATACATACAGTGGAGCCTCGGACCTCGACCGTCTTATATCTCGAACAATTCGGACCTCGACCAAAAATTCAAGGAAATATTTGCTTCGGAGTTCGACCGAAATTTGGACCTTAACCAACCCGAATGTAGCCGAACGAAGGGAAGCTGACCGACGGAGGCCGAGCAACAGACTGAGGCCGCCTCTTGGCAGTGGCCTCACCATTAATGTTATGAAACAACATTAAAATGTTAATGTTAATGTTATGAAATAACATTAAAAAAATTAATCTTCTTTGACACCAGCCTAATACACATATATACAGATTGTAATGCGAGTTTATGTAGGTTGGGAGGGGACGGGGGCAAGGGGGAGGGAGGTGCGAGGCTAGCTATCAGCTAATAGTTAGCCTCGCACCTTTCTTTCCCCTCCTCATACACACAAACACACACACACACACACACACACACACACACGCACATGCACAGGCACGCACACACTTGTAGTTTTGCCATTTTTTACAATTAGATTAGTGCATGCGTATGTGTGCTACATCACACATGCGTGGACTCCCTGTCCAAGCAATAAGTTCCATCCTGCCTTTCCCTCCCTCACCATCATTTACGTGCGCCAAAGATTCACCACCAAAAAGGTAAATAATATCTAATTTAGTTCAGTTTAGTCTTCTTGTGCAATATTTTATGTATTGTTTTACTTTTTGTGTCTTATCTACTGTTTAACCATGCAATTTTACGTATGAAATAACACTAAAAAAATCAATCAACTGTGACACCAGCCTAGTACACATACATACAGATTGTAACGCGAGTTTATATAGGTTGGGAGGGGACGGGGGCTAGGGAGAGGGAGGTGCGAGGCTAGCTATCAGCTGATAGCTAGTCTTGCACCTTTCCCCCTCCCCCCCCCACACACACTTGCAGTTTTGCCATTGTATACAATTAGATTAGTGCATGCATATGTGCGCTACATCACACATGCATGGACTCCCTGTCCAAGCAATAAGTTCCATCATCCCTTTTCCTCCCTCACCACTATCTACGTGCGCCAAAAATTCGCCACCAAAAAGGTAAATAATATCGAATGAGGTTTAGTTTAGTCTTCTTTTGCAATATTTTATGTATTGTTTTATTTTTTGTCTTATTTACTGTTTAACCATGCAATTTTACGTATGAAATAACATAAAAGAAATTAAATAGGTAAGCAATAGGCCCCCAATCTAACATTGTGGGGCTGTAACCAGATACTGGTCTTACCTACTGAGGTATACAAAAATTGAAACAAATGTTTTTAATAATTTCCAGAAGTTAATATATATTGCATGATATTCTGCAACCTTAATTCTATCTGACATGTAAGTATTAACCTTGGGAGAAGATGCTACACACACTAAAGGTGTTTACATGTAATGTCAAGACCGCTTGCCAAAATGCATTGACTAGGCAAATTCTGATCAACACATCGCAAACACTTTCAAGATACGAATTTCTGCGTTTGCGAGTGTTTGGCCTCTGGTCATGTAACCAATCACAATTCATTCAACTTCAGAACTTCATTTATGAAGACACTCAACGGGATAATATTTCGATTAAATAAGAGGAAAGTAAGACGTTCAAGACCACAACAGTTGTAGAAAATTATAAGATTTATAATATATGTTGTTTTTGATATAAAAGTTAACCAAAAACAAGCATAAAGCTTGAAATATATTAGGGAAGTATTGAATATAACGAAATGTGGGCCCTCTGCGTGGGTGGAGCGAAGCGGATGTGTGTGTTTTCATGAGAAAGAATCTGGGTATATATTTCGAATAAATCAGAGGAAAGTAAGATGTTTGAGACCATTATAGTTGATCGTATACATAAGAGTTATATTATATATATTGCTTTTAATATAGAAGAACACCAGAGACAAGCAAAAATATTGTAATATATTAGAGAATTGTAGAAAATAACAAGATGTGGCATTCAAACCTGTGTGGATGTTGATGTTTCAATGCATTATGTGGTTGTGGCTTCGACATACAATTGTTCCCTTTTTCCAAATAATAAGTAAAAAGCATATTATATTGTTTACAATTATTTCCATCAAATTAAAGTAAGAAATAAGAAGTTTGTATATTGCACATAAATATGTAAGCAAAAGAAAATTTAGATAATGAAGACAGATCCAGTTTCGAACACAGAAATTTCACTTGGAGCCCGCACTCCAGATACAAAGGCCCGCGTCACCTCCTCAGTCCTCAGGTGGCACACTCACACAAGTCACTCACTCAAGTCTAGCCAATGCCATTGGTGAAGACATCCAGTGCTCACACACACACTCTCATACACACACACACACACACACACACACACACACACACACACACACACACACACACACACACACACACACACACACTCACACTCTCATACACACACACACACACACTCTCATACACACACACACACACACACACACACACACACACACACACACACACACACACACACACACACACACACACACACTCATACACACACACACTCATACACACACACACACACACACACACTCATACACACACACACACACTCATACACACACACACACACACTCATACACACACACTCATACACACACACACACACACACACACACACACACACACACACACACACACACACACACACACACACACACACACACACACACACATACACACACACACACACACACACACACACACACACACACACACACACACACACACACACACACACTCATACACACACACACACACACACACACACACACACACACACACACACACACACACACACACACACACACTCAGACACACACACACACACACACACACACACACACACACACACACACACACACACACACACATCTTGCTGCTACTGGTAAGGTGATCTGAATACGACGGTAGATGGACATGTTGTGGGCTTAGGACGAGTGTGGAGGGTGCTGTAGTTTCAATACAGAATCAGCAGGATATTCATTTCGAATAAATAAGATGAAAGTAAGATGTTTGAGATCATGACAGTTGTTGAAATACATAACATTTACATTATTAATGTTGTTTTTAATATAACAAAAATCCACAAACAAGCATAATGATTGTAATATATAAGGGAATTTGTATCACATAGCGAGATGTTGGCTTCTACCTTAGGTGGAGTCAAGGGTGGAAGCGGTGCGAAATATACGGAGAAACCATGATATCTATTTCGAATAAATCTGAAGAAATTAAGATGTTTGGGATAATTTCAGTGCTTATAATTTAAAATATGTATATAATATATGTCGCTTTTAATATAAAAGAAAACTAAAAACAAGCATTAAGATTGAAATATATATTAGGAAAATTGTGGCAACAGCAACCAAGACATTTCTCCTTAACCCCTTCCCGGCGGAGGATCTATATATAGACGTTTCGAAACTGGGACTTTTTGTCGGCGAGTCTATATATAGACGTTTGCTCTCATTTGACCACACTAAGTTGTAGCATGGTCTATATATAGACGATTCCTTACTAGTAACAAAATTAATACAATAAATTGGTATTTGGCATCTCAAACTCCCAGACACTTGCCGAGTCGCCAACATTGGCTCTCAAGGACAGTCACCGCATGTGTTCTGTCGGTGGCAGATGTGCTACGCACATAAGCTAATACGGGGAATTTTTGCATTTTTTCTACTTTCTTTTATTATTAGTCTAGATTCAATTGCTTGTTCAGTTTTGCGGCAGAGTCTATATATAGACGTCAATCGTGAATGCCCAATTGCGGGGAAACTATATATAGACGTATGGATGAAAGTCGGCAGAGTCTATAAATAGACAATTTTTTATTTGGTAGTACATACATCTGGCCTGCCGCTGGGAAGGGGTTAATCGTGTTCGTGAAAATAAGGCAAGATATTAAGAAGTTTGGGCACACATGTAAACGCCTTTATTAGACGCCATGGTGGTTTCAACACTGATACCTAGTAGGAGGAGGGAGGCGGAGCCTAGGTACATCAGCTGATTGTGGAGCATAAATATCAATGGCTGCACCCAGACGCTTCCCTTTTACTTGGAGTAACCATTGAGTGCAACTGTAAATACTGTACATACAACTTAGGTTAAGGTAAACCAAAAGGTATTTGGGTAAATCTGCATACCTACTGCTTGGACGATATCGATATAAATATGAAGTCGTACATATTATACATAGTGTACTCAACACATCTGTGAAGGTTTCAGGCCGTGCTCACCATTGTTTACCTGGCAGAACATCTTTCAAGTTATGTTACGTTAATTATGTTATGTTATATTAGGTTATGGTTAGGTTAGATTATGGTTAGATTAGTTAAGTAATGTTAGGTTTGGTTCGGTTAGGTTCAGTTATATAAGGTTTTTATATTTTTTGCCTAAAAGTTATGCGTTTCACCCTAGATTTTATTTCAGGATTGCCCTATTATGGCCCTTAACTAAGCAACGGACTTTTTACACCAACGGACAGGGTTTCCTCCACATTAATCTGTTAAATCAAGGGTCGACAGTATATCCCTCCATTCGATGGCGACTCCCGCAGCGATCATGAGCCGAGCTCAGCCAATCACAACGCTGCGTTTCCTAGCGATGGCATCGATAGCATCACTATGCGTCGCTATGCTTTCAGAGCATCAGCCGAGGGGATTTGGACTGAGACTGGGAGATTGTTTGTTTACATTTTAGCCGCAGATTTTTAGATTTCCACCGTCGGAGACGTTTAAGCTAAGTTTCTGATCTGTCAGAGACTGAGCTTCACCCAGGAACAATGTACTAAGATCTTTTGAAGTTGTAGAATAAGTAATTAAGATAGTGAAGTCAATACATTCGTGTATATGATGAATTAAGACAGTTTAATATCGCCGTCTTGGTAATAAGGAATTGGTCTTACAACAGATGGTCAAGAAACGCCCTAAAACCCGACTATTGATAACACAACACCTACTGTACCTAACTGTCTATATACAGACAGAGACAATATAAAATAACAGACTTGATAGGGAAACACCTTAATTATATCTGAAGAATGTTATCTCCATATTATTCCTCAACTATCATTTTCAAATTTTACACAATGCAGTCTCCCAAACATGTACATGCATAATTTTCTACTTGTATCCATTGATGTATATGGGTTTATGTCTTGAATGTTTGTTTATAATCTAAGATCTAATCTATTGTATTTTACAAGTCAATACATTTTTTTGGTATTTTATCATGTTTACCTAAAAAGATATTAATTTTAAAGTAAATTACAACAATAATTCAATATGAATACTCAGATGGTTTGGATACCTGAAAAGACTGGGTGAGTTGCCAAGAAGGATATACAATGCTGGGATCATCTTCTGGGTAACGTAATCCTTCTATTGCCACTTAGAAAATAATATAAAAACATAAAGCTCATAAAAAATTACAACTATTATTGTTAATTGAAAAGTTAGAATCAAGAACGGATAAATTTCTATATAGGTTAGGTTAGGTTATTTTCTTGAGCAATTTAGTGTCGAGCAATTGATAGTTCGAAAAATTATTTCTTGAGCAATTTACTGTCAAGCAATTGACTTCGTGAAATTTACCTAGATTCAGGCTATAATATGGCAATCAGGAAAAAAATATAAAGTAGAATGCCTAACTTTTGGGTAATGAAATATAAAAAGCTTATATAACTGAACCTAACCGAGCCAAACCGTACCTAACCAAACCTAATTTAACCATAACTTAACCATAACTGGTATTAATTTACATCTTCATCAGAATGCTCTAGAGAATTCAAGGTTGTACTTTTGCATTACCTGTTGCATTTTGATAAGGTTTTCTTAATCCAAATTCTGTCGCAAATTCTTAGTTTGTGAGATATTCAATGTTTTCTGTGAGATCTCTTTGAAAAGTAAAGTTTTGTTTCGTTTTAACAAGGTTTTGATATTTGTCAATGTAGGTTAGAGTTTTGGTTAATTTAGGTAATGTTATTTTAGGTTCAGGTAAAGATTCGTAAGACGACCCAGTCTGTTTTTTTGACAGCAATTTTTTTCTGATAGATTTTGATGTGTTTTGAATTAATCTGATGTTTGTTTGTTATGCCAGGGAAATTTTTTTTCCTCAAGGTAAAAATTGCCACAAAAAAGTCAGATTAATTCAAAACCATCAAAATCAAAAGGAGAAAAATTTCTTTCAGTAAACCTAAGCAAACCTAATTAAAACTAATCTAATCTAAGCAAACCTAAGTAAGACTGATCTAACTAAATCTAACCTTCTTTAACCAAACCAGGTAAAGATTCGTAAGATGACCCACTTGATATCTCGTTATCTTTATATTGCACTGCAAATTCAACCTCAGATACTTGTTCAGATAGGTTAGTTTAGGTTTAATTTAATTTAATGTGTAGTCTACAGACCTATTACCGGTAAAGATTCGTAAGATGACCTATTCGATATCTCCTTACCTTTAGTATGCACTGCAAATTCAACCTCAGAAACTTGTTAAGATCATATCAAACAGTTATGCCGCTGAATTACAGAAAAAAATACGATTTATTTTAGGTTACATTAGGTTTGGTTAGGTTAAGTTAGGTCTTGTTTGGTTCGGTTATGTTCGGTTTAGTTTGGTTTGGTTAGGTTAGTTTTGGTTAGGCTTATTGAACTGCAGCTCTGGGAAGGTTATGCTAACAAAGTTATTTTATTTGTAAAGTTTTTTACATCTTCACCAGAATGGCGTGTGGCTACGAAAGAAAATGGCTTGTGTTCATCTAAATGTTTTCTAATTGCCCTTGCTCTATGATAACTTCTAACATCTACATATTCATTATTAAACACTGTTGATTCAATGTACTAAACTCGTATCTTGAACACCTAGAAACTGACAAATTATAGATCAAAGTGCTTGGAGATACGTTGTCATCCACTATATTCATCCGTTATTAGTACGGCCTGTGCCTTATTATTTACCTGGTAAAGCATCTTTCATGTTAGGTTGGTTATGTTATGTTAGGTACAGTTTAGTTCAGTTAGGCTCGGTTATATAAGCTTTTTTACCCAAAACTTAGGCACATGCCATATCTATAAGCAAGCACTATGAAGATACAACATTCGTTAGGTTATGTTTAGATTAGGTTAGGTAATGTTATGTTAGGTTATGTTTGGTTAGGTACGGTTTGGTTCGGTTATATAAGCTTTTTATATTTTATTATCCCAAAGTTAGGCTCGTGTCGTATCTACAAGCGAGCACTATAAGGATACAGCATTCGTTAGGTTATGGTTCGATTAGGTTAGGCATAGACTACACTATACTTGACTGGACACTCGAAATCTGACCTTTTGCAAACCAGTCCTACAGCAGATTTTTAGAAAAATCAAATAAAATACTTAGAAATAAGATAGGAACCTCAAATAAAAAGCAAACACTTCAGAGTGATGTAGAGAATATGTTTATGAGCAACAAAAACAAATTAGTCAACGTACGTCATCAGTGGGCGACAATTATTAAATCCTAAGAAACCAAGAAAAACACAAAATTTGCAATAATTTCCAGGAATATTGGAATTTCAATCTGGAAACACTTACATGCATAGCCCATGTAGTCTATATTGATATGCAATACCATAGAATACACCATACGTGACTGTGCACTCGAAATCGGGTCTTTCGCAAATGTGTCCTGAGGCGATTTTTTGTTTGTTTTATTTAAATAAAATACTTAAATTCATCATAGAAACCTCAAACAAAAAGCAAACACCTCAGAGTGATGTGAAGAATATGTTTATGAGCAACAAAAACAAATTAGTCAACATACGTCATCGGTGGGCGACAATTATTAAATCCTGACACCAATAAAAAACACCAAATTTGCAATAATTTCCAGGAATATTGGAATTTCAATCTGAAAACACTTACATGCATAGCCCATGTAGTTTATATTAATATGCAATACCATAGAATACACCATACGTGACTGTGCACTCGAAATCGGGTCTTTCGTAAATGTGTCCTGAGGCGATTTTTTGTTTGTTTTATTTGAATAAAATACTTAAAATCATCATAGAAACCTCAAAGAAAAAGCAAACAACTCAGAGTGGTGTGAAGTATGTGTTTATGAGCAACAAAAACAAATTAGTCAACATACGTCATCGGTGGGCGACAATTATTAAATCCTAAGACACCAATAAAAACACCATATTTGCAATAATTTCCAGGAATATTGAAATTTTAAACTGAAAACGCATACATACATAGCCAATGTAGTCCATACTAATATACATGCATGCTTGAAATAAGATTTGAAACTATTTCCAAATATTCTGTTTGTTTTCTACGTTTTCACTGAGCATGGCAGGATACACAACACCTTAGTGTTGAGAGTAATTGTAAAATATAACCAAAACTTGAACACAACACCCTAAGTCACTCGTAATCAATTTACTCATACTCATACTTTCATATACCCATAAATAACATCAAGAAGAAAAAATTTAACATTCTTAATCAACTTACGATGTTTGCTGAGTGTCATCGAGAGAGCGTTTCTCAGAGACTGTGTAAAATAACTCCATTGTAATTCCTTATTGGTGATGGTCTCTAGTCAGCTTGTTGGTTTCATTGCCTCCTCCTCCTCTTCTATCTAGCAATGTTCTTTCCAATGATCTTATCACCATACATCACTTTCCCGGCATACGTACTTTTCCTTTTATCCTGCCATGCTCAGTGAAAACGTAGAAAACAAAAAAAATATTTGGAAATAGTTTCAAATCTTATTTCAAGCATGATTCAGAGTATACAATAGAAGCTGATGAAGCTACGGTCACTAGGTTTTGCTAACGCTAGCCTGGCTTCCGTTTTTTCTGGATTTACAGCGATACGACTACCAGTCTGGTCATACACGTAGAAGAACTAACCTTGTGGAATCAGCTGATCATAACAACAACACAAGCCGTTATGGAGAAAGCACTTCTCTTCTTCTTCTGCTCATGAACATTTTCCATGAGACTTATAATAGCGTCATGGGACCAATGAATTGAACTATTTATGTTGTTGACCTTTGTAAAGGATTGTTTTGGTCTTCTTCTTCTTGTGACCTCTTTCGCCTTTTGCCTTTCGCGCCACGAATTGTTATGAAAAATTCATTCCCAAGCCGATATAACGATTATATGACATTTGATCACAATCAAATCATATTCAGGAATGGTTATTTCACAATATGTGATGTTTTATTTCAGAAATTATTGCGAATTTGCCAGATTTTTTTGCTATAAACAATATGCTTTATACACAACTCCCACACGATTTTTCACTCAAACTTGTAATCTTTATGTTAATTTCCTATTTGCAAAAGTTGTAAAATAATTTTTTATGTTCAGCCATGGTTCAGCAATCATTACTGATTGTAAAGAAATGAAATACAATGTCCTAAGTAGAATATGAACTGATAATATGAAGTATTATCTGTCATCACTCATAGCAGCGGAATCTATAGGACCGAAATGTAATATCGTCTGTCAGCGATTGTCGCGAGTGTCCAGTCAAGTATGGTGTAGTCTATGGGTTAGGTTTGGTTAGGTACGGTTTGGTTCGGTTATGAGTTATTCATATTTTATTACCCCAAAGATAGGCACGTGCCGTATCTATAAGCGAGCACTTAGGTACGGCTGCCGTACCTGTAAGCTGTGCTATTATAGATAGTACGCCACATACTCATTTCATGACATTATTGGCATTAATCAGGATAAAGCTATGCTTTACCCTAATTAAAGCTATGCTTTACCCTGATTAAGGTTGTGCTTTACCACACAGTATTATCACTTGTGTATTCAACGCACTATTTTTCTACTAAGGTGGCGTCATTTCCACAATTAAGGTGGGAATCAGTATATTTTACTCAAATAAGTAACTATTTACTCTTTCTGGGCCGCCATATTTCCTTTTTGTGGGTGTTTTTCAAAGGAATCCGGTTTGCAAGCTGAAATCCGTCTCCCAAGACACCTCTAGAGCACTCTTTGAAGCCGAGTCTCCTCGGCTTGGAACTGTCTTCGTATCCTCCAAGCCGAAAGTGGACGACAAAAACGCGCCAGGCGGGATTGACTTGAGATTGACTTGGGTTTACCGAAGATAATCTTCGAAGCCGTGGACGACAAAAATGCGGCTTATGTTAGGTTAGTTTGGTTAGGTTAGGTTTGGTTAGGTCTGGCTATTTATTTCTGGGCAAAATGTGGTGCATTTATCGTTTGGAAATAGCTGATTTTGTCTGAAATTGGCCAAGTTGCAACTTCGTGATGAAATTGCGGTCACTTTTTAGCAATTTCCGACAAAAAAAAATATCTCCAAATTAAAAAGCACCATATTTCGCCCAGAAATAAATAGCCAGTGTATCCAATTATGAGATGGGCAAATAACTGAACATTTACCGTTATGCAGAAATACCAAACTATTTACTGACAATCATTGTATTTTGTCTTCCCCCAAGAAACCCGCATTCCCACAGGTCCCCAGAATTGTTTGGGGTTGATGAGGATGTCTTATTAGAAATACATTTGCGACGAAAATCAATGTCAAAATCGTTCGAAATGGAAAAAAAAAATTTATACGAAGTGTGTTATTTACATCCAAGTGCATTAGGAGGAGCTAGAAATTTCCCAGCCACACAATCATCTACGCTATATCACTATGCTCACAGTAGTTTAAGGCTTCTTTTATCTCCTCACATCTTCTTGCTACCTAAATACTGCATTTACTGTGGCTATAATTGCTCCAGCCTCTATTATATGTTAATCAGCAAGTTTCTATCTACGGCGATAAGCAAGGATCCTATACAAAAGGATATACAGCCCAACGTTGAACGTTAAAGTTTGGATGACGGTCGACGGTGGCGCCATCTGATAAGATACAGTAGTAACTAATTTCTTTTTAGGGGTTTCTTAGATGTTTTTAATCATTCTGGTATTTTCCCTTCTTCCCAATTTCTGGACCACTCATTTAATTTATTACAAGGTAATAAAAACAATATATATATATTTTTTTTAACTTTTTATTTTTATCAAGGGTTAAAACCAAATAATTTATATACCAAGCATGCAAACTACTTAAGTAATGAAAGCACCGAAAGCAAAATGTTGGTAATTGTACAAAGATGGATAATGCGACAGAAATAATTTGCTAGAATACTTTCCACAAAGCAAACATATATATATATATATATATATATATATATATATATATATATATATATATATATATATATATATATATATATATATATATATATATATTGGATTTGGTGAAATACTGCAACCTAATTAAGATGTGATTATACCAAGAAAATAAACATTCTTTTTGAGGAAATAATTTACACTATCATATGGAGAAAAAAAGTAAATAAAAAGCCACAAAACTGCTTTACATTACATATTGATATCAAATAAGAACAATTACCAAGCACATAGGATTAAAACCAGCCACATAATTACATCCCATACATGTAAACTACTGCAAGCATAATTTTGTAAGTTTTACAAACAAGAACGATATTGTTCCAGAAATAATTATTAGATTAACTTCCACAAAGGAAAAGCCAGAAAAGATATTGCATATATTAAGATATTAGAAACCAAATTGTGATGTGATTATACTAACTGCAATATAAACACCATAGCATTAAGGCGATAATCAACACCATAATATGAGATTTTGTGCAATTATGGAAATCAAATAATAAATATATAAAGCCATAAAGCTGCCTTACATTACATGTTGAATGTCAATCAGTTAACACACATGCCAGATACTCCAAGGAGTACATGCATGAAAGAGGTGCTGTTAGAAGGGGAGTGCTTCAAGTAGCAAGAAGGGAGTGTGTGAATAGTTAGAATTGGAGGTTCTGCCGTGGCCATCCCCTCATGGGGCACTCCCAGAGGGAACGAGGCGTCAGAGACTAGGCACAATGGTGGGATGATTTAACACACCAAGCAACAAATCAGAAAGGCAGAAGCATTACATCCTAATAAAGATAGAGTGGGGGAACATGCTATTCTGTGCATATCTGCAGACACTCATCTCCTGTCACATAAGCCTTTGAGCCTGTGGTGGCAATTAATCCGTTACGCCAGGACACAAGGACACTGTGATATCCGATATTCCACAGTTTATCTTACCCAGGTTACCCTAGGTATCCATTTATCTACCAACCCTTTTGGGAGGATGAACAGCTGGGTGAGCTGTGTGCCAACTGTTTTCATCTGGGATTAGACTTGGGCCAGCAGATTCATTGTCAGACATGCTAATCACTGCACCACTGAGGCACAGTACATCTTAGAGGATGTCATATGTATAGTATTAATGGCACAGCTGGCATTGTATATCATAATGAAAGGCAAGTACAAAGACAGTTGACAAATATTTCATGCAACAAGCTTCCAAAATAAATACTGTTTACGGCAAAAAGTACCACAGCTTTTACCATATTTATATCTATATATCTATATATCTATCTATATCTCTCTCTCTCTCTCTCTCTCTCTCTCTCTCTCTCTCTCTCTCTCTCTCTCTATATATATATATATATATATATATATATATATATATATATATATATATATATATATATATATATATATATATATATATATATATATATATATATATATATATATATATATATATATATATATATATATACATACATACACAGTATACTGATACATACATTAGTGCACAAGTTCCAAACATGACATGACATATCAAAAGGCAGGTTAAGGTGAATAACTTAAAATGTTTCTTAGATCAAACAAGCCAAATTAACATAGAAATTAAAAAAGAAAAAAATTCAAATGCTGTAAGAAGTAAGAGATAGAAAACAACATCGTGTAATAAATATAACGGTGTTATATTAAACCAATTACAATAATGTAGATAACATTCATTCAGCACTATGTAATGCCCCAAAACAATGTTACAAAAAGCAGAAACTTAAATTATATGATATGAGCAAGTGGTTACAGAAATTATAGCTCAAGGCAGTGTAAGCCTTTCTGACAAAGCAATCCCACACCCCATGCACACAAGGCAGTACAAGCCTTTCTGACAAAGCAATCCCACACCCCATGCACACAAGGCAGTGCAGGCCTTTCTGACAAAGCAATCCCACACACCATGCACACAAGGCAGTGTAGGCCTTTCTGACAAAGCAATCCCACACACCATGCACACAAGGCAGTGCAGGCCTTTCTGACAAAGCAATCCCACACACCATGCACACAAGGCAGTGCAAGCCTTTCTGACAAAGCAATCCAACACACCATGCACACAAGGCAGTGCAGGCCTTTCTGACATATCAGTTGTTGATTTTGTTTTCGAAGTCTTGAAACATGATTCTGCAGAAGTTTAACTGCTTTGCCTGTAGGGAAAAATATTTTATCAAAACTAAATTCACCTAAAAAGTTGCTATTGTCCCCCTCCAAGGACATTTAATACTTAGCGGTTGACTATGGCAGAATATTGGCCACATTTCCCTGTTCTAGCAATACCTTATTGTGTGGTCAAGGCCATTCCTGTAATTTCTGTCCAACATAACCGTTGCACTCAAAACTTCAATCATGTAGTCTCTATACAAACTCACCCTCATTATATCTCCAAACCTCCTCAATGTAACACACTTCCACTAATCACTCCATTCCCTTTAAAGTTGCACCCTTGCAGGTATATTATGCTATAGGCCGTAATCAAAAATTACAACCTAATATATAAAATAGAGTAAATTATTTAATAACTTACGTTTCTTGTAAGACTTCGGTGTGAGGATGTGAGGGTGGCCTGGTGCTGCCTGTTAGATGCAGAATATTCTGTAAAAATTACATATATTACTTATTGTGTCACCTGTTTTCACGGTATAATGCATTTTCATATCCATTACATTTTTTTATTGAATGCTAGTCAATACTGTTGTAAGAGTTATCTTTTTTTTAACACAAGATAAAAGTCTTACTTTTGGCCTCCCTTCCCCTCCACTCAAAACAAAATGCAAGTAATAATCAAAAAGTTCAAGACAATACTTTTACATTTGTATTAATTTCAGTTTACATTTTTTTGGTAACTTCTATTTCTGGTGTGTAGTGAATCACACACACACAACAAACAGAAACAAACTACTGAAAAAATATTACAAACATACAAACATTCATGATACTAAATGTTGCACCTTGTATGCACATGAACCGTGAAGGCAATGGTTCTGCACCTAGAGTATTTGCACCCCTCAACGAGGTAGACAGGCTCGTAGGGGATGCAATTATGCTGCCATTATCCATGGCTCTTTGGTAATGAGGCACTCTGGTCATCTTGAGAGAACGAAGAGTGAACATTTTGTGAAGCAGGTGTACGTGTGTGAAATTGAGGGTCATAGAACTAGAGTAATGACAGTTGTAAGATGGGAAGATAGAGAAAGATTGGCTCAGTAATGTCAAAATCAAAAGTGATGGGTGAGTTCTTACCTGCACCATGATGCAAGTAAATGGTCTCCTTCACCTGAGTGGAAGTGTGGATGGCAGACGGTGAAGGAGGATTTTCATGGTTGTCTCAAGAGATGGAAATGACACACACTTCAGTGTCATTCCACTCTGTAATATTGATATCATATTAGAAGGAGAAATCTAATTGCTGGGATCAATGGTAATACAATAGACATATAGTTGAAGAAATACAAATAAATGATACTAATAATAATTGTATAACCATACCAACACTGACATAAGGGATTGAGATGTACATGTGGAATGAGGGCTTAAAATTAAGGATACACAAAAGTAAGAATGCAAATGCAATCATGAAAAGATATGAGTTAGATGACATTATCCATGAAGGGAATCTGGAAGAAAGGGATTTAGGTTGCAAGAGTTGTGGACATTGAATGTGACACAACAATGGATGAAAGTTATATGAGAGGACTGTGTTAGCTGTAAAGATAAAATTAAAATAATTAATGAGACTGTGTATGACAATTATGTAAAGTGGTAATCGAGGTTGTTTGACACATGGTGATAATAAATTAGAAAATAGCTTATTAAGAGTCTACATGGGGGTATCTAACAGTTAAGTGGACCAAAAGAGTAAATGGTCCTTGAAGGGATAGAGATGACAGGCCTGGCTTACACCCTTATACTCTTTCACTTACACTCTTTCAATGCTGGGATAAACAAACACTTGTGTGACGTGGTCAACTGTATGAAGGAAGTATCTAGAGGGTAATGATGCTTCAGAGTTATAGACACACAAATACAACATTGCAAGAGTAGCATGTGTGAAGAGAAGTAAGTTTCACTCACTGGAACTACTTGGAAGGACTTCTTAGAAACAGACTTAAACAAAACAAAAAAATTATTGTTATGAAATGCCTATGAATATAACAAATTTAATTATCAATTACTACATCCCTGGAAAAGTTACTATTGGTATCATTGGTGTTTTTCATGAATGGTAAAAGTATTAGTAATATCTGTTTCATGAAGTGAAGGATCAACGCACTATAATCAAATTACAGAGTTTTACTGGTCTTTCTTCTGTTTAAAAACGTTATTTAAACTTATTGTGCTGACTGAACATTTGTAGGATTGAGTCTATGTAGTTGTAACGGCAGGAAATACATGTAACAGATAAGTACACTCATTACAGCTAACCTGCACCAAGATCTACACTAGATGAAGTGTCCTCCAGGTGACTTGGAGCACACCAGATGGAGGGATCAGGGCTAGGTACATTTTGGTGGTCCATCTCATCAAAATTTTTCCTCAAAGGCAGCTATTCCATTTTGACTCAAAATGGTCCCCGCAGATGACTTGTCTCTGCGATTAATGCTCATTTTAGATTTATAACCAATCAGACATAGATGTATGCAGAGTATTACATTGCTGGAAAAAGTACTACATGCAGCCTGAAAATCTGTAACTGTAATAATAAACCTATTATTTCAAACTAGATAAATGCATTGTACTCAGAGGTCAAATATTTTCGTGAACTTTTTATTAAACTAATAGCTGTTTCGCAACGATTTATCACTTAAATAATTGAATATAGCTTCGTGGTAACATATAGCAGTTTTCCTCAAACAATTGTAGTTTTACATTCAGTCAGAAGATCATAGAATGTTGGTTGAAAATTTTATATTCAAATCTTGGTGATCTTTAAAATGTTCATCTTATTTTACGATTCATACATTTTCAACTCATTTTACATATCACTACCCATTCTTGCATACTTTCTGGCATCCTTGGGAAACACATGAAGCCTCACTTGAGGGTGAGTCTTCTTATTTTTGCCACAAACACAGCAAGATCTCCAGTCAGGCCTTGGCGACATTTGAATTTGCAGGTCCAACTGTGGTGGGGCGGCCGTAGCTATGCCCACCCAGGGTTTGTTTTGATTGACGGCAGCGCCATCTGAAAGGATACAGCTGCAAAACACCTTCTTCGGCAATCTGCATTGGATTAGCATATCCTTCTGTAAATGATCCTTGGCGATAAGGGTGCCCACGAAAATGGTGCGCCGCCATGTTGGTTCAATCAGCTGATTATCTCAACACTGAAAAAAAACAACCCCATAGCGATGTCGTTAGTGTCCAATATCATTCGGCGGGCAAGATCTGCACCATTCCCCCCACCTCGCTGAACGCGCCCTATGTGTATTTACCTAGTTGTGGTTTACGGGAGGGGAGTAATCTCATATTGTCCCGTCTTTATATCTTACTTTATCCAACTTGGCTTTAAAGCTGTGTACACTGGTGGCGTTTACAATATCTCCACTTAATTCATTCCAGGTGTCGACCACTCTATGCGGAAAACTGTACTTCTTGATGTCCCTGATACAACGCTCCTTCTTCAGCCTCTTTCCATGTCCCCTTGTACTTCTGGTCTCCAGATTTAACAACTCTCCATCAATTCTATCCAGGTTCTTCACCATTATAAACTCCTATCAAGTCCCCTCTCTCTCTCCTACTCTCAAGCATAGGAAGTTCCAGTTTCCTCAATCTTTCTTCATATGTCAACTCTCTCAATTCCGGTACCATCTTGGTGGCTGCCCTTTGCACCCTCTCCAATTTTCTACTATTTTTCTTTGTGTGAGGGGACCATACAATCGTCGCATACTCCAATCTCGGTCTAATCATAGCGGTAATCAGTTTTCTCATCATATCGGCATTCAAATACGAAAAAGCCATTTTGATTCTCCTTAGCAGACTACTCACTTCTCCCGTAATTTTATCTATATGTCTATCCGGGATTAAACTCCGCGTAATAGTCACCCTCAAATCCACCTCCTCCTTCGACTTTTTCTAACTAACATTTTTCATTTTGTAATTATAGTTCACTCTCCTTTTGCTTTTGCCAAATTCCATGACTTTGCACTTACTTAAATTGAATTCCATTTGCCACTTTTCACTCCATCTACCAGTCTTATCAAGGTCCTCTTGCAATTTCTCACAATCTCTCACATTCTGCACCTTCCTCACCAATTTGGCGTCATCGGCAAACAAGTTGATATGACTGTCGACTCCTTCAACCATGTCATTTACGTATGTACCAAACATGATCGGTCCCAGCACTGACCCTTGAGGTACTCCACTAGTAACTTTCAACCAGGAAGAATTATTATTCCTTATTACCGTTCTCATTTCCCTCTCATGAAGATAATCCTTCATCCATTCCAACAATCGTCCTCCAATTCCTCCATACCTCCCTATCTTCCATAACAGTCTCTTATGTGGTACCTTGTCAAAGGCCTTCTTCAAACCCAGGTAGACCCCATCCATCCAGCCATCTCTCTCTTGTACAACATCTATGACCCTTGAATAAAAAGACAACAAATTTGAGGAACATGACCTCCCTCTTCTGAATCCGAACTGGCATGTTGTCAACACATCATTTCTCTCCGGATATTCCATCCAAGTATTCTTTATAATCTTCTCACATATTTTTCCTACTACACTCGTCATGCTACCCTTCATGACCTAGAGCAGCTAGTGTAGTTCCCTACCCGTATTCCTGACCGCCTTGGAGACACGCCCAACATTCTTGATCTTTTCCTAACTTCCAACCCTTCAGCTTACTCAGTTAAACTTTCCTCTCCTTTAGGCTCCTCCGATCACAATCTTATTTCTGTTACCTGTCCTATCACTCCAGTGCAGCCTCAGGACCAGCCTAAGCAGAGGTGCTTCTGGCATTTCAACTCTGCTAAGTGGGAGGACCTGAGACAGTACTATTCTGATTTTCCTTGGGATGATTATTGCTTCCATGTCAGAGATCCTTCTCTTTGTGCCGAGCGCATAACAAAGGTGATTATCTCTGGCATGGAGCTATACGTTCCTCATACTTTCTCTAATACTAAAGCTAAAAAGCCCTGGTTTAACTCTTGTTCTCGTGCTGTCAATGATAGAGAGGCGGCTCACAAACGATACCGTAGCCATCCATCTGCTGAAACTCATGCCCTATATATTTCTGCCCGAAATCATGCCAAATCTATTCTCCAACTTACTAAAAACTTTCATTAATAGAAAATGTCTAAGTCTTTCCAACTCTAACTCTTCTCGTGATTTCTGGCATCTAGCCAATAATATCTCTAACTATTTAATTCTTCATCTTTCCCTCCTTTTTCTTCAACCAGATGGCTCCATAGCTGTCTCTTCTTTCTCTAAAGCTGAACTCTTCGCTCAAACCTTTGCTACCAACTCTACTTTGGATGATACTGGGATATTCCTCATACTCCTCCACCCTCTGACTACTTCATCCCTAAAATTAAAATTCTTTATTATAACGTTTTCCAGGCCCTCTCTGGCCTTGATTCTCGGAAGGCTTACGGTCCAGATGGAGTCCCACCTGTTCTCAAAAACTGTGCCTCCGAACTCGCTCACTGCCTGGTCAAACTCTTTCGTCTGTGTCTCTCTACTTCTACCTATCCTTCTTGCTGGAAGTTTACTCACATTCAACCTGTCCCTAAAAAAGGTGACCGCTCCAATTATTCTAACTACCGCCCTATAGCTTTGATTTCCCGCCTTTCTAAAGCCTTTGAGTCTGTCCTTAACAAGAAGATAATGAGGCATCTATCAGCTCACAACCTTCTCTCTGATTGCCAGTATGGTTTCCGTAAAGGCCGATCTTCTGGTGATCTTGCTTTCCTAACTGAATCTTGGTCATCCTCATTTAGGGACTTCGGTGAAACCTTTGCTGTCGGCCTTGACATATCGAAAGCCTTCGATAGAGTCTGGCATAAATCTTTAATTTCTAAACTACCCTCCTACGAATTCTATCCTTCTCTCTGTACCTTCATCTCCAGTTTCCTTTCCGACCGGTCTATTGCTGCTGTAGTGGACGGTCACTGTTGTTCTCCTAAAACTATCAACAGTGGTGTTCCTCAGGGTTCTGTCCTATCACCCACTCTCTTTCTATTATTCATCAATGATCTCCTAAATCTGACTCAATGCCCTATCCAGTCCTATGCTGATGACACCACCTTGCATTTTTCTTCTTCTGATCTTTCACTAGTTTCTGATTGGGGTAGAGCAAACCTTGTTTTGTTCAATGCCTCAAAAACTCAATTTCTACAACTATCTATCTACTACTACTCAACAACGACACTCAACTTCCCCTCTCCTCCACATTAAACACACTCGGTCTATCCTTTACTAAAAATCTAAACTGGCAATTTCATATCTCTACTCTTGCTAAATCAGCTTCCAAGAAGTTAGGTGTCCTATGGCGTTTGCGTCCATTTTTCTCTCCCTCTCAGCTGCTTGCTCTGTACAGGGGCCTTATCCACCCATGTACGAAGTATGGCTCTCATGTCTGGGGGGGCTCAACTCATACAGCTCTTTTAAACAGGGTGGAGTCTAAAGCTTTTTGCCTAATCAACTCTAATCCTCTAACTGACTGTCTTGACTCTTTAAGTCACTGCCGCAATGTTGCTTCTTTATCTATCTTCTACTGCTATTTTCATGCTGACTGCTCTTCTGAACTTGCTAACTGCATGCCTCCCCACCTCCCACAGCCTCGCTGCACAAGACTTTCTACTTCTCTTCCTTATTCTGTCCATCTACCTAATGCAAGAGTTAACCAGCATCTTCACGCTTTCATTCCTTACACTGATAAACTCTGGAACTTTCTTCCTTTGTCTGTTTTTCCACCTGCCTATGACTTAAACTCTTTCAAAAGAGGAGTGTCAAGACACCTCTCATACTAAATTGAACTGCCGCCCCATTTTTTATTTCTCCTACTATCTTCTTTACAGGGTCTGGGGACAAGCGGGATTTTTTTTTATACTTAATTTTTTTCCCCTTAGCCGGTACCCTCTAAATGTATTAAAAAAAAAAAAAAAAAAAAATTCCTCCTACTCCTCTACCCGCTGACTACTTTATCCCTAAAATTAAAATTCTTTACAATGACGTTTTCCAGGCCCTCTCTGACCTTGATTCTCAGAAGGCTTACGGTCCTGTTGCTCTCAAAAACTGTGCTTCCGAACTCGCTCACTGCCTGGTCAAACTTTCGTCTGTGTCTCTCTACTTCTACCTATCCTTCTTGCTGGAAGTTTGCTCATATTCAACCTGTCCCTAAAAAAGGTGACTGCTCCAATCCTTCTAACTACTGTCCTATAGCTTTGATTTTCTGCTTTTCTAAAGCCTTTGAGTCTGTCCTTAACAAGAAGATAATGAGGCATCTATCAGCTTACAACCTTATCTCTGATTGCCAGTATGGTTTCCGTAAAGGCTGATCTACTGGTGATCTTGCTTTCCTAACTGAATCTTGGTCATCCTCTTTTAGGAACTTCAGTGAAACCTTTGCTGTCAGACTTGACATATCGAAAGCCTTCGATAGAGTCTGGCATAAATCTTTAATTTCTAAACTACCCTCCTATGGATTCTATCCTTCTCTGTATCTTCATCTCGTTTCCTTTCCGACCGGTATATTGCTGCTCTAGTGGACGGTCACTGTTCCTCTCCTAAAACTATCAACAGTGGTGTTCCTCAAGGTTCTGTCTTATCACCCATTCTCTTTCTATTATTCATTAATGTCCTCCTAAATATGACTCAATGCCCTATCCACTCCTATGCTTATGACACCACCTTGCATTTTTCAATGTTGTACAACCGACGCCCAACCCAACAAGAATTAAATAACTCAAGGCGAGATGCTATAGGAAGCTGATCTTTCACTAGTTTTTGATTGGGGCAGAGCAAACCTTGTTTTGTTCAATGCCTCAAAAACTCAATTTATACAATCATCTACACGATATAACCTTCCAGATAACTACCCCCTCTTTTTCGACACTCAACTTTCCCTCTCCTCCACATTAAAAACACTCGGTCTATCCTTTACTAAAAATCTAAACTGGCAATTTCATATCTCTACTCTTGCTAAATCAGCTTCCAAGAAGTTAGGTGTCCTATGGCGTCTGTGTCCATTTTTCTCTCCCTCTCAGCTGCTTGCTCTGTACAGGGGCCTTGTGCGCCCATGTATGGAGTATGGCTCTCATGTTTGGCGAGGCTCAACTCATACAGCTCTTTTAAACAGGGTGGAGTCTAAAGCTTTTCGCCTAATCAACTCTCCTCCTCTAACTGAATGTCTTGAATCTTTAAGTCACCGCCACAATGTTGCTTCTTTATCTATCTTCTACCGCTATTTTCATGCTGACTGCTCTTCTGAACTTGCTAACTGCATGCCTCCCCTCCTCCCGTGGCCTCGCTGCACAAGACTTTCTACTTCTTCTCATCCTTATTCTGTCCATCTACCTAATGCAAGAGTTAACCAGTATCTTCACTCTTTCATCCCTTACACTGGTAAACTCTGGAACTCTCTTCCTTTGTCTGTTTTTCCACCTGCCTATGACTTAAACTCTTTCAAAAGAGGAGTGTCAAGACATCTCTCATACTAAATTGAGCTGCCACCCCATGTCTTTATTTCTCCTACTATCTTTTTTACGGTCTGGCGACAAGCGGGATTTTTTTTTTATACTTAATTTTTTTCTTTTAGCCAGTACCCTTTTAATGTAAAAAAAAAAAAAAACTTTGTAAAGAACTGGAATAGGCATGTGGTCGCCCCTTCAAAAAGGTCTGTAGAAGAAATCCTTGGATTTGCTTCACTTATTTCCTCACCCCGTTCTATATGGTCACGATCGTTCTGTACAATAATTTTTATTCAATATTTTTGGTTGCTCGTTCTATAAGAAAATCGTGCTATCTGAATATGTTTTATGCTTGATCAATATCATCAAGAATATTCAAATATCAGTACGTTCAACATTGCCACCGTCTATCCATAAGAAAATAAACTCAAGACCTCTCTCCCATTCGACAGAGTTTACTTGTGCAGAAGTAAAAACAGTGTCTGGTTGTGAAATCATTGTGGGACGTTAAACGGACTAGTGAAGATCATACCTATGAGTGCCATAATTGGAATCAGGCAAAGTTTCCACCTCCACTTAAGTAGAGGCTGTCAAACAGGAGAGGTGACGAGTTCAACTTTTTATGGAGAGACAGTTGCAGTGTTGAATTTCATATGAAGAATATTTAAATACCAATACGTGCAACACTGCCACCGTCTCCTTAAAAAATTGAACTTGTCATCTCTCTCTCTCTCTCTCTCTCTCTCTCTCTCTCTCTCTCTCTCTCTCTCTCTCTCTCTTTCTCTTTCTCTTTCTCTTTCTCTTTCTCTTTCTCTTTCTCCCTCCCTCCCTCCCTCCCTCCCTCCCTCCCTCCCTCCCTCCCTCCCTCCCTCCCTCCCTCCCTCCCTCCCTCCCTCTCTCTCTCTCTCTCTCTCTCTCTCTCTCTCTCTCTCTCTCTCTCTCTCTCTCTCTCTCTCTCTCTCTCTCTCTCTCTCTCTCTCTCTCTCTCTCTCTCTCTCTCTCTCTCTCTTTTGTCCAGGACGCCGTAGAGGTCAGACGTACTGCCTTGTCAATCTCCAGTTACCACAATATTACCCAACAGCAAGATGGATGTGTCAGTCTTGAAAACACTCCTTACTGCTCAAGATCAGGCTTTTCGTAGTGCACTGGAAGTGTTTACGAAGCAAATTAACGAGAAAATACAGGCATTACAATCGTCCGTATCAGAAGTTACAAGCAGTTTGAAATTCACACAAAAAGAAGTTGAGGAACCGAAACGGAGGATATTCAGAACGAGGAATTAATCAAAAAATTGAATGAAGATCTCAAGGCAAGTGGACAGATAATACAAGACTTAGAAGACAGGTGTAACTATCAGGAGGATTACAATCACCACAATAACCTGCAAATCTTTGGTATAGAGGAAAGACCTGATGGTGAAACCTGGGAACAAACAGCCGTTCGAGTCTCCAAACTGTTAGAGGACAAACTTGAACTACCCAACGTCAAACTGGAATGAGTGGTTTGAACATCGATTGCGACCCATTATTGCTCGTTTTTTCAAGATTCTGAAGCAGTTATGAGGAATGTCTTCAAGCTGGGAGGAACCAGAATTTTCATCAACGAAAACCTATGTCCTGCCTTGCTAAGCATAAAGAAGTCACAAATACTGTATATTGCGGCCTATAAGTCGAGTTTTTAAGATAATTTTTTTATGGCCAAAACTAGGGGTCGACTTATGGGGTAGATATAAAATAGCAACCTTTAAATATATTTGCAAAAACAAATACTTTAGCTTGAAACTGGCAGCAATACTTCATCCTTTTAGCTGGGGGCATCATGGGTGATATTTAGCTCAGCTTCTTGAAATGCTCCACGTTAGTCAGGAGAGCTCTGTCAGACTTGGTGAGTGAATAGGTAATGAATGCTGGCGAAGCACTGTAGCCTCAGCACAGGTTGTCAAGGGGGCGTGGTTGACTGGGTATTTGGGGGTATTTGCCTTATCAAGATATGCGTATGTTCTATTTGTATTTAACTTTTTATTAACATTTTTTGTATGTTATTAACTATTGCTCATATAATATCTTTTGTAGTATTTTTAAGGGTAATACAATTTATTATTTATATTATATCTCAGGCCTTATTTATCTGATCTAAATCGACATTTATGTTTTGCAACAGGTCTGTAAAAGAATTCCGGCTCAACAGACCAAGCCTTATAATATATACATGTATATATATTATTTACATTATTATTGCTAAAGGCCAATAAATATCTATCAGTATTTCTCGAGAGACCCCTTTCCAAGTTGTAAGGTCCTTGTCCAGTGCTAGGTGAGTTAGGTTTAGAATAGAGAGATAGTGAGTCTCTTGACTCCAAACAGTCGATCATGATCATGTCCACTCAACTGAGCAGCCAATAGTTAAGCTTCATGATGATGAAGAATCAACATACTCCACCCCAAGGTTAGGGCTTTGTTTTGGTCCTTAGAAAATTAGAAAATAGATTATAGTACAATAATTTTAGAAAAAGAACCATTATGAACAACATGAAACCCCTAAAAGGTTTTAATTAAAGCATACGCTCTTTCTTTACTAGAAACAGGGATTAATGCTGGATTTTGTTATTGTAACCATTTCCAAATAATTTTCCAGATTTTCATGGATTCTATTACTATCATTTCAGAGAGACGTCAGATAAGGTCAAAACGGATGTGTTTATGTATGAAGTGAAAGAAGAGGATGAAATTAAGATAGAAGAGGAGGATGTACTACTACCAGAAGATTCTTTGGCTCTTTGTCAACAGGAACTCTCATGGAAGGAAGTTGAAAGGGAAGTGAGGTAAGGAGATCATGGAAGGAAGTTGAAAGGGAAGTGAGGTAAGGAGATGTTGTGGCTATTAATATTATTTTCTTGCCTGAATTCACCATCAATTTTATTATGCTTACGGTGAGTGACTGATTTAGATGTTGACTGTCATTTTTACAATCAAACCATTTGCTCAACAAAATTGTTGAGCTATTTTTTGCTTATATAAAGTAAGTAATAAATGGTCCACAACAAAAGATTTCTCATCAAGGCACTTCAATAATACTTTCATTAGATGGCAGTGGTGTGGTAGTCAGCTGATAAGACATCAATACCCTTACTATACTACTACTAAAATGTACTGACCCATAGGGTGTTGGCCACCATGCTGCCAAATCTCCAACCAAAACATTCACTTTATACTTCTCACGGTTCTTTAATCATAGTATTATCAACAAACAGTGTTCTAAGAATATTCTGACTTTTTCATTAAATAGCTGATGATATAAATAAGTGATATATACAAAATTAAATGAAGGTATTTCATATACATGTATGATGATGTGGCATTTCAGGTCAGGTGACATTGCCACTCGACCCGAGGTCGAGGTCGTCACGATGGAAGGACACCCAGACGCTTCCCAATCCTACTGTGTGTTGCACAGCCAGACCAAGGAATTCGTTTACAGAATTAATAGATACTTCTTAAAAGAAAAGGCAAATCGAGGACCACTTATACCCACAAATCAAGCGAGGAAGAGAACAGCAGATGCAGCGGGAATATCGGAATCTACAGTGAAAAGGATTTGTTCAAGCGCAAATAAGACATGCGACAGAACACCACAACCCTATCAGCCTGTGTTCACTTCTCCGAAAAAGAACCGCTCTGCAACAATAACAAACTTCGACGACTTCGACAAGTGTGTTCTAAGAAGAACAATTTTAGAATTCTACAGAAGAAGAGAAATACCTACGCTGCAGAAGATAAAGGAAGAATTAAAAGAAAAAATAGATTTCAAAGGATGCCAGGAGTCCTTACGTACAGTCATCAAAGAAATTGGTTTCCGATACAAGAGAGTTGATGGTCGCAAATTTCTGATGGAGAGAAGTGATGTGCAAGCTGCAAGAGCACATTTTTTACAAGAGATGCAGCGACTCAAGAAATCCTATGACAGCTTTGTTTACCTCGATGAGACTTGGGTCAATCAGAACAACACCATACCAAAGTGTTGGGTTGATAGCACAGCCAGCAAAGCCACAGGAATAAAAGTTCCTACAGGGAAAGGGAGCCACCTCATCATCCTCCATGCAGGAACTAAACATGGATTTGTTGAAAATGCTGAGCTTGTATTCCAAGCAAAGAACGATGGTGATTACCATAATCAAATGACATTAAGATTCGAGGAATGGTTTAGGAAACAGTTACTGCCTAACATTCCTCCTAACTCTGTCATTGTGATGGACAACGCTTCCTACCACTCAGTGCAGCTTGAAAAAATGCCAACTCAAGCTTGGAAGAAAATAGAAATCAAAGAATGGCTCATCAAAAAAGGAGAACAGCCAGGTGATGAGTTATTAAAAAGTCAACTTTTACTTCTCACAAAGAAGTACAACACTGGGAAGAAATATTTGATTGACACCATTGCCAAGGATGCTGGACATAGGGTTGTGCGGTTACCACCTTATCACTGCCAGTACAACCCTATTGAACTCATTTGGACTCAAGTAAAAAAGAACATTGCCGATAAAAATAACTATAAGTTGGCAGATCTGAAGATCCTCGTCAAACAGTCCCTGGAGCAAGTTACACCAGCACACTGGATGAATGTAGTGAAACACACGGACAAATTGCAAGAAAATTATGCAAAACTTGATCTGTCAGTTGATCATGTTATAGACTCATTTGTGATCAACACAGAAGATACTTCAGATGAGGAGAGTGATTCTGAGTAAGTCATCCTGCTGACAGTCAAGCAGAGGCTTAGGTCTCCAGGGGACACCTCCATAAAAAAAACGCGCCTATAAGACTTTTACTTCAAAGGTGGTGTGGAAAGAAAGTCTCTTCATCCAATGATCTTCATGAAATAAGTTCAGCTTGGGGCAACAACTGAAATAAAATACTGTCTCATCCTGTGTTTCTTTTCACCACTGGGTATCTCAAGAGCACATAATAGAAAATATTATGTAAATTATCAGTCATTTTCACTTATATAACCAGCACCTTTACTGTATTTAATTTACTTATGGCATAATCACCTGGAGAGATCTTCATGTCTCTAATCACTTTTTTTTTAGCGAAGATATGCATTAACTTGAATAAAGAAGAACTGTTATTCCGTTTTCTTTGAAGTAATGAGAGATATGGCAAGGTCACACGGATTATCGGCCCTACCCTATGGATCAGTACATTTTGGTTTAGGTATAGTCTAGCGATTAAACTGACTAAACTTCTTGCTTTTTTGGATGCTACATAGAAAGGTATGATATATATATATATATATATATATATATATATATATATATATATATATATATATATATATATATATATATATGTATATGTGACATTATTTCAAAGTATAAACAATAGTGATCATGTTGATATGATGATAAGTCCTGAAAAAATTATCCTGGTGAAGTACTGGACGTAAGAAATGTCTACAATTTTGTTGAGCAGCCTGTTTACGGAAAAAAAAAAAAAAAAAGGCATTGGTTGGTACGTAGACAAAATTGTAGAGTTGCCCATAAAATTCAGAAATATGGTTGACATTTTCTAATTATTTTAGGAAAATAAATTCACACCTCTTTTATGGGAAACGAGATTTAGTAGCTGTCATACTTGAGGATGGAGATGATTCAGACGACGGGCTTGCTGATGATGGTGATGATGATGTGAATGACCCAGACTTCACTGCTAACATAAATGAGGATGATTCAGATGATGCAGTCAGTGATCTTTCAAACGATGATGAGCAAATACCAAGTGGTTCAACAGTGCAAATATGTGCCAAAAAACGTAAAGTGAAAACACCTCCGGCTAAATTGGTTCCTATTGAGAAAAATGACACCCCAACCTATCATGTCAGTGATCCTACAAGAGGAAGGCTTTGGAGAAAAAGAGATATTGATAACATCTACCCATCAGAGAAGGATTTTATTGCCCCAGATGAGCTTTCAACACCATTTCAATATTTCTCTATTTTTTTTACTCCTGAATTGGTAGATCTTCTTGTACAACAAATAAATTTGTGTTACAACTTACGAGAAACACAAGTAGTATATGCTAATGTACGGGCTAATGCAATGGATCTGCCCATTACCATCAAAGGATGATCTGCCCCCCATACCATCAATGGCTGATTATGGAGTGTACAATTTAGATATCCACATTGTGGCTGACATAAGGAGTTCAAAAAAGTTGAAATGCCTGCAAAGGTATTTACATTTTGTTGACAACCATGAAAGAACACCCCAAATGATAAGTTTCACAAAGTAAGACCTCTGTTTGAAATGTTTCACAGAAAGTGTAAGAAGACAGAGGGAAATAATCACCCAAGTGTAGATGAGGTGATGATGCCCTACAAGGGTAAAAAGGCTGGACAGTAAGACGGTAGTGAAGAATAAGCCTCATAAATGGGGCTTCAAGAATTAACTGCAGTCCTTCAAACTGACATCAGAACCCCCCCCCCCCCCCAACTTTCACAATAACATTACCCCTCCCACTTCCGACCTCACCTACGGCGCCCCCCCCCCCCCCCCCTCCACAGTGTACATAAGAAGAAGTAGGACAGCCAAACTTCACTCAAAACAACTTTTTATTGAACTATTATATTGTTACTTCAGAATTTTTTAAATGTCATTTATTGAATTTTACAAACTCTTCATCACTTAAATAAAACACAAACATAGGAATATTGTTATGGTACCAGAAATAGGAATAATACAAATGAAATTGCACAACTAACAAACTACAGAAACAATATTGTAATGTAAATTATATAAATGTTTTATCATAAAAGTATAAGAAAGTTGAAGAAGATAATAAATAAAATCTACTGCACCACAGCACAACTACCATCTAAATCCTGACTTTTCTCACTTTCCTAGCTGCAAAATCTGTCTTCTTTAGGGAGATTTACTGCAACATCAACTTGCATGTGACGGTTAGCTTCTGTCTCCCCCCCCCCCCCCCCCCCCCCCCCCCCCCCCCCCCCCGAACAAATGGCGCACCCGGTATGTGCTCCAACTTCCTCTGCTAGAGATTGGGCCTCAACCTTTATTACAGAATCTTTGGTTGTGATCTCTCACCTCGATCAGTGTGCATCTCTCACTGCAGCCTGCTTGATATCTTAGGGGCTCCACACTCTTGATCTTGCTCTCCCATCTTGTGTCAGACCACATCTTCAAGGTGATATTCACACGTTTTTTCAAAATGGCCCATCGTTGTGTGGAGGCTGAAAACAAGTTATAAAGCTTCTGCAAAATGCCAAAGTAACTTGTGGCATCAATAGATCCCTTGGTAGCATCGGCCACAAGCAAATTCAGAGAATGAGCCCCACATGGAACAAACAGAGCTCTGGGATTCATTTCAAGTAGCCTGGATTGAACACCCATATTTTTTCCCTTCATGTTGGCCCCATTGTCGTATGATTGTCTTCTACAGTCCATGAAAGGAATTTCTAACTCCTCCAGTCTCTTCAAAATCATAGATGCCAAACGCTGACCAGTGGACTCTTCCGCCTCCAAGAACCCCATGAAATGTTCCATGATATGGGGCTTCCCCTCAAGTGATACTGCCCGAATCACAACTGACAACTGTTCAGTGTGGCTGATGTCTGGAGTGCAATCTAGAATTATTGAGAAGAACTTAGATTGTTTGATGTCAGCCACCATTGCTGAAATGGTTTTGCTGCTCAACAAATCAATGAGCTGGTTTTGTATGTGGTGGCCAAAGTAGCTGGTGTAACTGGAGGTCCCTTGTTGATCACGGTTAATGTGCTCTTGCATTATAGGATCAAATTGTGCCATAAGCTCAACTTCTTTCAAAAAATTGCTATTTGATAGTGAGAATAACTTTTCTGTGTGTCCCCTTAGTGCCAAATTCCTAACTGCCAGAGAATGCACAATAGCAAGAAAACGTGTTAGCACTGCTTTCCATCTTGATATCTCAGCCTCATGAAGTGCCATCTCCTGCTTGTCAATGGTCTCCCCTCTTTTCATCCTCACTGCCAGCTCTTTCCACGTTTTCATAGATTTTAAGTGTTCTGGACTGCTTTCGTGTGATGTGAGTAATGAGCTTGCATGCTTCCAGTCTGAAAGTCCCAGTCTTGTTAAATGTATCTTTCTCTTGCAAAATAATGTGCAACAGAAACAGAAGAGGCTGTTGTTTTTTGATGAATAGACCAGCCAACTTCTGGTTATATTCTCACCACTAATCAACAACTTCCTGAAATAATGATGGTGGCAATTTCTTCAATCACCGTCGTTTTTAGGGAATACAAAGTCAGATGATACTTGAGTTGGTCCTCTGGAAGTCAATTTTGCCCTAATTCTGTCTGTCAGAACTGAAGGCCAATTAGCAGGGTCAGTGGACAGAGGCTCATACTCGGTAGTCAATTCAACTCCAGGCAGTTCTAATGGAAAGAACAAGAGAAATATAAATTAGTATGCACATCTAAGTTAGACAACACAATAGTCACAGCATGTGTTATGGTGGTGGTATTATGGAATGATGGTTGTGACTCGTGAGACACCACAATCATCTGGTAACCCCAGTGAATCAGTGATAATAACATTATAATTCATAACTGTTTACAGAATTGTTTACACACACACACACTAATAAATAATTTACTGCTTTATATTTGAAATACATCATTTATTATTTTTAATTATTATTTACCATCCTATGTGCAAAAAGATAAATAAATAAATAAATAAATAAATAAATAAATAACTCATCTAAAGAGTCCTGATGGGAAGCAGTGGAAGCGAATGGGTCTTCACCCTCTGGATCTGACTGCATTTGTGGAGACACAGGTCTATGTGAGGCTGTAGAAGTAGATGGTTCCCCAGCCGGGTCCGAAGGCTCCAAAACCATTTCTGTAGAGGCTTGTGTGGTTGCAGAAGTAGACTGTGACACCTTACCATCCTGGCTAGTAGCAGGTTTCAAAATATTTCAAAAGGGCCCCTGCAATCAGGAAAAAAAAACATAAGTGACCACTGCATGAGTTTGCTAAAACAATAATTTAACTTATTGAGCACAAGTTACTAAACATTTTCCTAGGAAACTAGGCAAATTAGGGCTTAGGCTAAATAAATCAGTGCACTTCAAATATCCCAGAAAGATGTATGATCACAAAATAGCAGTGAGAAGTAATGGCAAAGTTCTATACCTTCATCTTTTGCTCGTTTCTCCGCTTCTTCTTTCCTCTTTTTTCTAAATAGAGCACCTGATAGCTTAGACCTTTTCTTATCCATTTGCGTTTCTCAGGCCTTGATGGTTTAGTGTTAAGAATTGTTCTCTCACTTCTCTGTAATAAATAACATAAATTATGATACAATACTATTCTCACTATATGATATGAGCTTATATATATATATATATATATATATATATATATATATATATATATATATATATATATATAGCGTATATATATATATATATATATATATATATATATATATATATATATATATATATATATATATATATATATATATATATAGCGTTTTAGTTTAGCGAGCATAGCCTAAAATACAGGTCTTTCCGCAAATATCACTCAATTTCGGTTCTCAATGGCACAAATACATTCAATACTTCATGCTCAATTAAAAAACACCACAAAAATCAAATTAATTAATTAATTAGACAGTTTAAAACTCACTGCCGTCAAAAATGGGATGAATTGCAACGCGAATGAAAATTTGAGACAATTAGAAAATGAAAGTTGCCAGATCGCTGGTTAAAGAGCAATCATGAAAGACATATTTTAATGATGAGAAACGTTTCTGAGAGGGCGGCAATGCCGCCCCCTCACAAGTGCCGCCCTGGGCGACCGCCCATACTGCCCATAGGAAGAACCGCCACTGTCCGGAATTGTGCATGATTTACTCTTGTATCAGGGTACAACAATTTTTTGTGGTGAAGATCTAACTGAGAATGAGAAAGATTTCCTGCTTGGTGAAAAACTCATGTTGGTATTGTGTAGGTTCATCCCTGATCCTTCCTCATGTGTGGTTTTTTGTGATAACTTCTTTACCAGTTACAAACTGGTAAATAAATTGGAATCCTTGATTGGTATAAAATCTCTTGGCACAGTGAGAGAATCCAGATGCAGCAGACCAGATCTGCTATCAGACAAAGACATGAAAAAGAAAGACCGAGGTCACTACGATTATAAATCATCTAAGGATGTAATCCCTATCAAATGGCATGACAATAAATGTGTAACACTCCTTAGTAATGCAGTGGGAGTTGAACCTGAAGGAGCTGTGAAAAGGTTTGATAAGCATCATAAATGTAAAATTGATATCCCTTGCCCTTCTATTGTACTAGTTTACAATAAGCACATGGGAGGCATTGATCTTTCTGATATGTCGGTTTCTTTGTATAAGACACCTATTAAATCCCACAGGTGGTAGCTTCCTCTTTTTAGGTATGTGTTTGATCATAGACTACACCATACTTGACTGGACACTCGAAATCTGACCTTTTGCAAACAAGCCCTACGGCAGATTTTTAGAAAAATCAAATCAAATACTTAGAAATAAGATAGGAACCTCAAATTAAAAGCAAACACTTCAGAGTGATGTAGAGAATATGTTTATGAGCAACAAAAACAAATTAGTCAACGTACGTCATCGGTGGGCGACAATTATTAAATCCTTAGAAACCAAGAAAAACAAAATTTGCAATAATTTCCAGGAATCTTGGAATTTCAATCTGAAAACACTTACATGCATAGCCCATGTAGTCTATATTAATATGCAATACCATAGAATACACCATACGTGACTGTGCACTCGAAATCGGGTCTTTCGCAAATGTGTCCTGAGGCGATTTTTTGTTTGTTTTATTTGAATAAAATACTTAAAATCATCATAGAAACCTCAAACAAAAAGCAAACACCTCAGAATGATGTGAAGAATATGTTTATGAGCAACAAAAACAAATTAGTCAACATACGTCATCGGTGAGCGACAATAATTAAATCCTAAGACCAATAAAAACACCAAATTTGCAATAATTTCCAGGAGTATTGGAATTTAAAACTGAAAACGCATACATACATAGCCAATGTAGTCCATACTAATATGCAAAACCATAGACTGCACCATACTTAACTGTTCACTCGAAAACTTGAACACAACACCCGAAGTCACTCGTAATCAATTCAAGGGACAACTCCCTCACAAGGGTGGCGTACACACTCCTGTCTTTTCTTGCTAGCCAAGGTCTTATCCACTTTCGTTTCATTTGCTTTTTCTTCTTTGAGTCCTCACTGGCTAAAAAGCAAGTGACAAGAGATACTGTGGACAGGGCGATTCCTAGAAGTGCTTCCTTCATGACGGCTTGTGTTGTTGTTATGATCAGCTGACTCCGCAAGGCGAGTGTGAATGTGACCAGACTGCTAGTCGTATCGCTGTAAAGCCAGGGAAAACGGAAACCAGGCTAGCGTTAGCAATATCTAGTGTGACCGTAGCTTTAAAGGTTTGTTTTGGTCTTCCTCTTCTTCTTCTTGTGACCTCTTTCGTCTTGATTTGTCATGCGAGAAGTAAATGCTATATTTGCATCGAATTAAAATTTATATTTGGGTGTTTTCTTGTATTGTCGTCTATCCTATTTTTCTCATACTCATAAAACGTCATTGAAAAAAGAAGTGCAATATTTTTTTTGTTGCATATATACTGAATAAACGATAGTTTCTTAACTCAGACCTCCTGTGACATCAAGATCAAGATCAAGCCACGAATTGTTGCGAAAAATTCATTCCCAAGCCGATATAACGATAATATGACATTTGATCACAATCAAATCATATTCAGGAATGGTGATTTCACAATATGTGATGTTTTATTTCAGAAATTATTGCGAATTTGCCAGAAATTTTTGCTATAAACAATATGCTTTATACACAACTCCCACACGATTTTTCACTCAAACTTGTAATCTTTATGTTAATTTCCTATTTGCAAAAGTTGTAAAATCATTTTTTAGGTTCAGCCATGGTTCAGCAATCAATACTGATTGTAAAGACATGAAATACAATGTCCTAAGTAGAATATGAACTGATATATGAAGTATTATCTGTCATCACTCATAGCAGCGGAATCTATAGGGCCTACATGTAATATCGTCTGTCAGCGATTGTCGCGAGTGTCTAGTCAAGTATGGTGTAGTCTATGGTTTGATCTATCAGTTACTAATGGCTGGCTTCTGTATAAGCGTGAAGCCACATTGCTGAAGGAATTCCCAATGGCATTGAAATACTTTTGTACTGAAATAGCTGGCACTTTAGTTAAGATAAACCAGAAGGTCAGTGTAGGGAGACCAATATCCAGAGGACCAACACCCAAGAAGGGCAATGTAAAGAAAGCCAAGCCATCAAAGGATATCCGTTATGATGGAATTGACCATTGGTCTATGCCAACAAGCAGTCAAGGGGACGATGCTCTCTGTGTCCAAAAGGGATTTCAGGTTTCAGATGCACTAAATGCAATGTCTTTCTGTGTCTGAAGAACAAACAAATATGTTTTGTAGAATATCACACAAAGGTGGTTCCAGTGGTTCCCAAACTTTTGCAGGCTAGCGCCCCCTTAGCTAACAGGTGGATTCTTAGCGCCCCGCCTCTACCCCTCCCTCCCCACACACAGGCAAACACAAACTTATATATATATATATATATATATATATATATATATATATATATATATATATATATATATATATATATATATATATATATATGGTATGTTTCAAATTGAAAACAAAGGCAAACACACATTGTCTTTATTTGGTATGTTTCAAATTGAAAACAAAGGCAAACACACATTTTCTTTATTTGGTATGCTTCAAATTGAAAACAAAGACAAACACACATTTTCTTTATTTGGTGTGCTTCGAATTGAAAACAACACAGATGAACACACACCCTTTTTTATATGTGGTATGCTTCAAACATCATCATCTCAACAGTAACCATAGTTCATTGTATTCACAGTTATTAGATAATTATTAATGGGATGGATGTGCTTGGTGCAGGGATATCAGCTTCTCAACATCAGGCTGGAACTCACTTAGAAGAAGTCGTAGATCTCCACGTTCAGTAATTTTCAGTCTGTTTCTTTGCTTGGAAAGAAGCAAGGCGACTGTACTGAAGCCTCGTTCTACTAAATATGATGTTGGGAAGGCAATAAAGTATATCTTGACCTTGTTCCACAATACAGACATTATTTTTTTGCAACCAAAAATCTTGATATGATTTTTTGAACTCTGGCCTCAGCTCAATGTCATTTTGGATTGAAACCAGTTCTTCCTCTGCTACACCTGTTTCCTCACTGTTGAAATCTAAGAATGGATTGATCACCTAGTTTGGTATTGTAAGCAATAAAAGATCCTGAAATCTCTCAGATATGCCTCTCTGCAACTGATCCAGGTGTACACAATATACTTGAAGGTCATCATCTGGTATGCTCTTCTCCTTCTCCAATTCAGAGAGGCTTGGAAACTGGTAGAGTTCATGATGGGCTAGGTTTCGTTTGAATAACTGTAACTTGGACAGGAAGGTGGAGATAGCTGATTTGACTTTAATCAGGTTAACATCATTTCCTTGCAACTGCAAATTAACTTCATTGAACTTTGTGAATACATCCGACAAATAAGCAATGTCATGCTTAATGTTTCTCAGTTCATCATAGAGAACAGAGTTGGAGTCTTGGAAGGATTCAACAACTGTATCAAGCAGTGCATAGAAACGTCTCAGGCAGTTTCCCTTCGACAGCCATCTAACTTCTGTGTGCAACAGCAAACGTTCAAAATCTTCTTCATTATCAGTGCAGAGTTGTTGAAACAGTCTGGAATTGAGAGCATATGCTTTGATTTTATTTATTGCTGTGATAACAGTGCTCATTGATTTATGCAGTCGATCACTTAGGTTTTTTGCTACCAGATGTTGCCTGTGGATTACACAGTGCACCGTAAGGACACAAGGTACAGCTTTTTTCAAGAAACTGATGAAGCCACGATGACGACCTATTATCGATGGTGCTCCATCCGTTGCACAAGCAAGAATGTTAGAAAAAATTCTCAACTACATGAAATACTGACTCCCCTTTTGTGTCTGTTTCAAGTTGTCTTGCAATTAACAGCTCGTGAACCAAGCTTTCATCTTTGACGAAACGAACATATGCAAGAAGCAAAGATTCATTGCCTGGCAGAGTGGACTCATCTAGCTGTAAGCTAAATTCTGTTGTCCTAAGCATGTTGCACAATGTTTCTTCAATGTTTTCAGCCATTTCATCTACTCTTCTTTGAACAGAGTTATTACTGAGAATATAACTTTTATAATTTGGTCAGGTGACTTATGTACAACTGTGTGCAGGACCTCTCTTACTGCTGGCAGAATAAGCTCTTCTCCAATTGTATGAGGCTTACCAGATCTAGCAATCAGCAAAGATATGTTGTATGATGCACGCAAACCGTCAGTGGATTGTTGTGAAGTACTAGCAAACATATTTCCAATGGTTTTCCGTTTCTGAAAGTTTTCTCAAAGTGACTGAAAATATGCTAAGTTTTTGTTTGCTTTATCAGAGTGCATTTTCGTCAAATGTTCCAAAAGCCTGGAAGGTTTCATGGCTTTGTTTGAAAACACTTTCTCATACAGCAGGCACATAGGTTGCTGTTGGCTATGTGGTGCTGATACAAAACCATATTTTAGATATTCCACACTATATTGCCTACACTTCTTTTTTGCTTGCTGTGTTGTAGCCATACTTTATTCTGGAACAAAAATAAAACTTTATGTGAGCAAGCCGGACACCGCGGCGGTCCATTCACTGATATAAGTTTTCACTAATACTTTATCAGTTTTATTTCTTATGATAGGCTTCAATGTTATGATTGTTATCGCCTTTAAATATTAATGGAACGTGATAAAATACTGTATTTTACATGAAATTATATTTCACCAAGAATGTGGCTTCAGTACGATACCAAGTATTTCTCAGTGCAGTATCGGTGAAATCGAGTACCGCTACTGAGTATTTTGTTTGTCAGTATCGGTAATTATGAGTACGTTGGTGAAATTAATTACCACTACTCCCTCCCTCCTCACAACCATTCACCACCACCAGTAGTCCACCACCACTCATCACCACATACTTCAGGGAGTGAAGAGTGATTGTCTCACAATCATAGCCTTAGCACAGTAACACTTCCATACCCTTTGGCATCCTTCCATCAATAGACTGCCACTCTGTCACATCTTTATTTTATTTTTAAATTCTGATGTCACATCTTTATTTTATTTTTAAATTCTGAACATTACAAGATTGAAATTAATGTGCAGTGCTTACAAACCTGAGCTGAGCTTTTTCCCTTGTAGTCGTCTGCTGACTCTGCTCTCTGATCTGGCTTGACGGCGTGCGTCACTGTATGTACGTGTAGTATACAAGTGTCAAGCAGACGTTCGGACCTTTGACTCCGACTTAGAACTGCGTAACAAAATAAAGCTATTGTAAAGACGGCTTGTGTGTGTGGTGTTGCACACAGGTTCGTCTTCTGCTTTGTCGCTGTGAGGAGACTGGTAGTCCGTGGAGAAGGATACATGGGGCAAAACTTGTGAAGTTTACTTTCGTGCAACAGGTGAACAGGCTAGAATGCTGACTGTGCGTTTCGACTAGTCCGTCTTGACGACTGTCTGACTACTACTGCTTCTCGACTGCGTCCTGACCACTGCATGACTCACATACCTCATCACGCCCTTTTATACAAATGTAATACACCTAGAAAGTTCTGCTAGTGTCTAGTGAAGTCGAGATACATTTCTATCCATTTACATAAGGATCACAATTCCGTGTGATACAAATACATTTATCTGCCTTAAACACTACTACACTAGACTGTGCCAATCAGGCGGCAGGGAAGGGAGGAGCTCCTGCCCCCCCTCTTGCGATTTTCCGTAAGTCCTTGAATCTCCCAGCTCCCTGAAGAAACTTCTCGCGCCCCCAGGATAATACATCCCCGGCACAGCACTATGCATTCGTTTATAATTCTTATGTCAATTTTATTCTCTATAAACTGCATACATGTTCCTTTATCTTAGTAACTTAGTTAGTGTTTATGACATATATTATGTCATTTAGATTTTGTAAAAACAAAGTTATTTATTAGCTGTTCCTAATGCCACCCTGCTGCCCCCCTACCGCCCCCTTTTGTCTCACTGGCCCCCCAGATCTTTCCACCGCCCCCAGGGGGCGATACGGTCCACTTTGGGAACCACTGCCCTAGATGAATAAGAAAGGATATGAAGCCTACGTATCCATACTCATTATTTCTTTGTGGATAATATATTAATTATTATTATTTTCTTGCTTATAATGTGCAATGGCTCTAATGATATTTATTATATTTTTTTCTCATATAATGTGCAATGGTTGTGAGGATATGTTTATTAATTTTTTTCTCATATAATGTGCAATGGCTGTGAGGATATATTTATTTTTTTTCTCATATAATGTACATTATATGAGAAAAAAAAAAAAAAAAATCCTCACAGCCATTGCACATTATATGAGAAAAAAATTAATAAACATATTTCATTCCATTTGTTAGGGTTGCCATAATCTAATTTTTGAACGAAAATCTCCGTAAGACGCGACATCATATATTTGGGCGACTGTACATTGGCTCTAATAATATATTTATTTAAAATTTTTCTTGCATATAATGTGCAATGGTTGTGAGAATTTTTTTTCTCATAATGTGCAATGGCTGTGAGGATATATTTATTATTATTAAATTAGTTGTTAATTTGGAAAATCAATTATTTTAGTTATAAAAAGAATTCAATATTACATATCTACTTTTAGAAAAATGAAAGAGAAATGGTACAACTATTATGTGAAACATAATCATAATTATATGTGATTATTTTATGAAAGACATGATTCTTCTTTTAGTTATAACTGATTTTGGAAGCTATATTAAAAAAAGGTATATTACTCATGAGAATCTACATTTTTTGTCACTGCATTATAAGAAATAATGCATAAGCTATTTTTACCATGTCCTGGCATATCAACAAAATTGTTGAGGGTCATAGTATGAAACCTATGAAAAATATGAAAAAAACATCTAAATGAAAGTTGTTCCTTATTATCGAAACCATAAGATTAAAAGAAAAAAAAAATTTTCTCTTATGAAAACCCCCAAGTGACTATTAAAGGGTATCTCTTTAAAAAATCACCCATACCCACTTTTTATTTTATTTTGTAGGCTATTGATTTTCATAAGTTTTTATTTGGCTGATTTTTTTTTGGATTCAAAATATACCTCTACACCATCTCAACTTTCGATGGTTAAAAAGGAAAAATTAGTCATGATAGGTTTGAGGCACTGGCAATGCCATCTGTTCCATCCAAACCATCTTGATGAAGTGAAAATATGCTGCTACAAAATATTTAAAAACGACTGTGATGGCAAGTTTCTTCTGATAATACTAAGATATAGCTGACGTGACTTGGAGCATTGACAGTACAGACTGGGAAGAAAACTTTACAAGAACTAGTGTTAAAAGACTATGGCTGAACAATGTGATGGTACTGCATTTTCAGGGCAACAGGCACACCAACCTTCAGTGTTAAATAGCTGGTCAGATGAAGGACTAACACCTGTTGATGTTTTTAAAGTTTTTTGGGATGATGAAATAATGGAAATGACTAGGGAAGAAACTAACCGTTATCATCAAGCAAAGGTTAGGAAAGAGTTGGCTGTAACTCTTGATGAGCTTTATCATGTATTTGGGATTTTCCTTCTGTCAGAATATAATTCAATTCCTGTAACTGTATGTATATTTTATCATTCCTTTGTTGATCTCATTTATATAAAGATATTTAGAAGTTTCAAATACTGTAAAGAAGGATCAGTAGATGCCTTGTTGTTTCATAAGTAAAGGCGATCACATTGCTTATAGAGACTTGTTCACGTCACTCTTTGCTGACAAGAGAAGCGCGCTCGCAGGATGTGATCGAGGTGAGATCTGTTTATTTCTTATATATTGTGGTATAAATTGACTGTTATGATGATTTATTGATTGTAAGCATTACTTGAAGTGTATGACAATGCCATGAGAATGTATGTGTATTCGTTCTGTGACTGAAAATGTATATTTTCAGTTCTTTACGACATGGTAGAGCCAGCCAGACATGGCATAGCCAGACATGGTGAGGCAAAAGAGAGGACTGAGCTTCAATAAACGTCATCGGGAAATACGGGTTTCTGTTCACCCCGGTGAGGAAGCATGTCCTGCCATGCCTGTAAAACAGTTCACATTAATTAGAAGCCTGAGAAAGCCGCTACAGTAAAGAACTCGTCTCAACAAATGTGAAGATTGCTACGAGACGAGGGGACGCCACCTCACCCTAAGAAATCCCTTGTGTCAGCATTTCTGCCCCGGATACAAGCCGCACCCACAACAACACCACCCCCACAGCCTCCATCTTATAATGCATCAAGGTCACAGGCAAGAGATTGTAGCTACACTGTAACAGTTCCTATATGGTAATATTGCCCTAAAATAGATTTGAATAGAGTGGGCAATCTAGAAGTCAGGATATTTGTTCAGTGTAGCTACTCCCTCAGTATATTTTTTAATAATGTCTAATATTGAGGAGAAAGGTGCCGTAGGTGGTCTGATTGAAGATGAGAGGGAATGGCAGGCGGGTAGAGGCGTACAGAGCCATGTTGGAGGTGCTAGGGAGAGATTGCCAACCGCGAAAGGGAAGGAGTATAAAATTAGTCAAGTTATAGAGAAGGTGGGGTTCTTTCAAAGCAAATGGAAAAAATTTGTAAACAGAATTGGTAAAGGTATGGAAGAAGCATCCAGTCTCATGCACTTAATCAAAATGTCTGATGAAGAAATGGAATTGTATGCTAACTATGTTAGTGCATGTATGGAACTTAAAGATCTTAAGCAAGAAGAGTCGGATGAGTTAGATGAGTTAGAGAACCTTAAAGTAGATGAACAGATTCACCAAGAAACTGTAAAGGATTTTAAGAGTAAGACATTGGAGATACTAAGTGGTAAAGAATCTGTATTTTCTCATGCTAGTAAAGGTTCTAGTAGACATTCTAAAGCATCTAAGGCTTCCTCTGCATCATTACTAAGAAGGCAAGAAGCGGCAGCTAAATTGGCCATGCTTAAAGCGGAAATAGAACATCATGATAATGTAGCTGAGGCACAGGCTTTAGTGGCAAGGAGTACAGCTGAGTTAGCCAAAAGAGAAAAAATGAGAGACATAGCAGCGGTCAGTGCAGAACTTGAAGCTCTAAATGAAGTTGAAGAGGATGATAGAGGGATGCTTCCAAGTGATGATGAAAGTGTAGGGAGGCAACAACATCTTCAACAATATTTAGAGGTACAAAGCAAAGATGTATCGCTACTGCAGTCTGATTCAGAGATAGATGAAGCCATGCCTCATAAATGTGTTACATTCTTCCCTAAACATGGATCTAATGGTAAATCTCATAGTCTAATGAATGAGGAAGGATTAGGTGTTAGTAGAAGTACAAACATTAATGCTCAAGCAATGAATCTCAACCCCTTAGCTCATAGTTTCATACCTCCTAGTAACTATACTTCTACAAATAATGTCAAACAGTCCTGTCAGTCTCTTTCCACTCCTGGTAGTAATCCTGTTACTTATATACCTGTTCAAGGATGGAGTTTACCTTCAATAGAGCCTCCAATTTTTAGTGGAGAACCCATGGAATTTCCACTCTGGATAAAAAAGTTTAAAACCTTTGTAGAAGCTAGGACAACTGATGCATCAGAGAGACTTGCATATCTTGACAAATATACAAGTGGTGAGGCAAATGAAGCCATAAGAATGTTAATGTATTTAAATACTAACCAAGATTATGACACAGCAAAGAGAATTCTCTGGCAAAGATTTGGAAATGAAAGTGTAGTTGCCAATGCTTACATGAAAAGGTTGTCAGGATGGCCACAAATTCCTCAAGACGATGGTCCAGCCCTAATGAAGTTTTCAGATTTTTTAGAATGCTGTAGGGCAGCTATGCATTCTATTCCTCACTTGTCATTCCTTAATGATCCCAGAGAACATAGGAAATTACTAACAAAACTTCCTAGATCTATAATTAATATTGGAATGCGAAAATAAGTGAACAATGTTATAGCAGTTCTCAGTATGGGGCAGGGCAGTACCCATCCTTTGAAAGGTTTTGTAAATTCATCAACTCACAAGCTCAGGCAGCATGTGATCCTTTTACTTCATACAATGCTGTGGTCATGGAAGCAAATGACAGTGGTAAAGGCAATGCAAGCTTGAACAGGAATAAGAGTAATAGGTCATATACCATGACTAAATTTAGAGGAAGTAAAGGTTTCATTACAAAACCATCTGAGGAAAGGACAGCTAGTTCCTTTAACAGTAAAGTAAATGCAGAGACTATGAAACAAGACTTTAAAGGAAAGGAAGGAAAGAGACAATTTTGTCGCTACTGTATAGAGGAGCATGATTTAGAAAATTGTAAACTATTTGTAAAACTTGATCCTGATACAAAGTTTACATTTATCAAAGAAAAAAGATTATGTGCAGGATGTTTAAATTGGGGTCACATAAAGAAAGACTGTAGGGGAAAGAAATCATGTAAGGTATGTCAGAGATTCCATCCCACCGTTCTCCATAATGATGCTTTAAGATCTCAGACTCAAGAAAGACCAGAACGGGTAATTGATCTCAAGAAAAACGATGAAAGACCAGTTGTAATAAATGAGGTTAAGGTCAAACAGTCAGTTGCTGGAGACACACACACTTTAATAGTACCAGTGTGGATGTACCAAGAAGGTAATGAAGGGAATAAAGTGTTAGTGTATGCATTGTTGGACAATCAATCTGATGCTTGTTTCGTGAAACAAAGTCTCTTAGATGAGGTGGGAGTGAGTGGACCGCAAATTTCTTTGCAAACTTCCACAATAAATGGAGAAGAGACAATTGTGTGTAATAAAGTCTCTGGACTCATAGTACGAGGCATCTATGATGAACGAGATATAGAGCTTCCACATGCATAGTCAAGAGAGAATATCCCAGCACGACGAGATCAGATTCCTAGGAGGGAGACAGCAGAAGGGTGGTCCCATTTATCTCTAATTGCTTCTAAACTCATGCCATATAGGTCAGATGTAGAAATAGGACTTCTGATTGGAGTGAATTGTAATGAAGCAATAGAGCACAGGGAAGTAATCACAGGGGAGTCTGGAGAGCCCTGTGGGATAAGAACAGAGTTAGGATGGGGCATCCAAGGAAGGGTTGCTGTTAGTCAAGGCTTAGAAGATAATATCCTGACAGTATTTAGAACATTTGTACAAGAGGTCGAGATAAATCAGGAAAAAAGGGTAAGCTTGTTAGTCGTTCCATCAAGGACTAAGGAGATAATAAATCCCTCGCAAGTAAAGGATATGTTTGAGCTTGATTTCAATGAAAGGAAGTCAGCTGATGTTCTATTATCGTATGAAGACAAAAGGTTTATGAATAAAATGAAAGCTGGAGTACATCAGCTGGAAGACAGGCATTACGAGTTGCCTCTTCCTCTTAAAAACGACAATGTCAAGCTTCCAAACAATAAAACTTTGGCAGAGCATAGATTAATGAAGCTAAAAGGCAGATTTGACAAAGATAAACAACACCATGATAACTATAAAGTGTTCTTGGATAATATGATAGATAAAGGCTATGCAGAGGTTGTGCCTGAGAAGGATCTAAATAAGGATGATGGTCAGGTTTGGTACATTCCACATCATGGAGTGTATCACTCTAAGAAACCAGGGAAACTCAGAGTGGTATTTGACTGCAGTGCAAACTATAAGAGTCAGTCTTTAAATGGCCATTTGTTACAGGGTCCAGACCTCACCAATAAATTGGTAGGGGTACTTTGCAGATTTAGGCAGGAACCTATTGCATTTGTTTGTGATATAGAAACAATGTACCACCAAGTGAAGGTGAATCTAGAACACAGGGACATGCTTAGGTTCCTTTGGTGGAAAAATGGTGATGTAACTAAAGAAATTGTTGAATACAGAATGACGGCTCACTTGTTTGGTGCTACATCGTCTCCAAGTGTTGCCAATTTTGCATTAAAGAAGGCTGCAGATGACCATGAATATCTGTATGGTTCTGATGCAGCACATTTTATAAGAACAGATTTTTATGTTGATGATGGCCTTAAGTCAGTGGCAACAGTGAATGAAGCCGTCATTCTGATGAAACAAAGCAAGGCAATATGTAGCATGGGAGGTTTCAACCTTCATAAGTTCTTGTCCAACAGTAGGGAAGTACTAGAAACGACATCTCCTCATGAAAGAGTGAATGTTGTTAAGAATTTAGATCTTAGTAAAGAAACACTGCCTATGGAAAGAACTCTGGGAATTCAATGGTGTATAGAGTCTAACACTTTTCAATCTAAAATACAGTTGAAAGATAAGACACTCACAATAAGAGGTATGTTGTCCACTGTGAACTCTGTATATGACCCGTTAGGTCTAATGTCACCTCTTATTCTTGGAGGCAAACAAATCCTTCAAGAATTATGCAAATATGGGTCTAGTTGGGAGGACGAGGTGACAGATAATGTCAGATATAAATGGGTAAAATGGAGAGATAAGCTGCACAAGTTGAAACGGCCTCTGTATACCTAGATGCTATAAATGTGAGTCATTTGAAGAAGTCAATGACGATGTTATTGTAAAAGATCACAATCTGCCAAGAAACAGTTGGAGATTGGGTAGAGTCATAGAAGCTTTGCCTGATAATGACGGTCTTGTAAGAAAGGTTAAGCTCATGATGGCAGATTCTAATATTGACAATCAGGGAAAACGTACAAGATGTGTAAACATAATGGAAAGACCTATCCACAGTCTTGTTCTCTTGGTAGAATGTGATAATGGTGAAGACCAGGGTATCCCCGCCAAGGAGCCTTTGTAATTCAAGTGCCTTATGATGTGCCAGTATTAGTTTTAAGGCAAATTGTCTTTTAGTTTATAAGGTAAATTGTTGTACAATTTAGGGGAGCCATGTAACTGTATGTATATTTTATCATTCCTTTGTTGATCTCATTTATATAAAGATATTTAGATATTTAGAAGTTTCAAATACTGTAAAGAAGGATCAGTAGATGCCTTGTTGTTTCATAAGTAAAGGCGATCACATTGCTTATAGAGACTTGTTCACGTCACTCTTTGCTGACAAGAGAAGCGCGCTCGCAGGATGTGATCGAGGTGAGATCTGTTTATTTCTTATATATTGTGGTATAAATTGACTGTTATGATGATTTATTGATTGTAAGCATTACTTGAAGTGTATGACAATGCCATGAGAATGTATGTGTATTCGTTCTGTGACTGGAAATGTATATTTTCAGTTCTTTACGACATGGTAGAGCCAGCCAGACATGGCATAGCCAGACATGGTGAGGCAAAAGAGAGGACTGAGCTTCAATAAACGTCATCGGGAAATACGGGTTTCTGTTCACCCCGGTGAGGAAGCATGTCCTGCCATGCCTGTAAAACAGTTCACATTAATTAGAAGCCTGCGAAAGCCGCTACAATACCGAATAGAAGGCTTTTCTGGTATAGGCAGGCTGACACACGATGTCTTGCTGTTATTCAAAGTGGTATGGGTCTCAACAGGTTTGAAGATATTGTTCGGAGCCTACATTTTGTGGACAACTCTAAGAAACCCACAGAAAATAGAATTTTCAAGGTACAACTACTGTTTGAACATTTTAACAAACATTTTTTGAGTCTAGCAAAGCCACTTCCAGTGACGTGGGCAGTTGACGAAGTCACATAAAAATCTATCGGGGAAAAAATTGCTTTGTCCAAAAAACAGACTGGTTCGTCTTCCAAAACTTTACCTAGGTTAATTTAGAAGCTATCAAATGTTCTCTATGAGCAAGAGTAGGGAGTTGGACGAATTGCAGACATTTTATTTCGTACACAGACTCCATAATGGTGAAGATGTAAAATTATACCCCATAACCTAACATAACATAACCGCCTGAAACCTTTACAGACGTGTTGAGTACACTAGATGTATAGTATGTACGACTTCATATTTATATCGATATCGTCGAAGCAGTAGTTATGCAGAAATAACAAACTATTTACTGACAATCATTGTATTTTGTCTTCTCCCAAGAAACCCGCATTCCCACAGGTCCCCAGAATTGTTGGGGGTTGATGAGGATGTCTTATTAGATATGCATTTGCGACGAAAATCAATATCAAAATCGTTCGAAATGGATCATTTTTTATACGAAAAGTGTGTTATTTACATCCAAGTGCATTGGGAGAGCTAAAAATTTACCAGCCACACAATTACCTACGCTATATCACTACTCTCACAAGAATTTACGGCTTCTTTTATTTCCTCACATCTTCTTGCCACCTAAATACTGTGTTTACTGCGGCTATAATTGCTCCAGATTCTATTATATGTTAATCAGCCAGTTTTTTCTACGGCGATAAAGGTGCCCACGAAGAGGGTGCGCCGCCATGTTGGCTCAATCAGCTGATTATCTCAGCACGAAAAAAAGAAAAATACCATAGCGACGTCGCTATGTGTCCAATATTGTTCGGTGGGCAAATTCTTCACCCACCCACCTCGCTGAACGCGGCCCTCCTTAAAATTGTGTTCGTGAAAACAAGGCAAGACATAAGGAAGTTTGGCCACACATGTAAACGTTGGTGTAAGCCTTTATAACACACAGAGGCTCGTCCTTACTGGTGTGTGTGTGTGTGTGTGTGTGTGTGTGTACATTTAGTCACGTACAGAGGCGTGCTGGGCTGACCTGGCCTGGTTCACTCTCTTGGTCGTGAACAATGGCTTGTAGCCAAGGTCCAGGGAAGCAGGATCGGTATAGTGTTCCTTGTGTGTACCATTGCACTCTGCTATTACCAAAACAGACACACATAAAAGGGCACTACCTCTCTCCCTCGGCAGGTGTAATGAATAGCCTCCTGGCTAGTACAGTGGTAGCGCGCTGGCCTTGCATTCGCTTGGTCAGCAGTTCGAGTCCCCGCCCGGGCTTGTGATGCTTACTGTTACTGTTTACTTGGGGGTTGGACTAGCCCGGCTGACGTTCTGGAGAGCTTCTTCATTGATGGATATCGGAACTGAAACCCATGCACCTTAACCTTAACCTTAAGGAAGTGTTGTATACTGTATATAATCCTTGTCCACACCTTACCACGGAACTTGGATTCGTCAAGAGTTGACACTCTTCTTTGTGTACATATTTGTAACTAATAACATAAGATACACAACACAAGGTACACCCACACCCAGACCTTACCCCTTCAACTTGGATTCATCCAGAGCTGACCTGGCACTTGTCCTTGTGTACACCCACTTGAAAGGCTAGGCCAGCAGGGTCTTGAGAGTCACCCAAGAGGTCAGTTAGTGTAATTCTGCGAAGGTGGGGAGGTGACACTGAGTGGAGGAGTGACATGTTGTTGTTCTTGTTTTAGGGCTGCGAGGATCCCTTGGAGAACACTATGAGCCCTGGTGATGTCCTATGATGCTATCACAGGCGCGGTAGTTGACCTGCCCTCCTCAGGAAGGCACAGGTGAGGCGGATGACGGTGTGTTGCCAGGGGGGGTGGACGCCCGCCGCCGCCTGCAGGGTGGGCAGGTCAAAAGTGTTGATGTTCAGAGCGAGGAGTTGTGACTGTAGCACTATACGGTGGGAGTGGAAGCGTGGACACTGCAGCAGAAAGTGTTCAATAGTCTCGGGGACGTTCCTGCACCAGGGGCAGTCAGGATCAGGGGACGGTGCAGGTGAGCTGTGAGTGTCGTGTGCCCCAAGCGGAGGCGGGTGAGGGTGACATCCAGGACACGGGATTTTTGTCGTATCCACGGCTGGAGGGAGGAGTCACTTCGGTAATGGCCCATGGAGATGTTGTGGAGGGCATCGCCGAGCGTGTTATTCCAGGTGGAGCAGCAGATCCTGGAGATGAGGCGTGTGGCTGTGGAGAGCGGTAGAGGGAAGGGTGTTATGTTTGCCTCAGTTAAGGCCATCCTGGCAGCGGTGTCTGCTACTTCGTTGCCTGGGATACCAGCGTGGGAGGGAACCCACTGAAAAGCGATATCCCAGTCCTCGGTGGTAAGGTGCAAAAGGGTCCTCTGGATGTCGTGGATGAGGGATGTGGATGAGTGGGGGTGGCGGGATAAGAGGAGGTGGAGTGAGGAGAGGGAGTCTGTGTAGATCACCGCCTTGCCTTTGGTATGAGAGGTGTGGAGGTGTGTGACAGCCTGGTGGAGGGGATATAGTTCAGACGTCAGGACGTCTGTCTCCGGTGGGAGCCTCCATGTCCTGCAGATGGAGTTGGCAGGGTCATAGACGGCTGCCGCCGTGGAGGGGAGTGATGGGGAGTGTGATCCATCGGTGAAGAGCTTGATGTGGTGGTGGTATAGCGTCCTGTCCATCTGGCTGAATAGTGCCGCCTCCAGAATACCAGTAGAGTGCCGAGGGGAGAGGCCTGGAAGGTGCAGGGTATACTTAGAGGTGGTGTCCAGCTAAGGTGGGAGGGGAGAGTGTGGGCTGGTGGGTTGTGGTGAGAGCCTGCAGGGCCCTAACCAGTAGTGGTTGTCTGGCACCCGGAGACCAAACTGGCGTGTGATGGTCCACACCAGAGTTTCTGTACAGAGTAGCAAGGGGGTGAGCCGAAGGCAGGCATAAGAAGCGGTGGTAGTGCTGGCACAGAACCTCCCTTCTGTGGGCGGACAAGGAGAGAATGCCACTTTCAGCATGCAGGGAGATAACAGGGGAGGATTTCATGGCCCCCATGGATATCTGAAGGGCTGCATTCTGGAGGGGATCGAGCCTAGTGAGGACGGTCCGTGCCGCTGACCCATAAATGTTGCTGCCGTACATGATTTTGGGGCGGATGGTGGCAAGGTATATTACGGCCATGAACTTATTGGACCGTGTACCTGGGATTATCGAAGAGGTCCGTAGCCATAACAAGAAAAAAAAACAATAATACTTAAGTGCAGGTATTGTAGGTCCAGAACTTTTTCACGGTGGGGGAAAACAAAGGGAGCGAGTCTTACATGTACTTTACTTGAAATTAAATCCTACCCAAAACAATGCACACAAGACAGAAAAAACACACACACAGTAAATACACATAAATATGGATAAATATAAACCTAATTGGGTCCTGAGACGTGATGGGGAAAACAGGGACAGTATGGTTACTCAGCCTTATGTGGTAATGGTGATCCCGTTGTAGTAATCCAAGAGGTTGTTGTTCACTGGTGAGAGGACAAGTTCCTACTCCTTTCCTCCGGTCCGCCAGGCTTATTTATAAGCTCGGAAGTGAAGCCCGGCTTCCTTGACGAGTCGAAACATATCCTGGTCGGGGACTCGAGCCTTGTTGTTGGGTGAAGCCGTGCCGGTGGGTTCAGGCTCAGACTCGAACTTGGTGGTGGTGGTAATTGAGGTAGGGGTTGTTGTATTGGGCCGTAACAATTCCCCCTCCGTAAGACCTCCGCAGTGGGATCACGAAGGAGATCTTGAGAGGGTGTCTGCCAGCAAGTTGTCGACCCCCTTTATGTGTTGTATCTGGAGGTTGAAGGGTTGAGTGAGGAGGGCCCAGCGCAGTATGCGTTGGTTTTTATTCTTCATGGCGTGGAGGAAGGCAAGAGGGTTGTGGTCTGTGTACACTCTGATAGTTTGAGGGCTGAGATGGAGGTAGCACTCGAACTGCTGGAGAGCCAGGACCAGCGCTAGTGCTTCCTTCTCGATGGTGGAATAGTTGAGCTGGTGTGATTTGAGCTTGGCGGAGTGGTAAGCGACAGGATGGAGGATGTCGCTTAGAGGGTCTGTTTGGAATAGGACAGCCCCAATACCCACTCCGCTGGCGTCAATTTGTAGTTGGAAGGGGCGTGAGTGGTCCGGTGTCCAAACCACTGGCTCGGAAGCCAGGAACGCCTTGAGATGTCCAAAAGCTTGGTCACATGCCTGGGTCCAGTGGAAGGGGACGGAAGCGCTGGTGAGATCCGTCAAGGGAGCGGCTAGGGTGGAGAAGTTCCTGCAGAAACGCCGGTAGAAACCGGCCATTCCCAGGAACCTCATAAGGGCCTTCCTGGTGGCAGGGATAGGGAAGCTCAAGATGGCCTCCACGTTGGCCTTCTTGGGACGAACGGTGCCGTTCCCCACCACATGTCCCAGATAGACCACCGAAGATTTCCCGAAGGTGGACTTGGCTAGGTTGATGGTAAGCCCAGCCTCCAGTAACCGGTCCATCAGATGTCGTAGACGCACCAGGTGTTCCTCCCAACTCTCTGACGTCACCAGCAAGTCGTCCAGGTATGCGGATGTCCCCTCCAGATCTTGGATTATGTAATTAATGGCTCTCTGGAAGGTGGCAGGCGCATTAGAGAGACCGAAGGGCATCACAGTGTATTGATATAGACCAAAAGGGGTGATGAAGGCCGAGATGTCTTTAGCGTCTTCAGAGAGAGGTATTTGATAATAACCTTTTAGTAGATCTATTGTGGTGACAAATGGGGATTTCCCTACACTATCTAACAGGTCTTCAATTAGAGGTAGAGGATAGGAGTTAGGAACTGTCACCTTATTTAGCTTACGATAGTCTGTGCAAAACCGGCTACTACCGTCCGGTTTGGGTGTTAACAAGCAGGATGAAGCCCAAGGTGATATACTAGGTTCAGCTAGGTTATGATGGAGTAGAAAATCAACTTCTTTTTTAATTATTTCTTTCTTTAAGGGTGAGATACGGTAGGCAGGTTGTCTAATTGGTTTAATTTCACTTGAAATTAATTTTATTTCGTGTTGGATAACATTGCAAAGCCCAGGAAGGTCAGCTGTTACTTGTGGATAGTCATTTAATAACTCTTTTAAATCTTTTCTTTGGGGGAATATAATACAGGATAAATACTCATCAAGGGTTGACAATATTTGGCTGTTGGATGGTTTTCCTTGTGGTGAAAAGATGTCAAATTCCATATCAGACTCTTCCTCGGGTGGCACAGCTACTGACTCCTCTCCTATTTGACATACATGGGTTACAGGTACAATGGCAGTGGTGTCCTCTTCTGGTTTTCTGGAGATATAGGGTTTCATTAAGTTAATGTGAACTAACCGAGAGTCCCTACGGCGATCAGGAGTGTGAACTATATAATTGAGAGGAGTCAATTTTTTAGCAACTATGTAGGGTCCAGAAAATTTACTTTGTAAAGAATTGCCAGGAGTGGGAAGAAAAAGTAAAACTTTATCACCAGGATTGAAAGTTCTCATGGTAGCTTTAAGTTGAAACTGTTGTTGCATTTTATTTTGAGATTTGAGAAAATTAGACTTAGCCAAGGATCTTATTCCATTTATTTTATTTCTGAGATTATGGATGTAGTCAGATACACTGGGGCTTGAAGTATTATTTTGGTTAAACCATTGGTCCTTGAGAAGTTTAAGAGGCCCTCTGATCTGCCTACCATACAGAAGTTCAAAGGGAGAGAAACCTAAAGAGTCTTGGGGGCTTTCTCTCACTGCAAACAATAGAAAATCAACTTTTTCGTCCCAATCTTCTTGGTGGTGTTCTAGGCAATATTTCTTTAACATGGTCTTAAAAGTTTGATGGAATCTCTCCAGACAACCTTGGGATTGTGGGTGGTAAGCCGATGATGTTACATGAGCAATGTATAGTTCATTCACTACCTGTTGGAAAAGATGGCTGGTAAAATTGCTTCCTCTATCAGACTGAATGATTTTGGGAATGCCTACTGATGTGAATAGATGGAGAAGGCATTTCACAATACTTTTGGAAGTAATGTTCTTTAGTGGACATGCTTCTGGGTAACGAGTGGTAGTGTCCATGATGGTTAACAAATATTGATTACCTGTTTTTGTTTTAGGCAAGGGACCAACACAGTCAATTACAATTTTTTCAAAAGGCTCCGTGACTACTGGAATGGGCTTGAATGGAGCTGGAGCAATACATTTATTAGGTTTCCCTACCAGCTGACACACATGATATGATTTTACAAATTTTGGCACATCCTTTTTAATTCCTGGCCAGAAAAAATGTTGGAGAATTTTTTTTATAAGTTTTATGGATACCTAGGTGACCTGACAATCCATCATGGGCTAGTTCTATTATGGCTGGTCTTACAGATGAAGGAATGACAACTTGATGAGTTTCTGACCATGTGTCCATCGGTACTAGCTCAGGAGGCCTGTACGCTCTCATGATCACTCCTGCCTGATAGTAAAAACAAGGCAGTTTAGTTAGATCTTTTCCATCAGTTGCTGCATGTCTTATCTTACTTAGAGCAGGGTCTTGTTCCTGGGCCTGAATTAAATTGTCCTTTGAAATTATATTGTTATACAGTTTTTCTGAAGGAATCACTGTAGGTGGAGGAACAGGAGAATTCTTCTGAGATCTAGTGACAGCACAAGAGGGGAACAAGTGGGGTGTTGTTATGTCTAAGGCCTTAGTGGGCCTCTCCTTTAGGGGGGACTCAACAACTGTTACATTAGGCACCACTAAGCTCCCAGCTAGATCATTACCCAACAACATCTGAACCCCTGGCACTGGTAATTTATCAGATTTAATGGCTACTTGAACTTCCCCGGTGATAAGGGGACACTGAAGGTTAACTTTAGCCAAAGGATATGAAGGATGGGAGGAGAGATCTGAGAGGATGACTTTATCACCAGTATAAGCACTAGTTATGTTAGGAAGGACATCTTTACTCATGATGGTCTGAGCAGCACCTGTATCACGTAATATGTGAATAGGGAAAGTCTTGTTTTCACTACCAATCAGGGAGACTTTTCCTGTGGACATGTATGGCTGGAAAAGTTTCTGGGGAGAATTAGTAATATTAGCCGTGGCTACTGGTTTTCTGGGTCCATAGTTTGATTTAGGGGGCATGAATGGATTTTGGCTTTGAGAGGCTTTACAATTAGGATGTTTACAGTTTTGAATTGTGTGACCAGGTTTCTTACAATATGTACAGAACATGGAATAAGTGGTATTTGGTGTAAATCTGGTCGGCTTACCACCCACGCCTCCAAAACCTTCCCCAGAGGAGAACCTAACATTATGCTGTGAACCACGACCTCTACTACCCAGGGATCCCATTAACAAGACATACGCATCGGCCACTTTGGCGGCTTGCATGAGTTCACACTCTCCCCGCTCCTCAACATGTCTCAGGACGTTAAAAGGTAGTTTGTTCTTCCATTCTTCCATTACAATCAAGTTTACTAGTTCAGAAAAGGTGGTAGTTTTAGTTGCATCTAGCCATTTCTTAAATTGCCTTAATTTTTCACTAGCAAATTCTACATAGGTGTGGAAATCTGGCTTAATGTATTTCCTAAATTGTTGTCTGTACCCATCAGGTGTTATAGAGTAGGCATCCAAAATACTAAGTTTCAATTGTGCATAGTCATCTTGCTCACAAAGACTATTGTACTGCCTTACCTATGAGCCTAGGAACAAGGAGGGATATCCACTGATGTTCCGGCCATTCATTACGTTTAGCAACGCTTTCAAATGCTTTAAATGACCCGTCAACATCTGATTCATCAAAAGTAGGGACTAGCGGGGCAGCAGTAGCAGGATTGAAAGTTGACAATTTCTTCTTTAAATCTATCTCTTCCTGTCTGAACTTTGAATCATTCTGTAAAGTTAACTCCTTCTCTTCCCTTTGAGCTTTTAGTCTCCTGTCCTGCTCTTGTAACTGAAAATCTCTCTCTTCCCTTTGATTCTGTGCCTGTAGTTCCCTTTCATCCTTTTCTTTCTGTGCCTCTAGCTGCATCTCCTGCATTTTAAACTGAAATTCTAATTTTAGTTTTTCTAATTCCAACTGGCTAGGAGCACTCCTGTCTTGTTCTTTTAGGGAGCTAGGATCTTTGTCTGTTGGGGAACTATGAGCGATGGTCACCCTAGAAGCTGACATGGGAGTTAACATTTCTATAGCTGTGCTCTCTAAGAAGTTATCATGTACTAGATGTTCAATCACCACATTTTTTATTACTTCTTTAGTCATTTGATATGAAAGAGGCACTTGAAAGTGCTTGGCAATGGCTTTCCACTCATCTTTCTTTATATTTTGAGCTGTAATTTTGTCTAGAGAAGGGGCAGCACAAAAATCATTTACATCGAATGGGGCGGAAGCCATGCTGAATAAATATTAAAACGAGAATTGAAAAACAATGAAAAAAAACTTGAAGATTAAAGAGGTAAGTGAATTACTTAAGTGAGGATTTGGCAGAGTGATAATGAAGTTAACCCTGGAAAATTAACTAAATTATACTTAAGTAAACGCTTACGAGTACTTCCACTGAATGAGGGAGGTAAACTAGAGACTTACGGCATTAGAACAAGATCCGGATTACTCTAATTTACGAGACTTGAATAAGAGTGAATAGTACTGAAACTTGAGACTTGAATAAGAAGCGGATGAGTATAAGAGATTAGTTAATTAGCCATCATTGACTAATGAGAAAAGATCCGCGAGGTGAGGGAATATGAGGGTACAAAGGACCTAGAGATATTCCGACACTTGGATAACACCTACTACACACCTGCCTATGTGCAAAAAATGGGTAGTGTTATCGGTGAACACAACCTTTACCACTCTTTTCTGTACTAATGAAAGCGTAATACCATTATGTTATTAGCAAAAGCACTTTTAACCACACGGGGAGCAAATGTATAGAACACAAGGTAACTTTAAATTACACCACGTATAGTCACAGAAAAAAAAGATCACATCACAGTACACAGGGAAAAAATTTGAGTTATTGAATTGTTTGTTCTGGAACGAGAGTTAGAAAGGGTCCCGTCAGCCACTAGTTATAAGCACAAATACAAAAAAGGTCACAGAAATTTTTTTTTTCAGTTGAAAAATATTTTTCGGAGACCGGGAAAATAAACTAATAAGGAGGTAATGAGCAGTTAAAGGGATTAGGCTTTAGGGAGTCCTGTCACGGTCGCCATTTATTACGGCCATGAATTTATTGGACCGTGTACCTTGGATTATCGAAGAGGTCCGTAGCCATAACAAGAAAAAAAAAAAAACAATACTTAAGTGCAGGTATTGTAGGTCCAGAACTTTTTCACGGTGGGGGAAAACAAAGGGAGCGAGTCTTACATGTACTTTACTTGAAATTAAATCTTACCCAAAACAATGCACACAAGACAGAAAAAACACACACACAGTAAATACACATAAATATGGATAAATATAAACCTAATTGGGTCCTGAGACGTGATGGGGAAAACAGGGACAGTATGGTTACTCAGCCTTATGTGGTAATGGTGATCCCATTGTAGTAATCCAAGAGGTTGTTGTTCACTGGTGAGAGGACAAGTTCCTACTCCTTTCCTCCGGTCTGCTAGGCTTATTTATAAGCTCGGAAGTGAAGCCCGGCTTCCTTGACGAGTCGAAACATATCCTGGTCGGGGACTCGAGCCTTGTTGTTGGGTTCGGGCTCAGACTCGAACTTGGTGGTGGTGGTAATTGAGGTAGGGGTTGTTACGGCTTGTTGTATTGGGCCGTAACAGGTAGTATAGGAGGAGATCCCGTTTGGCGTCCCAACGGATCCCGGCAATCCGTTTCATCACGTCCAAGCGCTTGTTGCAGGAGGTTCGAAGATATTCTATGTGCCCGACCCAGGAGAGGCGAGGACCGTTCAGCCGCAGTCCCAGGAAGATGTGCATCTTGGAATAAGGTACTGCCTGACCACACAGTTGGAGAGTAGGTGGGGAGGGGAGTCGCTTAAGGGTGAAACACAAGCGTGCTTTTAGGGGCGCTGACCTTAAGACCCCAGGTAGTCACCCATTCACCGAGGGAGGTTGCCACCTCTTGCAGATGAGTCTGCGCCTGGGCCAAAGTTGGTGCCTGGCTGACAATGGATATGTCATCAGCGTAGAGAAGGAGGTGTGAGGGGGAGAATGCGAAGGTCTGAGAGGAGAACGTTGAATAGAAGAGGGCTGAGGATGGAGCCTTGAGGAACGCCTCTGCGAATGGGACGGGAGTGTGACAAGGAGGCGCCCACCGCAACCTGATATGAGCGACCAGCAAGGAAGTCCTGGACCCAGGCAAGAGTGGCTCTGGTAATGCCCATGCCAGCCAACTTGTACAAGATACCCTAATGTGGTGCTGTGTTGAAGGCTCCTTCCAGGTCAATGAAGATGGCAGTCATGACCTGGCGGTGAAGGTAGGTGTCACAAACATGGTATTCCAGCTGACCCAGAACGTCCATGGTGCCTCTATGGGGGCGGAAGCCGCACTATTCCACCCTCAGCAAGAGCTTCTCCTCCAGCCACCAGGATAGGCGTGTGGACACCAGGCGCTCCATCAGTTTTCCAATGCAGGAGAGGAGTGCAATGGGCCTGTAGGAAGACGGGAGTGTTGGATCTTTTTCCCGGCTTGGGGATGGGGATGAGAACAGAGGGCTTCCAGCAGTTGGGGTATCGTTTTGTCTTCCAGCTGGTGTTGTATAGAAGCAAGAGGCAGTTCTCTATAGGGGAAGTGAGGTGGGTGAGGATGTCATAAGGAATGCAGTCTCGTCCAGCTGCCTTACCGGCATGCAGCGTGGACAGGGCCACATTAAGTTCCCGCCGGGTGAAAGGTTGAGCGAGGTTAGGGATACCTCGGGAGGCGATGGAAATGGAGACAGCACGGTGGAGGTCCGCTGGAGGATGAAGAGAAGGGGGAAGGCCGATTCTCAGGTGGTAGTGGTGAGCCAGGGTCTCCGTCTTCTGGGAGTCATCCAACGGGGACTGGGCACCGTCTGTCAAGGGGATGGGGTGGCGTGCCTTCTTGCCCTCCATAGAGTGCAGGAAGTCCCACATTCTCTTGGTGGAGAAAGAGAAGGAGAGGGAGGAGCAGTGGGAATCCCATGCACTCCTCTGCGCCTTGAGGATGGTCTTGGCGCAGAGGGCATCAAGACGGCGATAGGTGGTGCCAGTCAGTATCGTGGGTGTCCTCCGCCACTGGTTCCAGGCTCGGCGGCGGGCCAGTACCGCCCGGACACAGTCGTCATTCCACCAGGGCTTCCCAGGGCGACGGGGTGTGTGACGCGTGGCAAGGTGGAAAGCAGCTGCACCCGCTGTTTCCAGTATCTGATGGAAGATGCGGTGTCGTTCAAGGGAAGAGTGGTGATATCCGCTGGGGTCTGGAGGGCCTCCCTGTAACGCGGCCACTCGGAGGATGTAATTCTCCAGCGGGGCATACATCTAGGATGTTGCTTCGGGGGAGCCTGTGGGACAGAAGCCAACACAGGAAGGTGGTCACTCCCCATGTATGGTCCAGTAGAGAAGGTGGAGGTGTTGAAGGCCGGGTCACCAATAAACAGGTCCAGGACCGAGGGGGCACCAGTGTAGGGATGGAGCCTGGTGGCCAGTCCAGGCGGACTCAGCAGGGAGAGGTTAGATGAATCCAACATTATCTCTCGCACAACCCGACCACCGAAGGATGTGAGTCCCGCAGGTAGGTCTGGAGCTCCGCTGTCTTCCTAAGGAGAGACCTGGCATTCCAGAGGAGGAAGGTGATGGCCATCTCCTATTCAAATAGAGAGAAGATGAGGGTGGAGAGGGTGGGCCACAGATAAGTGAGGATTTCCGGCACAGGTGTACCCTTCTGGTATAGGTGGTAACCCTTCCAGAGGAGGGTGAAAAGAGAGGAGATGACCGTATCCATGGAAGAGGCGGGAGAAGTCGGACCTGCAGCTGGGTGAACAGGAGCCTGGGGTGGGGTGGAAGGCTTTTGGGAGCTTAGGGGGGGACGGAAGCATGGGGGTGGCATGTTGTAAGGCACGTCCTGATCCCTGACCACTGTGGGATTTGAGGCTGTGCGGCTGGTGGACCTCGGCCTCAATGGTGGAGTAGGTGATTCCTGGGTCGGGATCTGAGGGGGTCGGGGTAGACGGTGGTGCCAGATACCCAGGCGGTCTACGAGGTCTACGTACCGGAGAGGGATGAGTGCTGCCGAGCGCAGGGGAGATGACTTGATCTTGAGGCAAGGGTGCATCTGCTTCCAGGGCCTCCTCCAACGGGCCGAATCTATTCCTTGTGACTATGGTGGAAAACTGCACATCCGGATGGACCGCCGTAGGTGAGGGTTGATTGGGCTTCGTCGGTGCCGGTGAAGGTGGTGAAGGGCGCTGCCTGCGGCGGGCCAGAAGGCTAGGCATGTCAAGTTCCCGCAGTTGCGTGTTGATGGCATGTAGCGGCTTCCCCTTCCGCGCCAAGTCAGCATAGAGCTGCTGAGCCCGGCAATTGAATGGGCAGTACACAGACCTGGGCCCATGTGATCCTCTACACTGAAAGCAAAAGAAAGGTCTGGTGCAGGAGATGGTGTCACGCTGACATAGGTGAGGCCCACTGCAGCCGGAGCATCGTACCGGAGACCTACAGGTGTTGAGGCCGATCCGATGGCATCCAGGGCAGCGGAGCAGAGGGAGAAGGTAGGAGCGCATCCAGTACACCAACTGGGAGATGGACACCTTTGTGGGAAGGGCGGAGTCATTTCCCTGTGGTGGACCTGGGCAGATTGCGGGGCTGAATTCATGTGATTTCGATCACCTCGCCACCATCGAAGGATCGAAAGTCCTCCCGGACCTCACAGATGTCAGTATCGTCATCCAGGTGATCCACCCTGGCGTAGTGGTAGTCAGGGCCTTCACGCTCAGCCCTGCGGCAGGTGACCTCCCATTCCCCCAGGGTAAGGGTGGCCTGCCCCAGTTCGGGTACCTTGGGGATGTTGTGCTCCCATATCACCACTATGAGAGCACTGCCGTTCCCCAGGGCGCGGGTTTTCCCCTCGAGGACGTACTTGCTAAGTGGCGAGAGGTGCAGAGCCTGGGAGATCCTGCAGGGATTGGCAAAAACCCTTACATCAGACACAGCTCGGAGAAGAAAGGACGCTTGGACGTACGCTGCCGGAGGGGGCCGAGAGTCTTGATCGGTGCGAGGGGTCTTATCAGACCCTTCCTGCGATGAAGAGTGAGTCTCTTGGTGGCGGAGGAGAGAGGGGGAGGACATGAGGCGTCATCTCCTGAACATCGATCGAGGATGCCCCGATACCCGGTAACGTGTCAGACATGGCGGCGGCAGACGTAAACACGGTCTGGTAGCAGGCTGTTGTTGACTGCTCGGCGAAGGCGGGGAATCACAACATGTGATCACCAGCTCGCGATGGCAAAGCCCAGGAACAGTGCAGAACAGCTCAGCGACCCGAAGGGCGAGCTGTTACGGGCTCACTCTTCTCAACAGTCTTCTCAACAATGATTTACATATATGATACAAATACTTCTCCCTTGGAAACATACGTCCTCGTATGTCGAGCTAAAGAATACAATCAGAAAGAGGGACGATGAAATACACTGAACAATACAATTACACAATACACAATAAAAACATAATACATGAACAAGACCATGATGTAACCTTTACATGCATACATATATATACATAATTTATACAGGAGTTGGACAGGAATGAAAGGAAAGATGAAAGAAATGGCTAGTAGACTGGACGAGACCGGAGCTGATATTTAAGTGAGGATGAGATGGGGGGTGAAGGTGGTTGAATTTCAACACTGTCAGGAACATTTTCTGGTAGTGGAGAGGTAGATTCGAATTCGAAACCACGATCGACCCTTTTGAGATGATCTCTATGAACAAAGTTTTCACTGACAGAACTTAGGTTTCTAAGTTTTACTTTATGACCGGCCATCTTTTCGATTACGCGGTAAGGTCCGTTGAACCGGGGGTCGAGTTTAGAGTGGCGCTCTTGGACTTTGGTGAACACGATGTCACCAACCTCGATTTCGTGCAGTTTAGCACGCTGATGCTGTTTATGCAGCATAGACTCCTGAGAGTCGGTAAGTCTGTCACGGACGGACGAATGAATGCGCTAGAAGGCTGAAACGCGATTCTGAACGTAATCATCAACGTTATACAGAGGACGAAGGTCAGAGGAGAGAAGCTCATATGGGAGTTTTTTGTCAGAGCCGTATAAAATGAAGTGTGGAAACTCGTTGATCGATGAGGGAATCGCAGCGTTAAGAGAGCATGCGACTAGGGGAGTGTGATCATCCCATGAAGAGCTTGAATCGGCAATGAAGCGTAAGATGTCGAGAATTCGACGGTTTGCTCTTTCGACTTAACCGTTCGCCTGAGGGGAATATGGAACAATGTTGCACTTTTTGATGCGAAATGACTCGCAAACAGCTTTGAGGATGGCATTGTTGAATTCGGTGCCATTATCTGATAATAGTACTTTAGGAGACACGTACCGGCATATGACTTCATCTATCAGTGCTCGTGCAACTGAACGTGCAGATTTGTCTTTGAGAGGGACCAAGATACTGAAGCGTGAAAAGCTATCGATACAAACGAGCAAATAGTGAAAACCGTTCTTCGTCAAAGGGAGTTTTAAAATATCGACCGACAGACTGTCCCGAGGTGCATGAGGGATAAGGAATGGGAGGTTCGGAGACTCATGATGGAAAGAGGGACGATGCTCAGCGCATGAAGTGCATAAGAGACAATGACGGGTGATGTCTTTCCGCATAGAAGGTCAGAAATATGATCTTTGAGCCTGTTTGAATGCTCTATCTTTGCCTGGATGACTGGCAAGAGGAGAGTCATGAACGTGATACAAGATAATAGGGACAAGGGCTTCTGGAATGACAAGCTCAGATGCATGGTGTAATGAATCGTCCTCAGAAATGATAGAACTAGATTTATAGAGGACATCTTCTCGAAGCAGAAAGGAATCTGGGGAGAATGGCAAGCTTGGAAGGTTACTGGCATCACCTGATTCAAGATAATAAATGAGACGTTTGCAGAATTGATCAGACCTTTGAAGGGATTTGACTTCCTCGAGAGTGGGGAGTGACTGTGAGGGTGTGAGCAGACTGACAGGAGCGACATGACGGGACAGAGCGTCAGCGACAGAATTAGCTTTACCTGGGATGTACGCGAATGAAGGATTGTACTCTTGAACAGTGAGTTGCCAACGGGCAAAATTTTCGGTTAAACTGGTTCCTTTGAATAACTCTGTGACAGCAAAATGATCGGTTAGAACGTGGATCTTATAACCGAGTATGATGTCTCTGAAGTGACAAAGAGACCAAACAACTGCGAGAGCTTCGCGATGAGTGACACTGTAGTTGCGCTCAGCAGCATTGAGCAGACGACTGGCAAAGGCAACTGCGCGTGATTTACCGTTGTCATCCCGTTGCATGAGGACAGAACCAATACCGATGTTTGATGCGTCAGTGCAAAGAATAAACTGCTTATTGAAATTAGGAAATGCGAGGACAGGAGCGTTGCATAAGGCTTGCTTGAGGGTAGTGAATGCATTTTCGCACTCGTCTGTCCATGCGAATGTTACATTCCTTTTAAACAATTATGTGAGAGGTTGAGCGATTTTACTGAAATCCTTGATAAATTGCCGATAAAATCCTGCAAGGCCAATGAAACTACGAACGTCATCAGCAGAACTAGGAGTAGGAAACTATGATATCGCATGAATTTTATCGTCAAGAGTGTGGATGCCATCTTTGTCAACTTTGTGGCCTAAGAATTTGATTTCACGCTTGAGAAATTGACATTTACTGAGCTTTAGACTTAACCCGGCCTTTGCAAAACGTGACAGAACGTCTGATATGGTATCGAGGTGTTCGGGAAGGTCCTTTGATGCGACTATTACATCGTGTAAGTAGCAAAACACCGAAAAGCCTAATAGGCCAGAGAGAACTGAGTTCATGAGACGCATGAAAGTTAAGGGACTATTACGTAAACCCATGGCCATCCATACGTTTGAAAGCGTACTGGCCAGATGATGTGGTGAAAGCAGTGTAGTGCCGTGAACTTTCTTCTAGCTCGACCTGGAAGAAACCAGACTGAAGGTCGAGGGTGGAAAATACACTGTTTGAATCACCTATTGACTGGAGGAAGTCAGACAAGACTGGCATAGGGAATCGATCGGGAATCGTCGCGGTGTTTAAACCACGGAAATCGACGACTACTCTCCACTCACCATTGGCCTTAGGGATTAGAAACAGCGGGGCATTGATGGTGATGCTGGCTCTATGATATCCTCGTCCAGCATGCTTCTGACAGCGTCGTCCATTAACGTCCTGCGGCTGTGTGGGATGCGATAAGCCGGGACGTAGATGGGTGTCGAGCCTGGGGTGAGGTGGATGGAAGGACGAACAGCATCGGTCTTGCCCAGAGGTTCACCCGGAAGAGAGACACATGATCTGAAAGCCGATAAGAGGGCAAGTACATCTGATTTTGATTCAGGGAAATCGACATCGCCAATATGCTGGTCAAGAAGAGGAGGAGGCTGTAATGGAGAGTCTGGGGCAGTTGGTGAAGACCTGTGTACCCATGTTAGGCAGGTAGTATTACTTATATTTTTATTCCTATATATCTCATGTATTATGCAATTAATGTTATTATAATTGTTGAGGTATATATGTAGTAGGTTCTCGAATGTCTTGTGACGGCGAACGTTCGGAAGCAGTCTCCTGGTGTCTGGCCGTCATCCGGTCAGAGAGATGCTGCTGACCGCAGCGTCTAGAAGGTGTTTTTGTGATGTGAGGCGCTATGCTGTCGCCTAAAGAAAAGCGGCTGACATCAGCTTTTGAGGGGTGCCGGCGAAGATACCTCATCCCCGAGCTTGGCCGGCCTCCGCAGACCTAACCGCGCAGCTACACCTACAAGTCACGGACCTCGGAGTGCTCTATTCTCACCGTACATTCGTGTGTCTGGACTTGACGTATAACTGACATTTCTGTGTTATTAAGAGTGCCCTACAAACTGTCGCTGAAGTTATATATATTGCGACAACCACCCGTGTTAATTTGGGCGGCGATGAGTCACTACCCATCGCAGGCACAAGGGTTTTGTTAACTTGCCACTATTGTCAAAAAGAAGGACATACCGCAAATAGGTGTTACATTAAATCCCGAGAAAAGAGGAAATTTAAAAAGGCGCATGCAAGGGGACAAGCGTTTCAATACAATTCCCAAGGCAGATACACTCACCCCACTGTCTATAATTATCAAAACAGAGAAGGGAAAACCAGGGAAGCACCTCTATTACATGGTGATCCTGGTGCTAGCGCGAGGTACTGTCGATTACATAACAGTACTACTCACAACACAGAAGAATGTGTTGAACTCGCGAAATTGAGTGCTCGATATAATCAGCCAAAGGGAAATGAAGGAACGTCAGGAGGTTCTCAGTCGGGGGAAGTTCAGCGAGCCTTTGCAAAGCACCCGGGTTAGAAGTAACGAGAAATCGTGGACAGAAAGGAACCGACGACGGGGTTGATATTAATGCTCTTCGCTCATCAATAATAGTGGCCTGCAACCTCGCTGATGCTATGGTTCTTCCTGTCAAAATAGGTTCTGTAAGGGCATCTTTTGCTGTGGACACCGGCGCTTCAGTTAATGTGCTCTCCGCTGCATCATACTCGGAGTTAAAGCGCGCGTCGCGTGGTAGCCGATGGCCCCTCAGACCACCGATTATCAATTTGCAGGGAGTATCGAGCGCACCTATAGATATTTTAGGTATCGTGCGTCTTCCAATCAAGTTAGGTAATAACACTACACCCATCCGAACTGACTTCTATGTCATTTCTAATTTCAGTCTTCCTTCAGATGGATTACTAGGACTGAGGACTATGAAGGACATTCAGTTGGAAATACAACCTGTGCTTAATTGTGTAAAGTTTCGGGGTAAAACCTTGAAGTCGATGGAAATTCCCAGACGTTTAATTTCTTCAAACCGTACGGACCCAAAAAGTTTTACCGACACACAGGAAATCAGTGTGATTCATAACGCCCAGAAAAAAGGGATAGAATCTGGATCGTACCAGGCTACTTCAACTTGCAATGAAAACCATCAAACGAATTGTTTTGAGGAGTGGAAGGAAATTAATGCCACTGTAGTAGGGACTCATAAAATACCTAGTCGTGCGGCAGCCCACATACCAGTATCGGTTCTTAATGCCAAGGTTGGAAATGATATATGCCTAGAAGGCCCCAGCTTAGTAAACAAACTAGCTGTGGAACCAACTTTAAATACAGTAAGAGAGGGAAGCACCACCTCTGCTTTTGTGGTTAATTCTACTGATGGTCCTATAACTTTAAAACAAGGAGTACTCTTAACCAAAGCGTTAGTTTATGACAGACAGGTGGATCCAAATCCCCTTGAGTTAAGTCTACGTAGTAGTGTTGCCTCAGTTAACTCGTGTCAAATTGAGGAGACAAAACATTCAACAACGTTTCATTCATTGGTAAGGGTTAATGATTATCCTGAGTTAAGGAGTTCATTGATAGATTTATTGCAACACTATCGTGACGTCATTGCATTACCCGGTGAACTTCTAGGGTCAACCGATAGGGCGGAACACATTATTAAATTAAAACCCCATACTCAACCCATTTATATACCCGCTTATCGACTGCCACATAGTCAACGGGAAGTGATTGACAAACAAGTAACGGAGATGCTGAAACAAGGAGTTATTACACCATCAAGGTCACCGTGGAACAGTCCACTATTCCTTGTCCCTAAAAAGGACGGTACATTTAGACCAGTTATTGATTTCCGACAGGTAAACAAGGTCACAGAGGACGATCGTTATCCTCTACCCGTACTTAAGGACTTACTTATGTCCATAGGAAAGGGAAATAAATTTTTTAGCAGCCTTGACCTATTAAGTGGTTACTGGCAAATACCTATGTCACCTGAGTCGCGGAAGGTCACCGCCTTTAGTACACCTAGCGGTCATTTTGAATTCTCCGTAATGCCGTTTGGCTTATAAACGGCGCCGATCACGTTTCAGAGGTTCATATCAACTCTGTTTGTTTCTATGATTGGTAAAAATATGTACGCCTACCTTGATGACATTATTGTCTTCAGTAGAGATGCTAAATCTCATTTTGCTAACTTAGAGTCAGTATTATTAAAATTTCGTGAAGCTGGTCTCAAAGCGAAATTATCCAAGTGTGAGTTTTTACAAAAGTCCATCACCTTTCTTGGCCATTTAGTTAATGAAGATGGAATACACACTATGAATGACAAGGTAAAGGTCATACAAAACTTTCCTCTACCGCGAAATGTAGACAATGTAAGATCCTTCTTAGGATTATGCGGATATTATAGGTCATTCGTCAAAGGTTTTTCCAGTATAGCATCGCCCTTAAATAAACTTTTGAAAAAGGACGTGCCGTTTCATTGGGGTGCTGGTCAAGAAGAAAGTTTCTGTAACCTTAAGTTTGCTCTGACCCACGCACCTATTCTCGCGTTCCCTGACTACGCTAAACCGTTTATATTATTCACGGATGCAAGTGCGTTAGGTCTTGGTGCTGTTTTAATGCAAACCGACGAACGAAGGAAGAATAGTGCTATTGCTTACGCGAACAGAACCCTAAATTCTGCGGAGTCTAACTACTCCGTGACTCACCAAGAGACACTCGCGGTAGTATGGGCACTCAAAACATTCCGTGATATAATCCTAGGTTACCATATCACGTGTTATACTGATCACGCGGCGGTCACCGAACTTTTCAAGGGTCGCAACCTTACCGGTAGACTCGCGCGGTGGTACTTAACAATACAGGAATTCCATCCTGAATTCAAATACTTGCCAGGTCGAGCCAATAAAGTGGCTGATGCGTTGTCAAGAAATATACCTATTTGTGCTGTCGATCAAGCCACCAAACCGCTTGATAATTTTACTATGCAGGCTCTCACTGAAGCTCAACGTCAACATAATGTATGGAGCAAAGTTGTGTATCATCTTGAATCCGGTGATGCTGTTAAATTGCCTGAGCTACATATACCTCTTTCTCAGTTTTTACTCAATACGGATGGTGTTCTTTGCCGTCATTGGTCGAACAAGAAAAAACCGGTAACACAGTTAGTAATACCCGAGGTGTATGTACCGACAGTACTATATCAACTTCATAACACAGCAGTTGCCGGACATAAGGGGAAAGATCGTACCTTACGCGCTGCACGCTATCAATACTACTGGCCAACCATGAAAATGGATGTGGACGCACATGTGGATCAGTGTATTGAGTGTGCACGGAATAAGGGAACGGTGCCTAAACAAGCACCGATTTTTGAATATCCGCCACCCAATCAACCTTGGGATGTCGTTGGCATAGATTTACTGCAACTTCCATTTAGTCGTCAAGGGTCCAAGTATCTTCTCGTATGTGTCGACCATTTCTCACAATACATCGTTTTGGCTCCCTTGAAGGACAAAACAGCTGGCGCTGTTGCTCATGCACTCATTAGTAAAGTGTTTCTTATTCATTCTACTCCAAGGACTATTCTTTCTGACAATGGTAAGGAGTTTAGAAATGCATTGCTGAGCGAAATATGTAGTCAATATACCATAAAGCAAACTTTCATTACAGCCTATCATCCAGCCAGCAATGGTCTTGTAGAGCGCGCTAACAAGAAAATTTTAGAAGTATTGCGGCCAGTGGTGGGTGGTTTGTTAGAAACTTGGGAAGATTGGCTTTCACATGTAGCAGCCAGTATAAATTCAAGTAACTGTGAGTCAACGGGTCACTCGCCTCACTATATACTCTACGGAGTAGAAATGAGACTCCCGACTGATCTCATAAGTTCGCCTCAGCCTCCTGTTTATAATGTGGATGATTATGGAAAATGTCAGCTTAAAGTTTTCTCAGATATTCACCAGGAAGTACAGAGGAATTTAAAAGAATCAAAAACAGCCATGGCAGAGAAGCAACATAAAAGAGCTTCTCCTGTTAAATTGCAAGCAGGCGATACAGTAATGGTTCAAGTACCTGAAAGGTCTTCTAAACTTTCACCTAAATTTGTCGGACCGCGCCTGATTACTAAGCATATTAGTAGAAATAAATTTGAGGTGTTAGATCCGTGGCTGCAAAGCTGGAAATTATACATAGCGATCGTCTAAAACGGACGAAGGCCAAAACTAACATAAGCTTGGTAGAAACAGCTAATCTTACTAACGCTGTGCATCTTAATACTAATACCACATCTCAACCCACTAAATCTCATGGTTACAATCTACGTTCTCGCAAATAATTTCTTGCTGAATGCTATCTAATGAAGTAGTTTATTTCCATACTTTCTTATTTCTGCTTGTTTCAGAGATGTATGCTATCATCATTCTCCTGCTCGCTCTGACTTCTACTCAAGCTCGAGATCCTGCTCATCTGAAGCCAGGAGCTCTCACTGCCAACATAGGCCGAGTTTCTTTAATCCAGGATTATTTGTGGGTTCGTTATCCATATACTGAGCTTAAAGCAGTACCGGGTCGTCTGCTAAACCTTACTGAGCAACTAAGTGATACTCTATTTGAATTAAACAAACACACGATTCATGATACAAAATATTCTTCCCTGATGAAGATGTTGTTGAAGGAACGTGTGGAGTTTTTAAGAGATACAGTCAAGGACGCCTTGGAAAATTATGATGGATTCCCTTCAAATACTCGTCCAAAAAGAGGTCTAATTGATGGCCTTGGCATGTTGTCTCAGATGGTGTTTGGTACGGCCATGGATAGCGATGTAAAGGATTTGCAAGAACGTTACAATACTTTAGCTGCAATGGCTATATCTAACCGTAAGGCTGTAGATCTTAACTGCAGAAACATTGCACGACTCAAGGAAGGCATGATTAAACTGGTAAATTACAGTAACATCTTAGGTGCTTCTCTTAACAAAGCATTCCTTAACATAGATGTTTCCTATGCTATTGATGAGGTTCTTATAGTTCTAAATGCCCTAGAAAATTCAGTCAATACGATCATGCATGTAAATGAGCTCGTACTGAGGAATGTGGTTGACGCTTCCCGAGGTAGAGTATCCTCATCCTTATTCCCAGTTAAGGATTTATTACACACCCTAACGATAGCAGAGGAACAATATGATCTAACCCCTATTTTTGCTGGAGCGGAAATTTTACATTATTACCCACTTCTCAGTGCAATGTTAACGTCAGACGCTATTGTAGTTCATGTTCCCTTTCATTCAAAGGTTGTTTATGATATTCACCGAATAGAGTCATTCCCATTTCAAATCAACACCTCTATTCTCGCCGTTGATTTACCTGACTCTATTGTGCTGGTCAACGAGGGGCTTACTCTCTACAGTATCGGTGAATACCAAATACTTCACCAGTGTAAATCTGAGCATATAGGATTTTATTTTTGCCCTGCGTCTCTCTTTGCATTTTTACCTGTTAAAGAAGAAGGTGCGTGTGAAGTTGCTTTGATTCAAGACGATGCTTCACAGAGCTTAAACCTATGCCCGTACACTCAATTACAGCCAAAACCTTTTTACCATAAAAGTTTCATGGGCCATCATTACTTTTTCTTCATCCGTCCTACGATGGTGACAGTGATTTGCCCTTCAGGAAGGTTACACGGTCGACAGACTGGTCACTTTGCTATTCTTAAATTATGTACCTTGAATTCAGCAACAGTGTCGACTCATCCTGAGACACTTCATAAAGCTTTTGTTTCTAAACTTTTTATGCGTATTTACACTTTAGATTTTGCTAAAAGTGTAAATATTTCTTCTATTAAGTATGTGACTAATACCATTTCTGAATTTGAATTAAAAAACTTCTCAGAATTTGAATCGGCAGTCCATGCTTCCCTACCGACCTACATGAGCCCTTATGTACACTTCCCTACGGCCATCTTACCGATAGTGCTGGTGATTGTTATAATGATTCCTCTATTTTGTCTAGTGAAACGTGCTTTGACACTCTATAATATGTTAAAAGGTAGAGTTTCAAATAAAGCTGCTAGCGACCACGAATTGATACCTCCACAAGGTTAGGTACATGACTCTAGATATATAGGAACGTCGCGAGGTCGCGTCGAGTAGGTGACCGAGCGATGTACCCATGTTAGGCAGGTAGTATTACTTATATTTTTATTCCTATATATCTCATGTATTATGCAATTAATGTTATTATAATTGTTGAGGTATATATGTAGTAGGTTCTCGAATGTCTTGTGACGGCGAACGTTCGGAAGCAGTCTCCTGGTGTCTGGCCGTCATCCGGTCAGAGTGATGCTGCTGACCACAGCGTCTAGAAGGTGTTTTTGTGATGTGAGGCGCTATGCTGTCGCCTAAAGAAAAGCGGCTGACATCAGCTTTTGAGGGGTGTCGGCGAAGATACCTCATCCCCGAGCTTGGCCGGCCTCCGCAGACCTAACCGCGCAGCTACACCTACAAGTCACGGACCTCGGAGTGCTCTATTCTCACCGTACATTCGTGTGTCCGGACTTAACGTATAACTGACATTTCTGTGTTATTAAGAGTGCCCTACAAACTGTCGCTGAAGTTATATATATTGCACAAATCTCACCTTATACCCAAGTGTGGAGATATAGTGCCACAGTGACTCTTGTGATATACTTTAATCTATGTGCATAACCCTGCTTGCGTAGAATACAAATACAAGCAGTGAGACTTATTCTATGTACCAGTGTACTGATTATCTTATACTGTAAATAAAACTGTATAAAGTACACGTATTTGGCTAAACCGCTCGGCCCACACTATCTCACATAACACTCGTTACCACACCGGGTAACACATGGATGTGTGACAAGGAGCTGAGATGACAGGGGTGACAGGGGCAGGATAAGGGAACATTGCCTAAAGTCACGCCAGATTGAAGGGATATAGGGTGATTTGTGAGATTCTGAATGGCAATACAGCAAGAACTATCTCTGTCTAGAGTTGAAAAAAATTACTCGAGAGCGACACCATTCACTCGGGCAGAGTCAGGCAAACATAAGATGTCTGTCCCGGGGGGCACACCTTGGACGACGACGCGCACCAAACAAAGGTCAGTCTGTGTGACTACCACAGAGGAGGTCAATGCAGCTTTCCTGAGTCTGGTGTTCGAGAGGACATCAGACAGTGTTGTAGGAGAAGAGGGATTGTCGGTGTCGCTGTGCAGCGCTTCGCTAGGCGAGTCGGCTGGCGTGGATGATAAGACAGGATCAGGGGCTACTGAAGGTGTCTCGAGCGAGGAAGGAGGGACATGAGATGAGTCCTGAGAAGGCGTGTGCGTGACAATGTAGACATCAGGTGAAGGCGGTGACTCAGGGAAGGGTGAGGCAGAGATGAAGGTGCCATTCTGGGCGATTTGGTGAATAGAAGGGAAAAGTGAGATGTTGAAGTGAGACATTGTATGGTATCCTATCAATATTTCAGCTGCAAAACATACATCATCAATGACGTAGGAAAAATCTGAGATAGAAGGTTCAAGTGGAGACAAACGGACACTGAGGAGAACCTTTCTATGAGGTATGACAAGGTTTTCAGAGATACCACTAACAGTGATGTCTGGTAGATAACTCTGAATCTTGTGCTTTGAGGCGGAAGAGAGTTTTTCAAAATCATGAGATTTGATGATATTAACTGAGGCACCAGAGTCGAAAAATGCACGGCATTTGTGAGAGGCTTATTTGACGTCAGCAGTCAGACCTTGGAAAAATCCGGAGGATTTAACAAGGACACATGGGAGAGGCACTGTCTGTGCGTCTGCGAACACAACTCGTTTATGAGATGACTTACTAGCAGCGGTCTTAAGAATGGACTTCAGTTTTACCGAGGAGGTGCGAGGCTCTGGCGCGAATCGTTTCCCGAAGATTGAGAAGAAAACGACTGCATTTGTTGTTGGTTAAGGCGACATTCCTCGAGCGAGTGACCACGTTTATTATGAAGGGAGCAGAAAGCATTACTGTTGAATTTATGATAACCTCTTTCGTCAAGCATTACGTGACAGTCCTCTGAGACGTGACCTTTGAGTCCACATCGGCAACACGTTACTTTTCTCGAGTCACGGGACGATGAACGGTGATGAGAATGAGAGCGATAGTGAGAACGTGAGGAATGAGTGTTTGACGGTGGAGATGGGCTCTGAGGGGAGGAGCTTCGGTACTGAGAAAACGGGGACTGAACTAAACTGACTGGCTGAGGAACAGGTTGGTGAATCGAGCTGAACAAGAAACAAAAAATACGGCATAAGGCGTTTGAAATCGATAGAAGATGTTTTACCGTCTGCGTCGATCCACTGAGAGGATTTCATTTGATCTGTTAACTCAGCACTGAGAGAGGATGCAATATTCTCTGCCATATACACATCATGAGTAGAGCGAGCAATGTTAGTGAGGGTTTGAGCAATTTTAAGGAAGGAATGAGTTGCATCTAATTTTGAATGACCAGAGAAATGAGAGATTAATGCTGTGGTGAGTTCATAATATGTAGAAAAGCTGAGGAATTTATCAGTTTTTATGAGTTTACTCGCAAGACTAGATGGGTCATGACAAATCCGTGATTTTAAAATAGCTAATTTTTCCGCATCAGAATGAGCTGAGCGACGTGTGCATTCATCATCTACTCGCCGAACAAAAGCATGGACTGATTCAGAGTTAGTACCAGAAAAAGGAGGAATTGAGACATTATCAGATATGAGAGCTACCTGAGGTGTGGGCGTGCGAGGTGACTGGTCGTTAGACATAGTGAGGGAAATAGTGCTCGCGTTGAGGAAATACACAAAGAAAACAGAGAAACACTGGAGTACACAAAAATGGAGAGTAACTGGCACAACGAAGAAAAAAAACGAAGTGGTCAACACGTGGGCGCTGGCTGGTCCATGTGGTGGAGGGAGATGGGCGTCTTGAGGGCGGCGACACGTGGTGATGGCGTAGAGCAACTTGTTTGAAGAGCCACGTGGTGATGAACGTCTTGAAGGGCGATGAACACGTGGTGAGGCGACTTGAGGCGCCACGTGGTGATGCGTGGACAGCGAAGATGGCGCGCCGCGAACAAAATGGAGGTAGAGGTGATGGGCGTCTTGAACAGGCAGGGCGAGGAGGCTTGTACTCACTCGGAACAGATGCTACTGCAGAAGGGCGACGAAGGAAGCGACTGCAGGTCGTAGAGGAGGACACGAGATGGGCGAGGCAAGGGCGTGTGTGTAGAGTCACTGTCTGGGCGGAACGATGCACGTGGTGAGGGCAAAGACGACGGAGGAAGGGGTTGATAATCGTCGCTTGGAAGGACGAATCCCATCGCTGCCACCAATTGTATCGGAATAGATGATTGTGCCACCCGTAGCCACGTGTTCTGAGTTGGGGTAGCGATGATGCTGGAGGTCTTGTTTGAAAACACACACGGCTTTGATATAGATGGTATATTGAACAACACGACTTGATGATGATACAGAACACAGTGACTATATGAAACCTTAGCCTGCCTTGAGAGAGAGATGACGAACGACTTGTTGATGGTAGCGAGCTGAGAGATGATGAGCTACTTGTCGATGTGAAAGCCGGGCTGAGAATGAGAATGAGAGACTGAGTGCAGGAGGGAGACTGGGAGGTGCGAGGGGGTGGAGCCACTAGGTCGCGCGGTCAAGAAAGGTCGACTTCAGGTGAACTACACGGCTGTGATTGGTCGGGACTGACCCCGGGGAGCAACGTCACGGGAACAAGCTTTCTGATTGGAAGCGGCACGAGATCCTTTACCTGACGCCTTGACTGGAATGTGAATTCTAGGGGGGGAATGGAAAATTCCCTTACTCTCTCATATCTCTCTCTCTCTCTCTCTCTCTCTCTCTCTCTCTCTCTCTCTCTCTCTCTCTCTCTCTCTCTCTCTCTCTCTCTCTCTCTCTCTCTCTCTCTCTCTTGTTGGGTGCTCAGTCCTTAACGTAAGTTGGGGTCAAGAGACAGGCACGCTTAACTGAAGGTTCTTTACTGGAAGTAAGGTACAAGCAAAGAGAGGTCTTACAAAGATGCCCCGGGGCGGCAGACTGATCTGCGCGGGACGCGGGAACATAAATAAAGGAGGGAGGTGCCGACTAGTGATTAGTCGTTACATTAAAAGGAGACAATTGATACATACATGGAATATAATATCCTACATCTCCCTCCCCCTTTCACGCTCAAAACCTGCAAGGTTCTGAGCGGACTTTTGGGCCTCAATGCGAGACGAACGGCGAGGCTGGGCAGGCTGGAACGACTCTGGAACTGAAGTCGCGCTGTCCGTGTCGTCGGGCTGGGGTGAAGTCGGCCGAAGGAAGCGGCGGTTCCTCCATCAGACCCGGCCACTGGGCAACCGGACGAGGTAGTCACGGGAGTTGCCTATGCCCATGACAGTGCCCACCTTGTCCCACCGCTTCGTAGTTGAATCCTGGATGCGGGCCATGGAACCCACCAGGAGCGGTTCGAGGGGTTTGGCGTGGGCGTCGTACCGTTCGGTGATGTCTCGAAGGCGGTTGGCAGCTCGTCGGTCACAACTCTCGGCCCTGGCTTGCCACTGCTGCTGGAAGACCTTGGCGTGGACAGGAACGCAGGAACGTAGAGGGTGGCCATAGAGCACCTGAGCTGGGGAACGACCAGTGTGGTTGGGGGTGTTCCTGAGCTCGAGGAGGCCTCTATCGAACGCCTCACAGTCGATGTTTCCTGAGGGGGCCATCTTCTGTATAAGATGCTTACTCGCTTTTACAGCGGACTCAGCAATGGCCGTTCGACTGTGGGTAGTGGGGCGTCGACCTGTTGTGTCGTACTCCCCAGCGTTCTAGGAACTCGGCGAACTCCTTACTGGCGAACTGGGGGCCTCCATCCGTACGTAGACGCACGGGGACGCCCAACTCTCTGAAGAAGTGCCGAAAGTGTCGGATGGTCGCAGAAGAGGTGGTATCTGGTCCACATGACACCACTACAGGCCATCCAGAAAGGCGGTCGGCAATTACTAGGAAAGCCTTCCCGGCAACGTTGAAAAAATCAGCCGACACTGACTCGAAGGGCCTGGTAGGGTTGTCATCACAGCGTAGAGGCTCTTGCTGCTGACTGGATTGAAGTATCTGGCATGGCTCGCAGGCAAACACGACGTTGGCGATATCCAAGTCGATGCCAGGCCAGTATACTACTTGTCGTGCCCGACGCTTTGTGGCCTCTGTGCCGCGATGACTGTTATGTAGACGGGACAGGACACGGCGACGAAGGGCGGCAGGAACAACAACGCGGGCGCCATACAGGACAAGGTCGTCCTTACTGTAGAGGTTGTCTCGCAGATTCCAGTATGGGCGCACGGCGTTAGGTAGAGCGTATCGGTCTCTTGGAAAACCTGTCCTGACGCACTGAAGGAGCTCAGAGTAGGCGGGGTCCTCACTGGCTGCTCGACGGAACTCGTCCATGGCTACGTCGCTGGCTTGCCCAGAAGTACCATGGATGACGTCGCCGGCTAGAGACTCGACTGCTTGTAGGGTGACACACCTGACGGAAAAGCTGGTCTCGACACCCAACACATCATCTTCACGCGAAGGCTTGCCTACTGGAGAACGAGAGAGAGCATCTGGGATGCACAACTCCTTGCCCGGGCGCCAGTTTGCTGTGAAGATGAAGGCGGATGTCTTCTCTTTCAGACGCTGAAGACGAGGGTTGTCGATGGCGTCTAAGGTGTAGCTGTTGAGGATGGGGACCAGGGGGCGATGATCAGTCACAAGGTTGAAGTGTTGGAGTCCTGCAAGGTAGAACTTGCACTTGGTCATCGCCCACACTACTGCCAAAAGCTCCAACTCGATGGTAGCGTAGCGGGTTTCGGTGTCCGTCAGGAATCGCGAGCCATATTGAATGAGCCTCAACTGTCCTCCGCCGTGATCCTGCAGAAGGGCGTAACCCAGACCGTACAGACGTGAAGCGTCTGTTTGTAGGACGGTCGGAATAGCAGGGTCAAAGGTGGCAAGGAGCGGTGGACTTGACAGGGCTTTCTTTACCTTCTCGAAGGCCTGGTCGTGGTCAGGAGTCCACACAAAGGTTCTCTTGGGGCTCATCAATGGGCGAAGAGGAGCAGCAGCACCAGAGATGTTGGGTGAAAAGTCGGCCAGCTGGTTCGCCAAGCCCATGAATGACCGCAGGTCGGTCAGGTTGGCTGGTTTGGCGAAGTCAGTGATGGCCAGAACCTTCTCAGGATCTGCTGCGATGCCATCACTGGAGAGCTGGTAGCCGCAGAAGCGAACCTTCGGTGCGGCGAGAACGAACTTCTCAGCATTAAGGGTGATTCCGTGTGCTCTGCATCGGGCGAGGACCTGGTTTACACGGCAGAGGTGTGCCATGTAATCTTCGTCATACAGAAGGATGTCGTCCACCACCTTGACACACTGTAGCACTCCCTGAAGCGCGAGGTCACCTCGTCGACAGAAGGCGTCTCCTGTTGCTGCGAAACCCATCGGGCCTCGAAGGTAGCGGAAACGTCCGTAGGGGGTGATGAAGTTGGTCAAAGGCTGGTCTTCCTCAGCCAGAGGAATCTGCCAGTAGCCGCACAGAGCGTCTATGGTGGTGAAGTAGCGAGCCTGTGGGGAGACTCGACGTGTAGCTGCAAACGGCGTGGGTGAAGGGTGGACGGGCCTTGAGACTTGGCTGTTGAGCCTAGACAGGTCCGTGGTGATGCGCACACCACCATTAGCCTTCGCCACGACAACCATAGGATGGCACCAAGGGGATGGGTCATCGCCTGCAGGGGCGATAACACCTTGTGCTACCATAGAGTCGAGCTGAGTCTTGAGTCTTCACAGGGTCTTGGTATGCAAGAGGAATCAGGCGTGGACTGTATATGGCGAAGGGCTGTGCGTCGTCCTTAAGGTGGATGCGCATAGGCAGACCTGCCATAGGCTTCAATGGTGCGTCCCGTAGGTCCTCCTTCACCAACACGTCTGCATACTCCTTGAAGAAGTAGTCCTTGGCAGCTGCAGGAGATGTGGAGTCCGAGAGTAGAAGTGGAGGCGCTGCGACGTGAGATGGAGAGACTTCGACACTTGCATGTCCGCCGCTCTGCTTGCTTCCCTCTGGTCCGGCGCTCGTTGACCTTCTCACCCTGTTCTCGCTGCTAATTTGCTGCGGGAAGTCCTTGGGTACTAAGCCCAAGTCTCGGCAGTGCTGCCAGGACAGTAGAGGTGAACCCAAGTAGCCTTGTACGTCAACCCAACCGGTACAGGAACGAGCACCGTGGGTTAACTCAGCTTGGAAGGAGCCCAAGACAGCAGGCATTTTGGAGCCGTCCGCATTGTAAAAAGAGACGGTCGGACTTGGAGAGGTCTAAGTTCTTGAGGTGCTGTAGGCTTATCACTGTGGAGTCCGCACCAGTGTCAGGGATCATGTCGATGCTTCCCGACACTCCCGCGTGCGTGACGACAACAGTGACGGTGGGGGACGGTGTTGGTCTCTCACGTGCTGTCGACTCGACGCACCTTGCGTTGGCTTGCTGCTGTTGATGTTTGGGTTTCCCCAGGGCTGACTGGGCTCTCACGACGTGGAAGGTGGAGCGCCTATCAGTCCCCTGCTTGGTGTTCTTCGTGTGTTGGCCCGGCTGTTTAGGCTGCAACGTTCTGCACATCTGGTCGAAGTGCCCGTATCGGTTGCATGTCCTGCACTGAACACTCCTAGCAGGGCAGCCTTGAGTGTGCGACCAGTGGCCAGTCTTGCCACAACAGGTGCACGTTGCTTCTGTTGCCGGACAACCGTTGGGGCCATGCTGCTGTTTACCGCAACTCTTGCAGGAAGATGAAGTCTCAGCGGCAGGGCGTGCGTCTGTTTTTGCTTTATGGGCTGCCTTTTTCCCCGTCTTGTACTGGGAAACAGCTCTTGCCGCTGGAGGGACCCTTAAAGCAGACGCAGTTGACCTCGTAGCCTCGTGTGAACGGCAGGTGGTCACGACGTCTGTGAGTGTACAGGAGGCGTCCAGAGCGATGATCTTCTGTACAAGTTCCTCGTCGTGAACGCCCGTGAGGATGCCGTGCTTGAGCCAGGAGGCCTCGCAGGCGGGTTGTTACCTTTGCAGACGTCAATCTCCTCAGAAAGGCCCTTTAGCCTGACATTGAAGTCAGCAAAGGACTCGCCTGCAGCTTGCTTGCAGCTGGTAAACGCTCGCCGTCGAAGTGCCTCGTTGCTGGAGTCCCTGATGTGGTTCTGAAGGGTGTCGAGAATCTCATCAACGGACGAGGTTGAGTCTGGAGGCACCTGTAACGTGTGCTCCAACACTCGTTGCGTCTCCAACGACAAACACATCCTAAGCTGAATGAGTTGCTTTGAGTGTGGTAGACTTGGTATGTCGACCATGGTCGCGCAGTCTGTCCACCGTCGTCGCCATTCCTTGAAACACTGAAAGGATATGTCAGGTGGCAGCGGAGAAGGCGGATGTACTGCTGCCTTGGGAGCCGCCGGGAGAACAGCTGACGCGGCTGGTGACGTCACACCTTGCACGTCTGACGACGTTGGCTGAGGTGGGATGAAAGAAGTGGAAGCGAGTCTTGCCAGCAGCGCGTCGAAACGTACAGATTCTTCTCGACGCTGTTATTCCCTCTCGACACGAGTTGTTCCGTCTCTTTCCACCATCCATTTCAGAAGCGACGAGACATCCATGTTTGTGGGGATAGAAACGACGCTTGCGGTGGGTGGTGATGGTGGAGGAGGCGGATGAGTCTGTAGTGGGAAGAGGCCGCGGGTGGGTGACGAAAGATGAGATTGTGTCTCGTCACTGCGAAACTCCTCTTGGGTGTTCCTTGTCTGTGGTTGAAGAACAGCCCTTCTTCCCTTTTGGGGCATGGTGCCTCAATACAGAGAAGATAATAGAGGGTTTTGAACAGTGCAAACAGTGAAAGGCGTAAGTAAAGTAGTGGGTGTGTATGGAGCGAGGTGGCAACTGTGCGTCGGGTAGCGGGCATGTGGCCGCCGCGGACGATCAGTGTCCGGTAGTGTCTGCGTGACTTCTATGAGGGGAGGACGCGCGCTCTCGCTTGTCCCGGATGCCGCACAACAGGAGGTCTTCTGTGTCTAAACTTTCTTGAATAAAGCCAATCACAAAAGCTACCACCTCTAACACCACGCTACTAAAAAACACTGCACTGCACTGAACAAAAGAGCCCGTAATACTACCTCAAAGCAGGAAGACGAAGTGGTAGCGTCTTTTCCGGCGAGGGAGTCTGAGTAAATCCACTGTGAGGCTTGTAGGTCCTTGTAGGCTTCCAGGAAGTACTCACTGCGCCATGTTGGGTGCTCAGTCCTTAACGTAAGTTGGGGTCAAGAGACAGGCACGCTTAACTGAAGGTTCTTTACTGGTTCTTTACTGGAAGTAAGGTACAAGCAAAGAGGGGTTTTACAAAGATGCCCCGAGGCGGCAGACTGATCTGCGCGGGACGCGGGAACATAAATAAAGGAGGGAGGTGCCGACTAGTGATTAGTTGTTACATTAAAAGGGGACAATAGATACATACATGGAATATAATATCCTACATCTCTCTCTCTTTCTCTTTCTCTCTCTCTCTCTCTCTCTCTCTCTCTCTCTCTCTCTCTCTCTCTCTCTCTCTCTCTCTCTCTCTCTCTCTCTCTCTCTCTCTCTCTCTCTCTCTCTCTCTCTCGGCTAGAAACAATGAATAACTTAAAACTAATTAACAATGATTTACAGATATGATACAAGTATCTATCAGTATCATATCAGCATTAATATCTATCATCATTACCTAGATATCAGCATTATCTATCATCATTACCTAGACATCAACATTGTTTATCATCATTACCTAGATATCAGCATTATCTATCATCATTACCTAGACATCAACATTATTTATCATCATTACCTAGATATCAGCATTATCTATCAGTGTCACCTATAGGTACACCTGCATTATCAATCAGCATCACCAATCAACACTGTATCTATCAGCATTATCTACAAGTAAAAGAGAGAAAGAGAGAGAGAGAGAGAGAGAGAGAGAGAGAGAGAGAGAGAGAGAGAGAGAGAGAGAGAGAGAGAGAGAGAGAGAGAGAGAGAGAGAGAGAGAGAGAGAGAGAGACCACAACAACAACCATACTTCATGACATCAGAATAGACTGATGTCAGTGATGTGCTTACCTCGAGTGTTGAAGGGGAAGTGGGAACTGGGTAAAGCAGTACGATATGTTGGGGTATGCGCGCGCAGCCCTGTAATTTCCAACTGGCCTGTCACTTGTAACTATATTATATAAATATATATATATATATATATATATATATATATATATATATATATATATATATATATATATATATATATATATATGTATATATATATATATATATATATATATATATATATATATATATATATATATATATATATATATATATATATATATATATATATATATATATATATATATATATATATATATATATATATATATATATATATATATGTATATATATATATATATATATATATATATATATATATATATATATATATATATATATATATATTGTTACGGTCACACCGTAACGGACACGGTTCTTATGCCCTAGTGCCGGGTGTCCACTTATGAACAACCCAGTCACTACCACGTTCGTTACGGGCGTGTACGAACTATAGTGCTGATGTTTATACGTCCTTTTAACCCACCAAAGGACAAGGAAAGTCGACTATTCCGTAGGACTAGTCACTCCGAGGGCCACACGCCGGTGGCTGGACAATAGGCTATAAACAAGATGTGCCTGGTTAAAGAACCTGTGCACTCTTAGCCCCCAAACACAGTACCTACAGCCACCCCGTTAACGTTAAGAGGTCGCCAGTTCTTTTAACCCTCCAAAGAACAAGGAATCTCCCAGCAGTGACCACCTTCTCCTCCTTACATTCCAAAGAGACTTACAGTGAGCACGAGATTACAGTGCCTAGACAAGGAGCTATCGCTCCAACCAGATACCGCCCACAAGGTGTCTTTCCACCCACTTCTGGTTGAATAATAACTCCTCTCGACTCTAATAACACCCTGCAAAGTAGCCTCCCGCGAGGGGATTCCGTACAGTGCGTTATATGAGTCGTAATTAATTAACACTAAGACGGGATTACTCCTCGTCTGTGTTATCAAACAAGAGGCCCCAGATGATAGGCTCTCTCTCTCTCTCTCTCTCTCTCTCTCTCTCTCTCTCTCTCTCTCTCTCTCTCTTCTCTCTCTCTCTCTCTCTCTCTCTCTCTCTCTCACAATGAGGACAACGAAGACAACGCCGACAAAGCAGACAACGCCGAAAACGCAGACAACGCCGACAAAGCAGACAATGCCGAAACTACTTCCTCAAGACTCAAAAGCCTGACAATATCCCTAGGTGGAGTTCACCGCCAGCTAGATGGTAATTATACAACCACACACTCGTCGTTCATTCTCGGCACGGTAACCTGGTCCTCGTATAGACAGGGCCTTACTGTCTAGCTACACAGATTACAACAGAACTAACAGGCCAATCGTATAACCCCTTCCCTTAAATATGAGGAGGTTACACACGGAATAATGCCAAATTAAGGAGAATGAGACGAGCGAGGATGTGTTCATGGTGGCTGGCCAGCGGGAACTAACTAACTCTCACCCTCCACACGGTCTGCAGCTCCCCGAGCTGAGATGCCATGTCGTACTATGAGCACGCCGGGTTCCCCCCACACCGCGCCACAAGCATAGTCTAATGAGACTCTTTCATAATGACAC
>JAXIVD010000189.1:220000-228138 GCA_036785275.1 Cancer borealis | reverse complement strand
AGGGTCGTGGACTGCAGGATATGAGGTGCAGCCGCGTCTCTTCTGTTTAGGAAGGGGGCCGTAGCGTTGCAGTCAGCCACATAGTGAAGGAGTGGCGTGCGTGACCGTGTCTCACAGTGTGCGCATGTGTGTGGGAGAGTCTCCGTTACCTCCGCCCGGCAGTGGTAGCCGAGCCGAAGTCTGTGAAGTCTCGTCCGTGTGTGTCTAGGTAGCTGCTGCTCGAGGTGGTCAGCGTTCTTGGTGGTGATGGTGTACCACGTTGCGCTGGGGGAGCCCTGCGTACTCTCCTGGCGCACCGCCTCGTGGGGTAGAATTCTGAGGGCGGTTCTAAGGTGGTTTTGGATTTGCGCCACTGATGTTGGTGTGTGGAACGTGACTCGTGGCAGTTTGATAGCGTCTCTTGCTGTCTGGTCAGCAGCCTCGTTCCCTCGGATCCCGCTGAATCCACGCGGATCCACTACAACTAGCGTTGCCGCTAGTTGCTCTATCCTTAGCCTTAGCGCTGGGAGTCTGGTCTCAGCTCGCAGCGCCTCCAGTTTAGTCCAGTGGGGTGCGCCGTGAACTTGTCTCATGGCGTCGTTCTGGATGGTCTCAAGAGACCTCATGTTGGTCTCTGCAACCGTGGTAAGTGCTACCGCAGCGTAATCCACCAGGGATCTGATGCTCTGTACGTAGAGCATCCGTAGCACTTTGTATGTTGCTCCAGCTCGAGTGGTTGTCATGGCTCGCATGACATTGAGTCTGAGCTTCGTCCTCTCTCTGAGATAGGTGACTTCTTTTCTAAATGTCAACCTTTGGTCTATCCAGATACCTAGATATTGGTATGCTACGGTCCATTGGAGCCGCACACCTTGTATGGAGAGATCCTCATTTGGGGTGGGAGCCATCACCGCCATTGCCTTCGATTTCTCAGCTGAGACCTTAAGCCCAAGTTCTTTGCAGGCCGCTGTGACGGTGTCGAGGGCAGCTTGCGTTCTGGCAACTCTGTTGCCTTTGCCTGTCGCTATAAGGGCTAAGTCATCTGCATAGCTGAACAGAGTGACATTGCGGTGTGTCGGTAGCCTTACCAGGGCTTCCATGAGGACGTTGAAGAGGGTTGGGCTTAAGACTCCACCCTGTGGCGTCCCATTCTCAAACACCTGAAGACTTGAGTTTTGTCCCTGAAACCTCACCCTTGCTGTACGGTTGCTCAGGTAGTCATAAGTCCACCTGAGTAGCCGTCCTTTGACCCCTCTTGCAGCGAGTGCGTCGGCAATAGCGGAGGGTGAGGCCAGTTCGAAGGCTTTTTCCAAGTCTAGAAAGACAACTACTGCAGGTTGGTTGTTGACCGTTGCAAGTAGTGAGGCGATGCTGTCCGTAGTGCTCCTTCTTTCCGTGAAACCGCTGACGTTCTGGTGGGGGGCGCCGAGCTTCCACTTGAGGCGGTTCAGGACCATCTTTTCGGCTGTCTTGGCGGTGCAGCTCAGGAGTGAAATTGGTCGCCTTTTGCCAGGGTCCTTTGGCTTCGGGATCGGGTGGATGATAGCAGTTTTCCATCTGCTGGGGAGACGTCCTTCTATCCATGAGGCATTGAGGAGAGAGAGGAAGGCACTCTTGCCAGCAGGTCCCATGCGTCTGAGCATGGTGTAGGTGGCACCATCCTCACCTGGCGAGGTGTCCTTTCCTCTCTTTTCTGCCCTCATTAGCTCAGCGTGAGTGAAAAGATGGTCGCTGTCGTCCTCTTGCTGTGATGCCCTGGAAATTTGCTCCTTTCTTGCTGGTAGGAGCTGCTTCTGTCTTCTTTGGATGTCTTGCGGGAGCTGTTTGCAGTTCGCGCGGTCTACAAACGCGTGTACCAGTCGCTCCGCTTCCTCTTTTGCGTTGGGGTGCGCGGCAGGCCGTGGGGGTTTTCCTCCCGTGGCTCGTCGTAGGCAGGTCCAGAGTTGTTTGAGCGACGTGTGTTGGTCAAACCCTTCACACCACTCAAGCCACTTTGCCTCTTTCTCCTCCCTGGCAATCTCCCGGGCGTCAGCAACTGCTTCCTTGAGAAGCTGGAGGTTGACGTCCGAGCAGTCCCTGCGGAAGTACTTGCGAAGTCTGTTAATTAGATGGTTCGCCTCCCTGACGCGAGGGCCATAGAACCACCAATTTTTGGTCGGTGGTCTTTGGTTGCGAGTCCTTGGAATTGCAGCATTAGCTGCGTTGGTTAGAGGGTGCGAGAATTTCTTGTCAAATTCGTCAAGGTTGTCTGGCGGAGTGTAATGTCGCCACCAGCCCGCCATTTCTTGACGAAAGGTGGGCCAGTTGGCTTTTTTGAAGCACCACTTGGGTGCTTTGTTTTCGAGACGCGGAAGCAGAATGTCCAGCGTGGTCAGGGAGACAAAGTGATCACTTGTAAGCGTCGGGTGTAGCGACCAGACAGCTCTGTCAGATAGAGTGGCAGAGGCGATCGTGAGGTCTAGAGTGTTGCCTTGTAAATGGGTCGGTTCTTCTGTGTTAAGTAGCTTAACACCATCTAGTTCCCCGAGAAGGGCTGCTAGATGTCGACCTGTGGCGTTGGCTGTAGACCTTGAGCCGAGGATTTCATGGTGGGCGTTGAAATTCCCACCTATGAAGACGTTTTCTACTTCGGCCATGCAAAGAAGTTGAGTGAGGTCGAGCTCAGCTCTGTGGCTTCTGTATACATTGTATACAAGAAGCTCAGTCCCATCTAGATGCAGTTTGACAGCTTGGGCTTCGACACCTTCACCGCACTGCACTGGCTGCTCGATCGCAGTGTGGGGAATGGAGCTCTTAACCAAAATCAGGCAACCGTTCCCCACAGAGTTCCTGCGGCTTGGCAGGTGGTACGCGTTGTACCCGGTGAAGTTAACTTGCGAGCTCTCCGTTGTGAGGGTCTCTTGAAGAAGGCAGACGCTGATTCTATTTTCGACTAGGGCGGCCTGGAGGAGGTTCCTGTTGCATCGGAGGCTTCTAATATTCCACTGGAGGAATCTTAGTACTGCCTCCTCTGGCGATGGTCCTCCTCGGAGTCCGAACCGTCTATGTTGCTGAACATGTTCGTCTCCGGATTGAGAGCTCCAAGCGCTTCTTGGAGGATCCTCTCTGTTGCGGACGACGGGCTCTTTCCTAGCACCCTTAGGAGGCTGGTGTACATCCTCGCTAGGGCCTCCTGGAGTAGAGTGGACAGCTCGCTCCTCTGGGTTTCCGTCACTTGCTTCCGCGCGGGGCGTTGGGGCTTCTTCTGACGTTGAGGTCGGTGCTGGGGCTCCGATTCCGACTCGTCCGCTGAGCTGCGTGTTCGGTACCGTACCTCTTGACGGTTGTCCTCCGGTCTTTGCCACGTTTCCCGGACTAGGGAGGTCTGGGTTGCCTCTCGTTTCTTGGGTGCAGGCTTTTTCTTTTGCGGAGGACAGAGGTTTGCACTGGGGGGAGCACGGTGCTCCCGCCTTGGCGTCTGCCATCCGGGGCGCGCTTTCTTGTTGTAGAGGGCCTCCTCGCGTTCCCTCCAGACGTTCCTGGTAAGGGGCGGGGCAGGGACCTTCCTCTCCGGCGGTGGTGCTGGGCGCTTCCCTCCAGGAACCTGCGGGACCAGCTGCTGTTTCCTGAAGCTGCGGTCGGCTGCTGACTGCAGTCTCCGCAGACGTTCCGGGCAACTCTTGTACCACGCATGGTGGCTCTGTCCGCAGTTTGCGCACTGCGGTATCGGGGGTGGCCCCTCCCCTCTCAGTGTCTTGTCGACAGTTCCTGGCGTAATGGCCATACCTCTGGCAGCGGTAGCAGCGCGTGGGTTCTTGGACGAACTCCCTTAGTTGGAAGCTGCCCAGCCATATAAGGAGGTAGTCGAAGTTATTAGTTTGTATGCCTTTTAATTTACGTATTTTTGCCCAGAATTTAGAAGGATTTTTTGTTCTGTGAATTTCTGTGTGTTGTATTGTGTTGTGCCAGTGTTCATTGTGGTCTTGTTGTAGGCTGGCAAGAATGTGTCTCTGTAAAATGCCGAGATCCCATAGCACTTGATGGAGGCGAAGTTGATTGTGTGTGTATCTGTGTCTGTAACATGTGATAAGTCTTTTTGTACGGTGGGAAGGTATAAAGTCTCTGTATATGTTGTAACGTGTTGTGGGTGTGTGGGAGCGAATTGCTTCCATGATGGTGTTCTGGATTCTCTCGGCTTGTATGTCAATGGTATCTGAAGGTTGTCCTTCGTAATCAAATTGCAAGTGAGTGTCTTGAAGCGTAGATTGAAAGTTTGTCCAGTTAGTCTTGTTGTAGTCTAGTCTTAAGGGAGATGGAATGGCAATGGGATTGGGTGAGAGGTATAAGATGACAGGAATATGGTCAGAGCCGCATATGGGTCCGGGTGCGAGGTGGTGATTGAAATGGAGAGTATGGCGGTTGGTGAAGGCGAGATCTGGTCGACCTCTACCACCGTTGTGTGAGTATGTGGTATGAAAGTCAGGGCCGAGGAATCGCAGATTTTTGAGTGTTGTGATTTGTAGGAGTTGTGTTCCGTGTCTGTTGCAAGTGTTGTGATTGAATGCAGTGTGGTTTGCGTTGAAGTCTGCAAGTATGTATGTGGGTATGTTGTGGTTGAAGAGAGTGTTTAGGTCTGCGTAAGGGATGTGTGTGTTGGGTCGAGTGTAAGTAGTGGCGACCAGTATGGGGCCGTGTTCAGTGTAAATTTTCGCAGCCAAAAAGTGCCGGAATCTCCACTCAGTGATAAATTCATGCCGTGTAGTGTTTTTAATGAGAATGGCAACGCCGTCATACTGTGTTTCTGTAGTGTAACGTGTAGTGTATCCGTAGTATTTTATGGGTAGTGTTGTTGTGCCTGTACTGTTTAAGAGTAATATGTCTGGGTTGTGTTCGTCTATGAGGTTGTGTATTAAGTGCCTGTTTGTGTAGTATGAGCGGCAGTTGAATTGAATGATTTTTATGAAAGTGATGATTTATGTGGTGGGGGCTTTTTGTGACTGCGGGTTACGGCGGGGGAGAGGTTGGTGTTTGAGGTAGGGGTTGGGGTTAAGAGGTAGGTAGGATTGGGGAGTGGGGATTAAGGATTGAGGGTTGGGAGAGGAATTTGGGGAGGCTTCCCCTACGCTGACATCCTCGTCGGAGGTGGTTGCGTATGATGAGGAAAGGGGGGAAGAGGTGGCAGAGCAGGATGAGACGCTGGCTTTGATGGGAGTTGATGCGAGTTGTGGAGGTGGAAGGTTGTCAGTTGATGTTGAAGGATGAGTTTTAGGTTTTGTAGAGGCTTCATTAGAGGCTTCAGCAGAGGGTGTTGTGGAAGGAGAGGTAGGTGGGATAGGAGGTGAGGTTGGGGGAAAGGATGAGGTTGTTGGTTGTATGGTTTGAGTGGTTAGGGCGGCGGCAGCTGTATTTGTAGTGTTATCATCAGCAATTTTTATTGCTGAGATAGGAATATTGATGGTGTGAAGTTTGTTGTGTTCTAATATGAGTGGGAGAATTTGTGAGAATTTTATGTTGTTGCCTTGGCTGAGAGAGGCAGCTGAGGCAACACAAGCATGTACCTTAGCACATAAGGTGTTGGTGTCTAGGGTGGTTGAGTAGGGTGGAAGGTTGAGAGGTGGAGGGTTGAGAGTGAGGGAAGGGGTGCTGTTTTTTGCAGCGTGAGCGTAGGAGGTAGAGGAGGCAGAGGCATGTGCAGAGTTTTGGTTGGGAGCAGTGTTGGATGAGGGCTGATTATTTTGGGCTTGTTTTTTAAGGGGACAGGAGTAGGATATGGCAGTGTGTGTTCCAGAGCAGTTTATGCATTTTATTTCTGTTGCAGTGCAAGTAGTGTGGGTGTGGTCAGTGCTAGTGCATTTAGAGCAAATAGAGGTGGTTGCTGTGCAGTTTGAAGTAGTGTGAGTGAATTTGTAGCATTTGTAGCATTGAGTGGTAGGGATGAATCTCTCCTTCTCTAGAGTGTATGAGGGGATGATGATTGAGTAGGCTTTAATGCCAGTGTCCAGGAGTTTGTTTGCGTCAAGTAAAGTAGAATATTTTATTTTGAGAGCAGGATATTTGGTGTTACGTAGTTTCAGGACCTCATCTATTGAGACACTATTCCTGTCCATCATCTCAATTTTTATGTCTTCAGCTGTGTGTTGAGTGAAGTGAGAGCCTATTCTGAAGACGAGTAGGGTGCGGGCAGCACGTGATTGGGCTGTTTCCACCAGTTGGAAGCCTTTGGATGCAAGTTTTGTTGTTGTTGTGGTGGCGTCATGTTGTTTATAGTGATACTCGTCGGATAGACGGACGATCACGTATTTCCCTGAAATAAAGCACCTGACATGTGGTATTTGGGTGATAGTAAAAAATGTAGTGCTTATGTCATTGGGAGGTGGTTGTGTGTAGGTGTAGCGTAGTGTGAAGGGAGGTGTGTGTGCGTTGGGAGGCACGTTTGAAGTGGGAGGAGTCATGATGTTGACATTGAGGGAGGAGCAGGAGTTAAGATGGAGGAGGAAGTGGAAGGAGAAGGGTTTCCCAGAGTTACACCACCCCTTTAAAGAGTAGGGGCCCCCTTGTGGCGCTGCCTGCAGGGTTCAATTTCGTCTGGGAAGACGACTACGGGAGAAGGAGAAATGGATAGTATGAGAAAAGTTGTTTTGTAAGTGTCCACTTTTGGTCACCGGCGTTTGAGGGTTTGAATCCCTCAGTCGTGGGATGACCAGTGGAACTTAGTGCGACCAAAAAACTAATTACTTAGTTGTTCTCTTTTTATTTCAGGAAAAGCTGTTTTGTAGATGGCAGGGAGAGCCTTTGTGGTTGGCTTTTGGCAGGGGAGCGGCAGGATATGTCGCTCCTTTTATTATTTTCTTCTCTCTTCTTTCTTCTCTCTTCTTTCTTCTTTCTTTCTTTCTTCTTTCTTCTTTCTTCTTTGCTTGAGTGCTAGAAGGGCACTTTAGGAGACGGAGCCGAGCAGGGGTTTCCTCTGTAAGGACTGGACGTCTTCTATATTTTGTCCGCAGTTGAAAATTTCTTATATGCGACAAACTTACTCAGGATCACGATCAGATGCCATGAGACGCGCGCTGATTGGTCCAGCGGGGAGCTCGGTTTTCTTCCCTGATCTGGCTGCCGGTATAAATATTGAAAATGTGAGAAATTTTTGCGTCATTCAACTTGTAGATCGTGTAGCCTGCGCTGCTGCTACGCGTCACCCCCAGCAAACTATTACTACTACTACTACTACTACTGCTACTACTACATTACCACCATGTCTGGACGTGGCAAGGGTGGAAAAGTGAAGGGAAAATCAAAGTCCCGCTCCAGTCGGGCTGGACTTCAGTTCCCAGTCGGCAGGATTCACCGTCTTCTGAGGAAGGGTAACTACGCTGAGCGCGTAGGCGCTGGAGCTCCAGTTTACCTTGCAGCAGTTATGGAATACCTAGCTGCTGAGGTCCTTGAGCTTGCCGGCAATGCTGCCCGTGACAACAAGAAAACTCGCATTATCCCGCGTCACCTTCAGCTGGCTATCCGCAACGACGAGGAACTGAACAAGCTCCTCTCGGGCGTGACCATTGCACAGGGCGGTGTGCTGCCCAACATCCAAGCAGTGCTCCTTCCCAAGAAGAATGAGAAGAAATAATCAAAGAACGAGGATAAATAAAAGGAATCTCCACCATTCCTTTGACACACTATTATCCGGCTCCTATTCGGAGCCACATATTATAAATCTTGAGAGTTGGACGGACCAGGATTAGGATATAAATGATATGATTATGTGATAGCAACATTATTCATAATAGTAATGATAATAAAAACAGTACCTACGTATAACGCATAACAAACCGGTATTAGTGTTGAAAGGAAGCTGTGAATCGATTACCTAGTGGTTCATTTATCATTTTATTTGCTTTTATATATATATATATATATATATATATATATATATATATATATATATATATATATATATATATATATATATATATATATATATAAATATTTAAATTTATTTACTTATTCATTGTTTCCCTCATTAATGATTAACATAGCTGAAACTTATTTTAGATCATTTCTTCTACAACTTGATGTTATTTTTTCGATTCCATGAGTAAGACAAAAAAAAATAATATCATTTAAAAAATATTACTTGATAGTGATAAAGCAATATGTTTATATATATATATATATATATATATATA
>JAXIVD010000189.1:197500-215000 GCA_036785275.1 Cancer borealis | reverse complement strand
ATAAGCATCTCTACGTCTTCACTGCCAACAAGGGAACCAGAGACTGTATCACCGAAATGATAACCTCCATAGCAGACAAAAAGGCCATAGTAATATTCATGGACCTGGAAAAAGCGTTCGAACTGGCAAGCGCCTCGGCCATATTGGAATCCCTGATCAAAAAGGGAATACGAGGGAAGCTTCTAAAATGGACGAGGGACTTCCTAACCGAAAGAAAGGCGACGGTCCAGTTCCAAGGCAAAACCTCACACACACGGACCTTCGATAACGGCACGCCCCAGGGGAGCATCCTAAGTCCCTTTCTTTTCAACGTCCTGGTTGAAAACTTAGTGGCGCTACCCCTGGAATCGGGTACAAAAGTTCTATGTTACGCGGATGACATCACGACCAAACATTACGCCAAAAAAGCACAGAGAACCATCACAGCCATTTCCAACAAATGCCAAGAACTCAGCTTAAAAATTAACGAAAGAAAAACAAAGGCAATCCACTTTGGCACCAGCAAAATAATAGACCCCATAATGCTACAGGACACAAGGATTGAATGGGTGGAAAGCCACCCATATCTCGGCATATGGATGGACTCCCACCTCAAATTTGCCAAACACATTGCTGCAAGTACAGGAAAAGCAAGAGTAAGGATGCGTGTAATGAGGGCAATCACAGGACTACAAGGGGGCGCTAGTCTTCCAGTCCTCAAAACTTACTACATCCAGGCTGTCAGGTCAGTGATAGAATACGGAGCCCCATGCCTCTCCACAACAAGACCGACAGCCATCGCAGCACTGGAAAAGATCCAGAACCAGGCTATGAGACTCATGGTCGGCGCTCCGGCCTGGACCAAGATATGTACTATGCAGGTGGAAACCAACATCCCCCCACTGCACACAAGACTCGCTGCAATAAGTACAACCCACCTGGGGAAGTTCCTCAGAGGGGAAAAAACAACAGCCAACCTTAACAGGATCCGGCAGGCCCTCCTACAAGACAGAACACTATTCACAAAAAAGACATGGACCACCAAAACAGCAGACACCATAAAGACAACACACACAACACAACACAACACAACACACTTTTTCCTACACCTCAAACTTGACACACAACACGAAGACTACAAGACACCACCACCATGGAGCCTGCCAGCGATACAAACCACACGCAACACTCCACTAGACTCCAAATCTAGACCCAGCAAGGCTAAGTTAGCTGACCTAGCGAAAGAAGCTCTGCAGGCGGCACCCGGCCTTGAGGCAGACATATACTATGCAGATGGCTCAGTGGACCCTCACACCAAGACAGCAGCTGCCGCTTTTACCCACGAAAAAACCACAGCCTACTACAGACTGCCAGACGGGTCGTCCACGCTGCAGACAGCGCTTCTAGCTATTCAAAAAGCTCTAGAACATGCTGAAACTAGCAACAAATCGGTAGTCATTCACACGGATTCCCTGGGTGCTAACCAGGCTCTCTCCAAAGGAATGCTAAGAGATAACGTCGGTCTCATCACCAAAATCCTGGCTACGGCAGGGCATATCCAGGAGGCTGACAGAATCGTCCACATTAATTGGATTCCAAGCCACGCTGGCATCCCAGGGAATGAAGAGGCAGACACCGCCGCCAAGAACGCCTTGCTTCTCCCTAACACCACGGCACAACTACCACCAAGCCTCTCTAGCCTGAAGAACAACATCAGGGCCACAACAAACCAGGCAGCAAAAGACCTGCTACAGAGAGAGGCCAACAAAGGTTCACCAAGTGCAAACTGGTACCTCAGGACCGCAGAAAACACGAGCCCATTCCCAAGAAACCTGGACAGGAAAACAAGGACCAGCCTACACCGATTAAAACTAGGCTTCAAATGCCTAAGCGAACTAAAAGATTTGCAAGAAACCTGCAGATACTGCAACACAGCCTGTGCCGCACCATTACTGCATTACATAGAGGAATGCGAACAAACACGGCAGTACCTAGATAGAAGTATAGGTACTGCTCCAGACATAGTGAAAAACACGCCACACACAACCTTAGTAGAGCTAGTACGAACATTCCCTCCCCCTCGATAATACCACAGCCAGCCGGCCGGGGGTGTATCTAACGCACCGCTACGGCGGGCAAGTTAGACTCCCCCGTTCGACGTGCAGTGATATTATCACACACAAACACAACAAACACGCCAAAGGACTAACTTACCATATCATTGTCGGGTGTATCTGACGCACTGCTATATGCAGGCAAGTCAGACTCCCGACGATGGTGAGCAGGTTGATCCTGAAAGAACACACATTTTTCAAAAACCGACCTCACCTGTTTTCTCTGGGCCTCCTCAGGTTAAGGCCCAAGTCATCCGCCTGGATGACAATCTCTACACACACACAAAAAAAAAAAGCGCGTCACACTCACACACCTCTGTTCGTCGTCGTCGTCCACAGTCGCTATGGCTCGTACAAAGGAGACAGCTCGCAAGTCCACCGGTGGGAAGGCCCCTCGTAAGCAACTAGCTACGAAGGCGGCTCGTAAGTCCGCGCCTGCCACCGGAGGTGTCAAGAAGCCCCACCGTTACAGGACCGGCACTGTGGCTATCCGTGAAATCCGCCGTTACCAGAAGAGCACTGAGCTGCTCATCAGGAAGTTGCCCTTCCAACGTTTGGTGCGCGAGATTGCTCAGGATTTCAAGACGGATCTCCGTTTCCAGTCCTCTGCTGTCATGGCTCTGCAGGAGGCCTCCGAGGCTTACCTTGTGGGTCTATTTGAGGACACAAACCTTTGCGCTATCCACGCCAAGCGCGTCACTATCATGCCAAAGGACATCCAGCTTGCCCGCCGCATCCGAGGCGAGCGTGCCTAAGCAAGCAGTTAGTTGACTGACTGATTCGCGTTGATATCAACATCAAGATATCTTCTGTCTATCTAGCTAAGCCCTTTTCAGGGCCAAAGTATGGTCACAAAAGAGAGTTGTTGTTGGTTAATGTTATTGATATTCTTCTATTAAAAAAAAAAAAAATAAATAAATGAATAGAAATAAATAAAAAAAAAAAAAAAACCTCTTGTATTTATTAACGGAGTTAATAACTTGTGCATGCATGTAGTGAACACATATCCTTTAAACTGGAAATTTTCGTCGCTTGCGTAAAGTATAGTCACCAACAGAAATAAAAAAATTAAAAGTTGTTGGATATTGTTCCTATTATTCTTGAATTCATTTTGAAGTACTGTGCTGTATGTAGGTAACTTGTGTATATGTAGGAGACACATATTACTTGACCTTGAAATTTCCGTCCTCGCGAGATAAAATATAATAATAATATAAAGGAGAAAGAGAGAGAGAGAGAGAGAGAGAGAGAGAGAGAGAGAGAGAGAGAGAGAGAGAGAGAGAGAGAGAGAGAGAGAGAGAGAGAGAGAGAGAAAAAAAAAGAAGCGAGAAGACCCACACACACAAAGTAAATTAGTCCAAACAGTCTCTCTTTTGCTAACAAATTGTGGCTCCAACGGAGCCGAGTATTGGTAGACGTCATCCAGTCCAGTCCAAGCAAGCAGGCTGCTGCTGCTGCTGCTGCTGCTGCTGCGGCTGCTGCTTACTTGGAAGAGGTGTATTTGGTGATAGACTTTGTACCTTCAGACACTGCGTGTTTTGCCAGTTCACCGGGAAGCAAGAGACGAACGGCAGTCTGGATTTCCCTGCTGGTGATGGTGGAACGCTTGTTGTAGTGTGCCAAACGAGAAGCTTCGGCGGCGATGCGTTCAAAGATGTCGTTCACGAAAGAATTCATGATAGACATGGCCTTGGAAGACACGCCGGTGTCAGGGTGAACCTGCTTCAGCACCTTGTAGATGTAGATGGAGTAGCTCTCCTTCCTCCTGCGCTTCTTCTTCTTGTCTCCCTTGGCAATGGCCTTATTGGCCTTGCCAGCTTTCTTGGCAGCTTTTCCTGATGCTTTGGGAGGCATGATGGTTTCGTATTCACTGTGGGAATAAATTTTGTCCGCTTGTTGTTGTTGTTGTTGTTTGATTTGTCACTCCAAGGAGTAACGCGGGCCTCAACGCCTTCAACGGCGGCCCGCAAGTGATGCTGCTCCGCTGGCGTACCGGAGCAGATAAGTGATGCTGCCCCGCTGGCGTACCGGGGCAGGAGGGGGAGAAAAAAAAAAAAAAAAAAAAAAAAAAAAGCTTGACTTACTCGCAAGTACGAGTGCCAAGTACACCCCACCCCCCGTTTGAAAACCGGATTCACCTGGGCCTCTGAGTAGATAATCGTGGATGAATGTATGTGTTGTGCGATGTGGGTGATAGGATGATGTGATTATCTTGGTGGAGGGAAATGATTAACCATTTCCATGAGCGATGGTAGGGTCGTGGACTGCAGGATATGAGGTGCAGCCGCGTCTCTTCTGTTTAGGAAGGGGGCCGTAGCGTTGCAGTCAGCCACATAGTGAAGGAGTGGCGTGCGTGACCGTGTCTCACAGTGTGCGCATGTGTGTGGGAGAGTCTCCGTTACCTCCGCCCGGCAGTGGTATCCGAGCCGAAGTCTGTGAAGTCTCGTCCGTGTGTGTCTAGGTAGCTGCTGCTCGAGGTGGTCAGCGTTCTTGGTGGTGATGGTGTACCACGTTGCGCTGGGGGAGCCCTGCGTACTCTCCTGGCGCACCGCCTCGTGGGGTAGAATTCTGAGGGCGGTTCTAAGGTGGTTTTGGATTTGCGCCACTGATGTTGGTGTGTGGAACGTGACTCGTGGCAGTTTGATAGCGTCTCTTGCTGTCTGGTCAGCAGCCTCGTTCCCTCGGATCCCGCTGTGGCTCGGGATCCAGTTTAAGGTGACCCGCTTGCCCAACTGCTGCAGGGAGCTAGCTTTTGCCCAGATAGATGTGATAAGGTTGACATTATGGCAGAGCTTGTCCCTGTTGAGTGCCTGGAGTGCACCCATGGAGTCCACGTGAATAGTGGCACTCTTTTGCATAGACGCGGCATGGTCGATGGCGCCTTTGATGGCAGCAAGTTCTGTCTGGAGTGTAGAGGAGCCGTCGGGTAGACGGTAATGGCCCGTCTCACTCCTGTGAACGAAGGCTGCTGCAGCCCGGCCAGAGATGGGGTCAACAGAGCCATCCGTGAAGTAAACCTCCGTTTCTTCGGCTTCCCCAGCAGCAAGAATGCAGTTTGCCTGTTGAGCTAATTCATTTTGTTCGAGGGTGGCTTTCGTCTTTGTGAGGCGAGAGATTATGATGTTAAAAGGAGGAGGAGTCCATGGAGGCTGTTCTTGGTAAGATGCGTCCGGCCTGTCTATGGTGTGGTTTGTGAAGGCTCGATCCACGTGGAGGGCTTTGAAAACCTTCGCCGACCTTCTTGTCAGGGTGTTCCGGGTGAACAAATCCTCATTCTGGAGAATAGCTTGTTGGATGCCACGAAGGAACGGAGTAAACCTTTCTGAGTTCACGGTTTTGAGGACTAACGCTGTGTATAGGGCGTGAACCCTCTTTGTCCCTGGAGGTAGCCCTGTTTCAGCCCGGAGATTGCAGATTTTGGCCCATCTTGGGGCACCCAGGATGATTCTGAGTGCCTCATTCTGCAATCTTTCCAGAGGGTTCAGTTGGTAAGGGATAGAGGTCGCGAGGACTGGAGCTGAATAGTCGATGATGGAGCGGACTGCTTGCATGTAGAATGTTCGGAGTACTCGAAAGCTAGCCCCTCCATCAATAGACGTGATTCTTTGCATCACCCGCAGACGGGCCTTCACTCTGTCCTGGATGGTGGAAATGTGGTTGGAGAATTGCAATTTGCTATCCAGCCACACTCCTAGGTACTGATGGCGCAGGCTCCATTCGACGTCTTCGTCATACAGCCTTAGTGGTGGTAGGTTGCGTCCGTAGCCGAAGCTGACTGCCTTCGTCTTTTGCATGTTGATCTTCAGGCCGAGGTCCAGACATTTTCCAGCAATCGCCGTAAGGGCCTGTTGGGCTTTCCTCTCGTGGTAAGGACCTGTTGAGACGACGGCAATGTCGTCCGCGTAGCAGAGGATCTTACATCCCGCCGGCATAGGTGTAGTGACGAGGCGCTCCATTAGGATGTTAAATAGAAAAGGACTCAGTATGCTTCCTTGAGGTGTTCCGTTTGGAAAGGTCAGGTAGGGTGAGAGGTGGCCCTGGAAGCGAACTCTTGCCCGCCTATCGAGTAGGAAGTCCTGAGTCCATCTGAGCAGTCGGCCCTGTACTCCTTTCTGGACGAGGGCTGTGATTATGGTGTTGGCATTCGCCAGCTCGGAGGCCTTTTCCAAGTCCAGGAAGATGGCGATTGCTTTTTTATCTGAGATGGTGACGAGAATGTCGAAGAGACAGTCGCATGTGCCCGCGCCTTGTCTGTATGCATATGTATGATGATGGAGAGGTCCTACCGTCCACTGCAGCCTCTTAACTACCATACGCTCCGCTGTTTTTCCGAGACAGCTCAAGAGGGAGATCGGGCGCGTCTTTCCGGGCTCTCTCGGCTTTGGAATAGGGTGGATGGTGGCCTCTTTCCAAGCCTTTGGCAGGGTGCCCGCTTGATACGATGTATTTATGACTTCAAGGAGCGCAGCGTGTCCCTCTGATCCTGCATTTCTGATGATGGAGTATGTGATTTTATCTGCCCCTGCTGCAGTGTCGGGTTTGGATTTGAGAGCCCTTTCAAGTTCCCGTTTAGTGAAAATTGTGTCAGATTGTGCAGCCCTCTCGCACGCCTCTGTAATGCGGATTGCGTTGTTTTGTTGGTTTTCTAGCAATCGTCTTTGGGAGGTGATAGACAGCTGTGTGGAGCTGCTTCTATCTCTGTATGTGGTTATCAGTTCTTGGGCTCTGCCCGCAGGATTTGGGTGTGACGGTGCTGTTGGGAGACGTTGACCGGTTGCCACCTTGATGTGCCGCCATAGTTTGCTTAGGCTTGTGTGGGCATCCATACTTCCACACCACTCGAACCATTTTTCGGTTTTTATCTTTTTCGCCCCTTCTCTCCCTGTGCGTATCGCCGCTCTTAGTAGATTGCGTGTCTCTTCGGTGTTATGCCTACGGTTGAGCTTCCTTGTCTGGTTTATGCGGTGGTTATATTCTTTAACCCTGGTATCGTGATACCAGAAGTCCTTGTAGTGTTTTGATGAGCGTTTTGTGAGTGGGATGGCTCGATTTGCGGCGTGAGTGAAGGCCTCTACTAGGTGCCTTTCCATGTCATCCACATTGTTGTTTGCAGGGGGAGTTTTAAGCTGGTCCTTGAGGTCCTCTTTGAAAGCTGCCCAGTTTGCTTTCTTGACATTCCACTTGGGAGCTGGAGTAAGAAGTTGTAATTTCTGCAGTTGGAGGTCCGTGATAGTGGCGAAGTGGTCGCTAGCTAGGTGAGGGTGCAGGCTCCAGGCTGCAGCTTGGCTAATGTCTGCAGAGGTGAAGGAGAGGTCTAGGACGCCATCTTGTATATGTGTTGGTTCCCCGGTGTTGAGTAGGGTGGCCTCTGGGATGTTGTCCAGTACTTCTGCCAGGTGGTGTCCATACCTGTTGTTCTTTTGCGACCCTAGATGCACTGTGTGGTGGGCATTGAAGTCACCGCCGATAAATACCTTGTTGGTCGCACAGAGAGCGAGGAGTTCGCTCAGGTCAATGTCGTGTTGTCCTTGATGTATGTATATGTTGTATATGAGAATGTCGTCGTCTACTGCCCTGATCTTTACCCCAAGCACTTCAGCTCCTTCACAGTAGACTGGTGGGTTGATGATTTCGCTTGGTATTTCGCTCCGTACGAGGGTGGTGACGCCTCGAAGAAGACCTTCGTTCGCAGGTGAGTGGTAGGCTATGTATCCACTGAAGTTAAGGTGCACGTCTTCCTTTTGCATTGTCTCCTGGAGTAAGATGATGTCTCTTCGGTTCTCATGAGCATCCGCCATCAGCAAATGAAGCTTGCTCCTTGTACTAAGAATGTTCCATTGTAGGAGTTTGAAGGTTCCTGTGTTTTCAGTGGTGTGAGTCCTAGAGCTCTCTTCTCTTTCTCTATTTGTGCCGTTGCCGGCGTTATTCCGGGTGTTGGTGGGGTTTCTGTTTGCGTTTGTGGCTTCGGTGGTGCAGGCAGTTGTTGTCGGGGCTGGATCTTGGGTTTGGGCTTGGTGGACTGCTTTTGTCTTATGTTGTCTATGAGATTCTCCGTCATGTCCTCCAGTGTGTCTTCTGGGAGATTCTTGCCCATCATTGCTGCTACTGTCTCTGCAAATATTTTGAACATTTCTTTCAGGTCTGATTTGGTGATGGTGATGTTTTCGTTTGCGGTTATAGCCTGGTTGGTCTGGGGTGGATTGATGGAGGTGGTGGGAGGCAAGAGAGGAGTTTCTCTTTCCTGTTCCGGTGTCCTTGAGGGTCGGTGGGCTTGTTGCTTTAGTGTTGGGAAACTGGCTTCTTGTATTAGATTGCTGGTCACTGGTTGGGTTTGTCTGCTGCCCCAGGTGGACGTGGCAGCTAGCGCCGGCCTGTTGGAGTTTTGAATGTTGGTCGCCAGAGAGGACCGGTGTGTCGCTATCCATTTTTCCTGGGTCTTCTTCTGATCCGTCACTAGAAGTTGTCGTGTGGTGCATCTTGGATTCCAGGCGTGGTGCGTTCCGTTGCAATTCGGGCATTTGGCGGTCGTTGTCTGTTTGTCTTTGTATCGTTTGATGCAGATCTCCGTCTCGTGTCTTTCTGAACAGACGCCGCACTTCACAGGGAGTGTGCAGTTGGCCTTGTGATGTCCGTAACGCTGGCATCGGAAGCATCTCAACGGCTCTCTGCTGTAGGGGCGCGTGTAGAAGATTCCCCACCTCCCCAAGTCCAGTGATCCTGGTAGAGCTCCATAAAAGGTCATTTCCACTTGTCGTGTCGGCTCCCCTGAGCGTGTCATGCACCTCTGTGCTGAGGTTACTTGTGGGTGTTGCTCTAGAAGTGAGATGGGCATCAGTAGGGGGTATCGGAGGAGGATGCCTTTCTGGTTGTTGGTTGCCATTGGTTTCAGGACAATGTTCTTTCCTTCCACTTCTCGTATGCCCATGATGGTGTTGTATGTGATGAGATCCGGTGGAGATATCAGTACTTGTCCGGAGTGAAGGAACTTCATTGGTATTTTGTCTCCATTCGGTAGTAGCTTCTCGATGGCTTCTGCTACATCGATTGGCGATAAAAAAACCTTCCGTCTGTGGAATCAAGATCTTGGGGGTTGGGTTCTCGGTGTTTATGGCGTGAGGTGACGTTTGAGCTGCAAGATCTTGAATTTCTAAGGCATTCGAGTTCTTTGTAGCTGGTTCTATTTTCTTTTGTAGGCATTTTCCTTCAGTGGTGCGGGGTTCTGGGTTATCAGTCAGGGATGTGGTGGCGTTGTCTTCAGGTGATGTCTTCTTTGGTTGCCGTCCTCGTCTTCCTTGTATCTGCCAGCCTTCGTCGTCTTTACGGGATGCTGTGTCGAGGCCTGTTTCCTCAGAGCAAGGTGTGGTTGCTAAAGGGAGGTCGCTGCTTACAGGGTTCCTTGAAGAATCACTCTCCTGGGACGAGGCGCTTGCAGGTGTTCTACGACCTTGCTTTGATGGAGGAGCTGCTTCGTCGTCCAAAGCGTGGAAGGGTCGTTTATTACGGTCTATGCTCATAGAGCGGGCCCGTGGGGCGAGCAGATTCTCGGCGCTCTGAACCCGTCTCAAAACGTGTTCAGGTTTGTTACGTGGCATTGTAACTATCTACGGGGAACTGTTGCTCGGTGTGGTCCCCTCAACGGGTCGCAGCAACGGGGGGGGGATAAAAAAAAAAAAAAAAAAAAAAAAAAAAAAAAAAAAAACTCACAAGTCTACCTACAGCCCCGGCTGTAAGCCGAGCGGGGCAGGGCTGAGGTGTTGCTGTTGCGGCGATGAAACTGAAAGCGAGTGGGCGGCCTGAGTCTCCTGTGCCAGGTAAGTATGTTCGGGGCGACCTGAGTCTCTTGTGCCAGGTAAGTATGTTCTTCCTGTGGCTCACTCAGTAAGAGCGGAGCGGAGCGGGAGAGGTGTTGACAGCGCCAGGTCTCGGTGAAGAGTGATTTTGTCCGCAGGTTTGGTTTGGTTTGGTGGCTATCGCGCCCTCGCGGGGGGGACACACGGGCTGACAGCAGAGCCCGTCGCAGTGTGTGGTGGTGGCGGACTCTGGTCAGTCGACACCTACCCCACTAAAATCATAAAAGTAAATAGGGGTGTTGTCGGGAGTGTGTGCGTGTGGCCGTCGTGCCCCCCAATAAGGGCGCAGCACGGCACACACCCGCTGGGATCTGGGCGCGGATCCTGACTGTCCAAAATCAACAACCTTTGTCCGCAGTTGAAAATTTCTTATATGCGACAAACTTACTCAGGATCACGATCAGAAGCCATGAGACGCGCGCTGATTGGTCCAGCGGGGAGCTCGGTTTTCCTTCCTGATCTGGCTGCCGGAATAAATATTGAAAATGTGAGAAATGTTTGCGTCATTCAACTTGTAGATCGTGTAGCCTGCGCTGCTGCTACGCGTCACCCCCAGCAAACTATTACTACTACTACTACTACTACTACTACTGCTACTACTACATTACCACCATGTCTGGACGTGGCAAGGGTGTAAAAGTGAAGGGAAAATCAAAGTCCCGCTCCAGTCGGGCTGGACTTCAGTTCCCAGTCGGCAGGATTCACCTTCTGAAGAAGGGTAACTACGCTGAGCGCGTAGGCGCTGGAGCTCCAGTTTACCTTGCAGCAGTTATGGAATACCTAGCTGCTGAGGTCCTTGAGCTTGCCGGCAATGCTGCCCGTGATAACAAGAAAACTCGCATTATCCCGCGTCACCTTCAGCTGGATATCCGCAACGACAAGGAACTGAACAAGCTCCTCTCGGGCGTGACCATTGCACAGGGCGGTGTGCTGCCCAACATCCAAGCAGTGCTCCTTCCCAAGAAGACTGAGAAGAAATAATCAAAGAACGAGGATAAATAAAAGGAATCTCCACCATTCCTTTGACACACTATTATCCGGCTCCTATTCGGAGCCACATATTATAAATCTTGTGAGTTGGACGGACCAGGATTAGGATATAAATGATATGATTATGTGATAGCAACATTATTCATAATAGTAATGATAATAAAAAATAGTACCTACGTATAACGCATTACAAACCGGTATTAGTGTTGAAGGGAAGCTGTGAATCGATTACCTAGTGGTTCATTTATCATTTTATTTGCTTATATATATATTTATATATATATATATATATATATATATATATATATATATATATATATATATATATATATATATATAAATATTTAAATTTATTTACTTATTCATTGTTTCCTCATTAATGATTAACATAGCTGAAACTTATTTTAGATCATTTCTTCTACTTGATGTTATTTTCTCGATTCCATGAGTAAGACAAAAAAAAATAATATCATTTAAAAAATATTACTTGATAGTGATAAAGCAATATGTTTATATATATATATAAATATATATATATATATATATATATATATATATATATATATATATATATATATATATATATATATATATATATATATAAGATATGAATGACCAACATACTCTTTATGCAAAAGATTGTGGACCTAGAAGGTCCGGGATATATGTGTTATTGACGGTAATAAACGGCTTTGCAATGCAATCCTTAACCACCAAATCCGTACAAATACGTCCTTGACGCTTCAGGGCATACACGACGTCCATTGCAGTAACAGTCTTGCGCTTAGCATGCTCAGTGTAGGTGACAGCATCCCTGATAACGTTCTCCAGGAACACATTAAGCACACCACGCGTCTCTTCATAGATCAAGCCAGAGATACGCTTCACGCCGCCGCGACGAGCCAGACGACGAATAGCTGGTTTGGTGATGCCCTGGATGTTATCACGTAAAACCTTTCGGTGACGCTTAGCGCCTCCTTTCCCAAGACCCTTGCCTCCCTTGCCGCGGCCAGTCATGCTGCTAGTGTGTGTGGAGCGAAGCGATGCGCACTAGAGACTGAATACATTTTTGTCTCATTCATTGCTTTATTTTTTACCATTAAAGACATAATACAGAGAAAAATAAAAAGTCATGGAAAATTACAAATAAAAAACAAACATACATAAATACAAAAACATGGTAAAGAAAACGGCTTGTAGGGGAGCCGTCCGTGGTTGGGGTCTTCTCATCCAATGAGGCTGGCGAGTTCCTCTTCTGTTAAATCTCGACTCTCGTCGAGCTGAAGGGCGTCCTCGTCCATCTCGTATGCGTCCGTGTAGTCGACCCACTCGTCGACCAAGTAATATCCCGGGAACTGGGGCGGAGACTTCAAGGGCCTGGCGACAGGGAGGGACCTTGGTAGGGGCTCACTTGCTCGCACCTGCCGCCGCGCTAGACTCAGCGCGGGCTCGTGCGAGCAGTGTTCCGCCTTGGCCCACTGCTCCTGCTCGTAGAGGTGGCTGAAGTCGATCAGGAAGCGGACCAGGTCTGCCTCCGTGAAGACGTAGCTCGTGGTGGCTGCTGTCTGGCTTGCCGCTGCTCTCGTGGAGGCCACCTGGGGTGACGGCACGTTAGCAGCAGGCGTCTTCCTGGCGGGGGCTCGGCTGGGCTCCTCCTCCTGGGGTGGGGGTGGAACGTCCGCAGCAGTCGTCTTCTTGGCAGTGGCTCGGCTGGCCTCCTCCTCCTGGTGGGGGGGTGGTGGTTCCTGCCGAGCAGTCGTCCTCCTTTTACGTCTCCGTGTTCTGCGTCGTTGCCTCTTCTCAGGAGCCGGCTGGTCCTGGGCTGGGGGAGGCGGTGGTGACGGTGGGCGGGGCCTGGTGGCCTCACGCTGTCGTGGGGGCTCCCCGGTGATTCGGAGAAGGCGAGTAGGGCAGCGGTGGTTCCAGGCGTGGTGCCTGTCACCACAGTTGGGACAACACGGTGTGGGCCTGTCCCCGTCTCCACGAAGGCGCCGGATACAGTCCCTCGTCGCGTGGTCACCACTGCACACACCACACAGGTCCTTCTCCCGGGTGCACTGGCGCTGGTAGTGACCGAACGCCTGGCACCGGAAGCAGCGGACGGGCTCAGGAACGAACTTCCTGGTGGTGAACTTACCCCAGCAGCCGAGGTCGAGTGAGGCGGGAACAGGTCCCCGCAGCGTCAGCACGACTTGGCGGGTGGGGAGGCGGCGTCCGTGTCCGGCGTTGTAGGTGCACCGATCAGCTGCCACGACAGCTGGGTGCTCCAACACCGGGTCCAGGGGCAAGGCGATGGGGAAACCCTAGAGAACACACTTTCGGGTGGTCTCCTTCGGCAGCAGGACGATTCCTCGCGGCTGCCCGTCTGCGATCTCCTGTAGTGTGGTGGCGGCGGCCCAGTCCGCTCCACGGATGAAAAATTCCCCCGTGCGGGAGACATCCACCCGGAGAAGGAGCTTGAACTCCTGCAGCCACTTCACCACGCGGAGCGGGTTTTCCTCTTGGTGCTCGGCAATCCTCCAAAACATTGGAGTACCGTCGGCAGCCGAGGTCACAGGGGCATCCCGTTTCTTACGACGTTTCCTCTGCACAGTGAGGAAGCCGTCGTCGTCAACGGGTGACTCGGGGGGCCTCTTTGGAGTGGCCATGGCGGGAGTAAACTCGACCGCGAGTGGGCCAATGAGAGAGCAGGGGAGGAGGTCTGCTCTCTGCGGCGGCTGGGTGAACACTCGAAATAATCGAAATATATATAGAGAAAAGTGGGGGGAAGTAACATAAGAGGGTGTACAGAGGAAGAAAAGAAGGAAGTAGAGAAATATAGTGATAGAGAGAAGATGATGGGCGTACCATCTTGCTATGTTTGTATATATGTGAAAAATGTAGGAACCTTCCCATGCAACTAGTTATCTAGGTTTGAATTACCCAACCTAGAAGGTTGACTTTTTTTTATTTATTTTTTATTTTTTTATTTATATATTTATTATTATTATTATTATTATTATTATTATTATTATTATTTTTTTTTTTTTTTTTTTGCTAATACATTTACATATCTACATAATTGGGTTTGTTAAAGTGCAAGGCCAATATATGAAAGTAAAGGTATTTTAAATGTTTCGAACTACTTATTTGTATCTAGGTGCAATGTTTTGGTCAATTTTTTCAAGGCTGCTAGGAAAGTTTCTATTGTATTTATTGATATTTTCTTTATTGTTGACTAGATGTAAGTAGGTGATATTATCCATTGCCTCTAAGGAAGCCCAGATGTTAATTGCTTGTTCTTGTAGATAAGTGTTCAATGTTTTTGTGTTCGTGTGTTTATGAATTTCTTCTGTGTTCATTGTGTATGGGTAGCGTTGGTTTGTGGCAAATCATAATGCTTTGTTTTGTACTTTCTGCAGTTTTCCTATTTGGTTGTTACTCAGCGCATGTAATGGAATCGGTGGATATTGAATAATGGGTAGTATAAGTGATTTAACTAGGTGAATCTTAATCTTCTCAGGCAGTTTGTTTAGTCTATAAATTTTGCTAAGAGCTGCATTTGCTTTAATTTTTCTTTTATTTATGTGAGTTGTATATCCCGTATTTGTAATTGTCAATCCCAAACTGTTGCCTTCTTTCTTAAACTCAATGTTCTTATCATCTATTGAAAGTGGGATTGTTTTTGTGCATCCTATATGAAATGGGGTGAATTTGTTTATGTTTGTTTTTATCTTCCATTTGTTTTCAAATTTATTGATTATTTTTATTTCTTTTTCAGTGATGGAGTTAATCATTTTCTTGGATGTTCCTTGATATCCCATGATTTGGGTTATATCATCTGCGTATATAATGTTGGTGCCTTGTCTGGTTGGAGGGATGTCATTAGTGTAGATGGTGAATAAAGTTGGAGATATTACGCTTCCTTGTGGTACTCCTGAGTTTAGGTGTATTGTTGTGCCTTTATAGTTTTGTATTTTTATTTGTGCAGTACGGTCATCTAGAAAGTCACACAGTAGTTTTTCTAAAGTAATAGGGAGATTAAATTGTAAAATTTTGTATTTTAAACCAATATGCCATACTTTGTCGAAGGCCTTTGTAATGTCACGTAGTACTATTTGGCATTGTCCATTATCGCTCTTGTTTTGGGCTATTTTTTCAGTTATAAGTGCTATGGCTTGGTTGGTTCCTCTATTTTTACGAAAGCCGAATTGGTTCTGGTTATATCTATTGTTTGATTCTAAAAAGTGTTTAAGTCTACTGTTTATTATTCTTTCTAATATTTTGCCCGGCACTTCTAGGAGAGAGATAGGTCTATAGTTAATTGGTAGATGTGGATTTTTGCCTGTTTTGGGAATTAATTTAATCATTGAATGTTTCCATTTATCAGGAAAATATCCAATCGATAAGGTGGCTGGCGTTGAAGATTTTTGTTAAGGCTTGTATTGCTTTCTTAGGTAGTTTGCTTAATATTATTTTGTTCATTCCACTATTGCCTGGTGCAGTGTTTTTTATGTTTTTGATTATGTTTAACGTGTCTTCTGTGGTAATTTCTTGGTCTAGTGGATTGTTGTTTAGGCGTGATATGTCAATGTTATTGTATGGAGTTATTCTGTGTAAATTGTTGTTGAGGTATGTGTATATGTAATGTCTGTCTTCTTCATCCTCGTCGTCTGTATCAGAGCTCTCTTCCTCGAATACTTTTTCCCATATTTTTCTATGTTGTTTCTCTTGGCTTTCTGGTGAATAGTGTTTAGTATTATTGTCATCATTTATATAATGTGGTTCAGGTTCTTTTCCTCCCATTAGTACTTTGATTTTTTTCCAAAACTGGTGAGGGTCGTGGTATACGTTTGCGGTTTCCAAAATTATTCTATTCCAGTTATTGTTTGATTCTATGATAAGTTGTTCTCGTAGGTTTGATTGAATGGCTTTATAGTGTATGTAATGTTGATGTGACCATCCGTAGTTTAATGCATGCTGTCTTAAATTGTTAAATGCCATTATCATTGTTTTTGTGCTATGGCTTAGATTTGGTGCTGGTAGTTGTTTAAAACGTGTGGAAGGAGTGTGTTTTGTTAAAATTTCATTTATAGTTTGATACCAATTTTCTATTGCAAGGTCAATGTCTTCTATTTCTCCTACATTTAAATTTGGTATTGTTAGATTTAGGTTTATTTCTTCTTTTATTTTTTCCCAGTTGGCTTTCTTTAAGTTCTGTTTGGTGTTGGAGGGAATTAGTATAGGAGATGTTGAAATAGTTAATACTATGGGAACATGATCGCTAGTTGAAACTGGCCCTTGGCTTATATGTATATTGTGGTATACTCTGTGGTTTGCTAAGATAATATCTGGATTTGTGCCTCGGTTACTGGTGTAAAATGTTGGAAAGTGTGGGCCTAAGTGTTGAATCATCCTGTTATGTATCATTTTATATAATTGTTTTCCTTTAGTGTTTTTGTATGTGTATCCGAATGTATGATGATTGGCGTTTAAGTCAGAAATCATATAGACGGGTTGTTGTCTTTTAAAGAGTGAGGTAAAGTCAGGGGTTGGTATGTAGTCTCTACTGGGTGGTTGGTATAAAGTGCTGAAGATTACTGGTCCTGTGTTTGTGTCTATTTGTATGGCTAATGTATCTGATAAAAAGTCTGTTAGGATTTTATGTTGGATGTTGTGTCTTACTGCAATTGCTGTGCCATCATATTTGTATTGTAGAGTGTTCTTTTGATAACATTTATAGCCCGGTATTTTTAATGCTGTAGAATTTGGGAGGCAGTGACTGTTTAATAGGATTATATCAGGGTCGATGTTTCTATATAAATTACTTAATTCTAGTTTCCTGTTTTTCCATTGGAGTACGTTATGGTGAATAATTTTTATTGTGTGTTTGAATGAATTGATCATGTTGAATTTTTCCGGTATTTCTCATTTCTATTTGGTGGCGTTCTCTCCAATGTTTTTCCCGGTCTTAATTTCCGGAATTGTGCATCTTCTATAATTTTCCAGCAATTTGTTAATTCAATTTTTCCTTTGTTTAGTAGGTCTAGGATTGCAAAATAGTCCATATCTTTACTTTCATGTTTTACTACATATAGCTTGTTATCTATGTTTTCCATAAGTTTTTTCCTAGTTAAAGTCTCTCTTGGCCATCCATTGCTTTCTGATGTATATATTGCCAGTCCGATATTCGTGTCTTTAATTGTTTCATTTTCAGTATTTTTCCTTTGTCTTGATCTAGATCTCTGTTTATTTGTTAATTTACCTTCATTTATAGACTGTTCTTGTTCATTCTGTACTTGACCACTGTAATCTGCTTCCATTACTTCTTCTTCTTCTCCTTCTTCCATTATGTTGCTCTTTTGTTTATTTAGGTTGTTGATAATTTTAGCTGAGGGAGGATTTGACGGGGTATTGATTTTGGGTAAATTGTTCATCTGTAGTAACTTGTTAAGCTCTTTGTTATAGCTTCCAGGATCCGCGATGTTATTAAGGTGTGCATGCATGATGCATGTGAAAATCTTTGCATAATCCATATTCTTAAAATCCATGTTAAGGGTGGTGCTAGGGCCTTGCAGATTGGAGTTG
>JAXIVD010000189.1:180000-195000 GCA_036785275.1 Cancer borealis | reverse complement strand
GAATAATTACAATACCAATAATTCAATAAATTACCGTTCAAATTTAATGCAAGTAATAGCAGTAGGAAAGGTACACTACTACATTATGCCTTACAACAACAACAACATATCGGTAAATAAAGATCATCTCATAATATTAAGGGATCAAACCTTATGTATGAAAATTTAGGAACATTGATGTTTCAAAACCCGGCTTTGATAGATCATAAAATGTTCATCATCAACAAGGTATATATATATATATATATATATATATATATATATATATATATATATATATATATATATATATATATATATATATATATATATAAGTATGTAAAACAGACTTTCCTTTCGGGTTACAGAAAATTAAACCACTCTCTAAATAACCAATGAAAATAAAATAAAAATATTCCTAAAATAGAGTCGTAATATAAAATTTATTGAAAGCAGCTGAAAGGTCCTATCAAGTTGTGTTGAAAAAAGTATTGACGCATTTTTTTTTCTTTTTTTTCTTTTTTTTACGGGGGGAGGAAAGAAACTCTCTCGCTGACCTTGAAACTTCCACGGGCTCTACGAGGCCTGCCTTGGCATACAAGTCACTCTTACTAATACCCGCTAATACCAGACTAGGAAACAATATTAGGGCAAACTCTGGTGGGAAACAAAAATATATATTTTTTTTCTTCCCAAGGCATAACATTTTTTTTTTTTTTCTCTCTCTCTCTCACACGACGAAGCGAGTGAGTGAGTTGTAAAATGGCGGGCGGGCGGGCGGGCGGCAGGAGCTTGCTTTGTTCTGACCAATCACAAGCCTGGGTTTCAGCTCTCGGGGCAGGGAGAATCGGTATATGTAGTCCCAAATCGAAAAAGCGCAAATCGCCCCGCAGCTCTCGTCGCAACAAGACCTCTCCTCTCCAAGCAGAACATACCTACCTGGATAAGGAGACACAGTGTTTCCACATTGTCACCCTTGTACATGCACGAACGCTATTTCGAGCTGAGCTCCTCCACGCTCAGGCGATACGTCCTGACACAGGAGTCACCGTGCTACCAACGCACCCATCCACCCTGCTACTTGCACGAACGCTGCTACCTTCCAGCGCACCGGCCACCCTGCTACTTGCACGAACGCTACTACCAGCGCTCCGGCCAACCTGCTACTTGCACGAACGCTAGTTCTGCCAAGTACCAGTATACAGGGCAGTGTTTCACTGTCACTGAGAACCCCCCAAGCAATACTTTGGCCACGGAAACCTTATCCACGCATTTACTGCGTGACAAAGAGAATTGTTTTGTACTTTATTTTATTTATTTTTGGTTCTTCTGCTACGAATTGGCCTCCAAGGCATCAACAGTAGCTCCCCCACGGACTCGGATTGGAGTAACACCCCTTGTCTGAGGAGCTATTGTTGCTGAACTTGGAAAGCCGAGGGCTTTCAGCAGGCTTTCTCTCCTACTACTTATTTTTCTAATTTCCGCCCTGGCCGAGTGGACCTACGGGACCTAAAAAGCCCGTATTCGTCTAACAGAGCCCCCTATAATTGTAGCACCTCGGCTAGAGCGTGTTCGTGCTGCAATTGTAGGGTCGGGGCAACCTGGTGGAAAGCGAGAGGGAAAGCCACTGATCGCTCTGGCACAACCCTCTCTGCGGGACCAGTGTTAAAGTTTTAGCTTTTCGTCAGTCTCCATAAACTGACAGCCTTTAGGTTTTTGACACGGACAAGGTCAGGCAGTCTCTTCTACAACAGAGCTGCCCAGGAGTACCTTGGGCCATAGGCAGGGGTTCAAGGGCGGGTTTTATTTTCGGCACCAAAGGGAAGGCTGACGAGCTGTTGAGGCCAGCCTTTCCCGAGGTGAGGGAAGGGTTATTTAGTTTCAACATGATGGTTAGACAAAAGGAAAAAACATTCCGAAGAGACGTCACCACGGAAAATACATTACCCAAGTTTCAACGGTGCGTAAGCTTGGAACGCATGAGCGTTGATAGGAATAAACGCCCGCAGCCTGACTCCGACTCCCAGGACGAAAGCCGAGTTGAACAAGGAGAATGGCAGCTTGTGAAAAAGAGAAGCAAACCAGCAAACCGGGAAGAGAACACTCCCCAGCAAAACAACCAAGCCCCCAACGGACAAAAAACAACTAAGGAAGACCACCCAAGCCCACCCAAGCAGGACCAGACAAACAACCCAGCATGCCCGCCGATAACCTCGATCCCGAAAATACTCGTTCCCTACACAACAGGGTTCGAGTCTGCACTGCACCTGGCAGAAGCCATAGAAAACTCCATGGAGGGAACAAAGATGCAGATGAAATTCCTAGCTTCGGGGAACGTGCTGATGTCACCTCCAGATATGAAAACATACGAATACCTACTAAACATTCAGGAGGTAAAAGGACTACCTGTGCAGCTGAAAGCAACTGGACAAGGCACCAGCAAGGGAATACTGTACTGATGCCCCTGAAATCAATCTTGGACCACCCGCAAGTTTTAGAAGCAAAAAGATGCAAGATTTACAGCGGCGAAGAGACGAGGCAAGTGGAGATCACTGTTCAAGGTCACCTACCCGGATTCCTTCAACTCGGGAGTTAGGGGACCTTCTTCACTCGACCCTACAGCCGGGAACCCCTCCGCTGCTACAATTGCCAGAGGTACGGGCATCACAGAAACAACTGCAGCCTAGGTTCCAGATGTGGAGTTTGCTCAGGCCCCCACCAAACGGAGCTGTGCATAAACAAGCACAAGGGAGGACAGGAAACAACACTGAAATGCCCAAATTGCAAAGAAACCCACCTGGCCTGGAGCAAAGCTTGCACAGCACGGAGAGTGCTGGCGGATGCACAAAAAGAAACGCAGAAAGAGTTCATGACCTCCTTTCGCCCAGCACTGGCTTCAACCTCCAACTGGGGCGGAGAGAGACCCCAGAGTACGCAGGACAAACAGCAACCATGCAAAACACCAACCAGTCAAGACTTTCCAGCGCTAGGACAAGGAGCGGTGTCAAAACACTCACCACACCAGCCAAGGACAAGACTGGAAACACAAATGCCATCACAGATAAACGAGGAAGAAGAGGAAAAAATCAGCCTCACGAAGACCGAGCTGAAAGACCTTTTCACCTCCTTCGCAGGAGCACTAGCAGGAATGCTGGGACACACAATACAGGAGGAGAAACTCGCAGATATGGCCGACAAAATAATAGAAACCCAAATGAAGACCAAGAAACCACGCAAAACATCAACACCTGCCCCAGCCAAGACAACACAACAGCGCCCCCCAGGAACAACGCCAGCAACAGCTGCAATAGAAGCAGAGAAAACAGCCCTAGGGCTGAACAAACAAATCAGGACAGAAATTAACAAACTAGAACCACACACAACCAAGGAAATGAGGGTAAAACAAGGACACTCAAGCTCCTGCAATGGAATTCCTACGGACTCCGAGGAAATAAACATCTGCTAACAGCTGACGCCAAAAAAGAGAATAGAGACATAATCATCATACAAGAAACTCTCACCAAACAGGGACAACAGGTATCACTCCCAGGGTACACTGGCTATCACCAACACGCCATACAAGGCAGCACCAACGGAATATCAACCTTCGTAAAAAACCACATTCCAAGCAAACAGATACACAACACAATACATTGCGGAGAAGGAGTCGAAGTCCTGGCAGTCTCCATCACACTGCAACAGACCACACTAGACATATACAACATATACAACAAACCTGCAGGCACAGAGATGGACATCACCGAACTCCTGGCAGAATGCAAAACAGGAAACATCTTTATAGGAGGTGATTTCAACGCACACCACAGCACACTCGGATCCATCAGAAACAACAGGAACGGGCACCACATAATAGAAACACTTAACAACACTCCCGAAGCAACACTACTCAACAACCAAGAACCAACACACATAGCAGGAGGAGTGCTCGATCTCTCCTTCTTATCCAGAAACATAAGTAACAACGCAAAGTGGGACTTACACCCTCACCTCGCCAGCGACCACTTTGCAACATGCACAGAAATTAAAATCCCACAGCTGGCAAACCACACAATGGCTCCCAGATGGGACACCAAACAAGCAAACTGGCCACTCTTCCGACAAGAACTACAAAAATTACTGAGCAACCCTCCAGAAGCACAAACACTAGAAGAAAGGGAGGCACGACTCGTTGATGCAATACACCAAGCTGCCGACGCTGCAATCCCCAAAACCAAGCCCTCACCAAAACACTACAAGGACGCATGGTATTACAACTCAGCAGTAAAGGAATACAACCACCGGATTAGCCAAGCCAGAAAGCTAAATAGAAGACACCAGACAAGCGCCACAAGGAAACTCCTCAAGGCAGCTATCCAGATCGCCAAAGATGCTTCCAAGAAAATACAAATAGAAAAGTGGCTAAAATGGTGTGCTTCTATGGGACACGGCAATAACATAGGAAAAACGTGGAGAAAAATAAAAATAGCTGCAGGAAAAGCCCCAACCAAACAGTCTGTACACCCTGACCCAACAGGCGAAGCAAACAGGCTTATAGACACTTTAGCAGCAAGAAGCAGCTCAAACCAACTGCCTGTAGAAGTCCGCAGAACCCAAGACCAGCTAGAGGAAAGAAGAATAATAGCAAAAAACAGAGCAAGCCAGGAAGCTGCAGAAACCGACATACCCTTCACAATGCGGGAACTTAAAGCAAGCATCAAAAATAGAAAAGACACATCAGCCGGCGCCGACAAGATAACATACTCCATGATTAAAGAAGCAGGCCAAACAGCACAGGAAGAGATGCTTAACCTCATTAACCAGTCTTATGAGGAAGGGAAGCTACCACCAGCATGGAAAACAGCCACAATTGTTCCCATCCCAAAATTACGAGACACAGGGGCCTTCAGACCCATCTCTCTCCTCAGCTGCCTCGGGAAAACAGCAGAAAAAATGGTCCTTAACAGACTACAGTGGGCCACTGGTGACCTTCACCAAAATGTGTATGCATACACCAAAAATAGAGGAACCAAAGACTGCATCATGGAACTTACATCCACAATATCAAACAGAAAAGCCATCGTCACCTTCATCGACCTAGAAAAGGCTTTTGAGATTGCCAGTGCTTCCGCAATCCTAGAATCACTCGCAGGGAAATTATTCAAATGGTGCAAAGACTTCCTAGAAGAGAGACGAGCTCACGTCAGATTTCAAGGGAAAACTTCAAACACCCAAACATTTGAAAAAGGTACGCCTCAAGGAAGCATACTAAGCCCCTTTCTGTTCAACATACTTGTAGAAAACCTAGCCACACTCCGCGTAGGGTCAGGGACCAAAGTGTTAGTATACGCCGATGACATCGCCATTATAAATTCCGGATCATACTACAAAGCAAAGGCACAAAATGCCGTTGCATCGATTGCAAACAAATGCCAAGAACTCGGGCTAAAAATCAATGGCAATAAGACCCGCTCAATTCACTTTGGCTCACAGCTACAGCTGCCACCTATAAACATACATGGCACCCCCGTGGAATGGACGACATGCCACCAATATCTTGGCATTTGGTTGGACTACCAATTAAACTATAACAGACACATAGCAGCAACAAAAGAAAAAACATCAGCAAGACTACGCGTGATGAGGGCCATCACAGGACTCCGGGGAGGTGCTGAACCACCAGTACTCAGAAGCTACTACATGCAGGGCATCCACTCCATCATTGAGTATGGAGCCTCATGTTTGGCCACAACCTCAAAAACAGGCTTGGCCATAATGGACAGGATCCAAAACCAAGCCCTGCGAATAATCACAGGAGCACCAAGATGGACAAAAATTTGCACACTTCAGGCAGAAACCAACATCCCGCCAATCAAGACAAGACTTTTCTCCATCACCATCGGACACCTCATCAAATTCTTAAGGAGACAAAACAAGACGCTCTGTCACAAAATCAAACAAGCGCTTCTACAGGACAAAAACCTCTTTAGGAAGACAACATGGGCGGCAACCACTAGCAATATCATCCAGCACATGAAATCACATCACATCTTCCTGAATTTTAAAGAAGACCCCCCCGCAGAAGACTACAGATTCCCGCCACCTTGGAAAGAGCCACCGCTAAAAATAACGGTGCACACCCTAACGGAGGCAAAGAAAAAGCTGCACCCAGCCGCCTTAGCTGCAGAAGCAAGAGAGGCCTTAAGTTTAGCCCCAGCACTACATCCAAACACCTATTACACGGACGGCTCGGTGAACCAAAGCACAGGGACAGCAAGTGCAGCTTTTGTAAACAAAAACACCACGGCTATCTACCGATTGCCAGATGGTTCCTCAACACTACAGACCGAGCTATTAGCCATCCAAAAAGCACTACAACACGCAGAACAAGAACAACAGGGGGCAGTCATTAACACAGACTCCCTCGGAGCCATACAAGCTCTCAAAACGACAAGTCCAAGAGACAACATCAACCTTGTGACGAGCATACTAGCGGTCGCAAATAACATCCAACACAGTGGTAAAAGCATCCACATAAATTGGATTCCAAGCCACGTAGGCATAAAAGGAAATGAGGCAGCAGACCTTGCAGCAAAAGAAGCTCTGAAGCTCTCGGCGGTCACGGCAAATATTCCTCAGAGCATCTCACAACTAAAAAATGCTTTAAAGACAGAAAGCAAGGAATCAATTATGCGAGAAGTCAGAGCAAACGCGAGCACTGGGTCCAGAAGTGCAAAATGGTACATCATCACCAAGAAAAACACCACACCACTCCCACAACACCTAAATAAACAAGACAGAGGAGCCATTTACAGGCTCAGACTAGGATACCAAAGCCTAGCAGAACGGAAGGACAACACAGAGGAATGCAGATACTGCCAAACGGAAACCAACGCACCACTAAACCACTACTTAACAGAATGCGAAGAAACAGCACAACATATAAACAGAGAACTAGGAACAGCAGCAGAAATAGTAGCTGCAACTCCACACACAATCCTCATCACACTCATACAGACATATCCACCACCCCGATAAAGATTCACGAAAACACATCGCCTAAGCTGAGGAGTTCCTCTAAAACCATCACTCACCAAACGCGGCTTGCTACGGTCGCGTGGCCATGGGGTGTATCTAACGCTCCGCGAAAGCGGGCAAGTTAGACTCCCTATGGAAACAAGCCGGGTCAAGCCGCAACCTTCTCAAAGAGACAAAGCTGTGGGCCAGACCCAAGGGCCCATGTCACCCCCCAAGGTGGCAATCCACACACACACACACACACACACGAAAATGCGCGTCACACTCCTCCTCCTCCTCCTCCTCTGTTCGTCCGTCGCTATGGCTCGTACAAAGCAGACAGCTCGCAAGTCCACCGGTGGGAAGGCGCCTCGTAAGCAACTTGCTACGAAGGCCGCTCGTAAATCCGCGCCTGCCACCTGAGGTGTCAAGAAGCCTCACCGTTACAGGCCGGGGACTGTGGCTCTCCGTGAAATCCGCCGTTACCAGAAAAGCACTGAGCTGCTCATCAGGAAGTTGAACTTCCAACGTTTGGTGCGCAAGATTGCTCAGGATTTCAAGACGGATCTCCGTTTCCAGTCCTCTGCTGTCATGGCTCTGCAGGAGGCCTCCGAGGCTTACCTTGTGGGTCTATTTGAGGACACAAACCTTTGCGCTATCCACGCCAAGCGCGTCACTATCATGCCAAAGGACATCCAGCTTGCCCGCCGCATCCGAGGCGAGCGTGCCTAAGCAAGCAGTTAGTTAGTTGACTGACTGATTCGCGTTGATATCAACATCAAGATATCTTCTGTCTATCTAGCTAGGCCCTTTTCAGGGCCAAAGTATGGTCACACAAGAGAGTTGTTGTTGGTTAATGTTATTGATATTCTTCTATTAAAAAATAAATAAATAAATAAATAAATGAATAAAAATAAATAAATAAATAAAAAATACCTCTTGTATTTAGTAACGGAGCTAATAACTTGTGCATGCATGTAGTGAACACATATCCTTTAAACTGGAAATTTTCGTCGCTTGCGTAAAGTATAGTCACCAATATAAATAAAAAAATAAAAGTTGTTGGATATTGTTCCTATTTTTCTTGAATTCATTTTGAAGTACTCTGCTGTATGTAGGTAACTTGTGTATATATGTAGGAGACACATATTACTTGACCTTGAAATTTCCGTCCTCGCGAGATAAAATATAATAATAATATAAAGGAGAAAGAGAGAGAGAGAGAGAGAGAGAGAGAGAGAGAGAGAGAGAGAGAGAGAGAGAGAGAGAGAGAGAGAGAGAGAGAGAGAGAGAGAGAGAGAGAGAGAGAGAGAAAAAAGCGAGAAGACCCACACACACAAAGTAAATTAGTCCAAACAGTCTCTCTTTTGCTAACAAATTGTGGCTCCAACGGAGCCGAGTATTGGTAGACGTCATCCAGTCCAGTCCAAGCAAGCAGGCTGCTGCTGCTGCTGCTGCTGCTGGTGCTTACTTGGAAGAGGTGTATTTGGTGACAGCCTTTGTGGCTTCAGAAACTGCGTGTTTTGCTAGTTCACCGGGAAGCAAGAGACGAACGGCAGTCTGGATTTCCCTACTGGTGATGGTGGAACGCTTGTTGTAGTGTGCCAAACGAGAAGCTTCGGCGGCGATGCGTTCAAAGATGTCGTTCACGAAAGAATTCATGATAGACATGGCCTTGGAAGATACGCCGGTGTCAGAGTGAACCTGCTTCAGCACCTTGTTGATGTAGATGGAGTAGCTCTCCTTCCTCCTGCGCTTCTTCTTCTTGTCTCCCTTGGCAATGGCCTTCTGGGCCTTGCCAGCTTTCTTGGCAGCTTTTCCTGATGCTTTGGGAGGCATGATGGTTTCGTATTCACTGTGGGAATAAATTTTGTCTTTTTTCTTTCTTTTTTCTTTTTATTTAGAAAGTGGGGGGGGAAATTTACAAAGGAGGGGGGGGGGGGGACAAGAATACAAAGTTGAGAAAAAACAGAAATAATAGTAGGAGAACAAAAAGTTGCCGGGCGGACCGGCTTGCTGTTTTGGTCATGTGTTTGAGTGGTAAAAAAAAAAAAAAAAAAATTATAAAAAAGGTTGGAAACCGGAGGCACCCGGAGGAAAACCAACCTGTGTGGTTGTGATACACATATTTGATATACATATTCAATTGAAATTTTTGGTTGTATTGATTTAGGTGGGAAACCTGAATTCCCCGACGAAAAACCCATCTACATAGATTCTCATTTTGACTATGACAATTACTAGCTGATGACAATAATAAGTTCCTAATCGTGTTTTTGTTACAAAGTGGTGTTAGAGTATTGCGATTGTTTGTGTTACTACTTGGTCCTGGATCTTGCTGTAGGAGTGTCTTGGAGTAGTTGTGGTCCTGGAGTCCATTCTAGTGTGTTGTTCTGTAAGGAGAAAAAAAGAAACGGCAGAGTACTTGGGAAAAACAAAGAGAGTTGTAGGGTAATACTGTCCCTTTGGGTAGTTTTGGTTAGTTGGTTAGTGGGGGTAGTTGGGTGTTTGGTATTGCTTGTGATACTTGTTAGTTTTAAGAATATATTTACAGAAGCGTATTTATTTGTCAAATTTGGTTTGGAGTTATGTACATTACCTGTAACGAGGCTCAGGGTTGGGATCCCTTTGCAGTGCGCGGAGGCTCCTTGGGAACCAAGCATGGTCCTTGTCAGGGGCTCCGTCGCTCTATTCCTGGAGAGCTAGAAACTGCTCCCACCCTTCTGCTTCCATCCTCTCCCAAACCTTAAGAGCCATAAGGTGGAGCCTGGTGTTGATGGCTGGGATGGAGGCTGCATCGTGTAGTCGTTCGCTGGTGGTGAAGTCGTCCCATCTGGTGTTGAAGGCGAACCGGAGTCCAGCGTTCTGCACCTTCTGAAGACGGCTTATGGCGTTCTTGCTGAAGGCGTGTGTTGGTATAGGAGGGTAAGTCAAAATTGGTATTACCATAGCTTTGATGAGGTGGAGTTTCAGCTTGGTGTCGAGGTCACGGAAGCGGTAGAGCTTGGTGAGGGCGGCCTTCGCTGATGTTACACGCTTGGTGATGTTGGAGGTGTATCCTCGGCCAGTAACTATCAAGCCGAGGAGGCTACCTCTGTCGCTGAAGTCGACCAGTTCATCGTTGACGAGTAGTGGTGTTGGGTTCCTCGTTGCCATGGGGATGGCTGTGAACTTGGTCATGTTGGTACGAATCCTCCACTTCTCCTCGAAGGCGTTGATCCTCTCCACCTCTCGGCCAGTGCGTGCATTGAGAAAGGCACTGGAACGACCGGGATGGAATACCACCTAGGACACATCGTCAGCGTACTGCACGTTGAGTCTCGCGGTGAAGGCCGGACTGTCACCTGTAAAAATGTTGTACAGTAATGGGGAGAGGGCACTCCCTTGCGGGACACCGGAGTTGAGAGGGAAGGCTAGACCAAAGTGGCTCCCGACCTTGACCCTGGCAGTTCGGTCCTCCAGGAAGTCGCAAAGCACTCGTTCGATCGGCCCTGGGAGTCCAAGATGTAATATCTTGTACTTTAGTCCCAGGTGCCAGACCTTGTCAAATGCCTTGCTGACATCTCGGAGGACCAGGTTGCATCGGTACCCCGAAGCGTGGTGCACTGCCAGTGTCTCGGTGGCCATCGCAATGGCGTGGGTCGTCCCTCTGCCTCGACGGAATCCGTACTGCCCTTCATTTAGGTGATTCTGCCGTTCGAGGTGGTCCTGGATCCGTCTTGACACTATCCGTTCCAGCATCTTCCCGTGGACCTCCAAGAGGGAGATGGGACGGTAGCTGTCTGGTCGGGTCGGAACCTTCCCAGGCTTGGGTACCATCGTCATCACCGCCCCCTTGAAGCCATCAGGGAAGTAGCCGGCTGAGAGCGCCGCGTTGAAGATGGCCCTCAGACGGTCCAAGGCAGGCTCTGGTAAATTTAATAATATGGTACGATTAATTTTGCTGCTTCCCGGTGATGTCGTTCTGCCACTTTTTATGGCGGCAGTCAACTCCCAGGAAGATATCAGGCAATCTAGGTGGGAATTACCGGTCAACCTAGTAATGTCAGCTGTGTCGAAGGGAGTCGTACGAAGGATGTTGTCTGTCATGTAGTTTTGCACATTGTCGTCTATGTCGTCGTTGTCTTCTTCGCGGAAGACTGTCTCCCAGATGGGTGTGAATAGTTGTTCTTTGTCCTCCTCACTATGCCTCTTATTACCGTTCTGGTCTATTAAATAGGTCTCTGGTCCAGTAGTGCGTCCTGAAAGGCATTTAACTTTACGCCAGAACGTTTTGGGGTCAGTGTAGTTGGCGGCTAAGCCAGCCAATGCTCTGCCCCAGTGCTCCCTTGATTCTACTTGTCTAGAGTCGTGTAGCGTCTGCCTCAGTGTAATGTAGCATCTATAATGGTCGTATGTCCATCCTATCCTTGTGGCTCTAGCTTTAAGTGCGGCAAATTGAATTTTGGCTAATTGAGTCACGCGCGAGGGGCGGGGACAAGGCTGCAGCCAGTAACTCGTCTTGGGGATGTGTCTGTCTGCCGTGGTCTGTATAGTGTGTGTCCATGCTGTCAGTGCATCGTCGATGTCTTCGAGGGTCCCTGTGGAGATGTTAGGCAGGTTGGTCATTTGAAGGTCAGGGTCGTCCTTGAAGGTCTCCCAGTCAGTCCTGCGGAAGGAGTAAGAGGAAGGCTTGGGGATAAGGATAGGGTTGGTGGAGATGTTAAGGATGATAGGTGTGTGGTCGCTTGTCGTGAAGGGGCCAGGAGACAGATGATAGTTTAGGTGCATAGAGCTATTTGTTAATACAATGTCAGGGGCTGTTGTGCTGTGATGTCTATAGTATGTTGGGAAATGTGGTCCAATGTGTCTTATGGTCTGGTGTCTCAAGTAGTCTAAGAGATCACGACCAACTTGGTTTGTCGTGTTGCTACATAGGGCAGGGTGTCTCGCATTCAGGTCACCAGCCATTATGACTGGTGTCTGCCTGCGGAAAAGTCTAAGAAAATCTGGGTGGGGCAGGTATGGTCGCCTGGGGGGAAGATAGCTAGTGGCAATTAGTATTGGTCCATCATTAGTGAATGTCTCTATTGCCAGTGTTTCTGATAAAAAACTGTCCTCGACTTTGTGTCGAATTGAACATTTTACAGCTATGGCGACTCCGTCATTTACTTCGTTAGCTACGTTAGTTTGGTATGTTCTGTATCCAGGTATTATGAGTTTGTTGTCGTCTCTGAGTCCATGACTGTTGATCAGTATAACGTCAGCGTCAAGTTGTCTGTAGGTGTTGCTTAAGTCAAATTTACGTGAGACCCACGATAGTACGTTGTGCTGAACTATTTTTAAGCTGTACATTACTTTGTTGACCTGACGTGTTGGCTGGGCCTTGTGATGTAGTTTCCGAAGACGTCATCAATGAGGGGTCCGGTCACGAATGCGTCGAAGTCGGCGTCATTCATGGCCATCTTCCCGTCGAGGATCCAATCTGGGTGGTCCATGTAAGTTCTGACCAGCTTGTCGGTGTCCACCCTGCTTCCGCTGTGGCCGATCTTGTAGCGTCCTTGGGTGAATTTGTCTGCGAATGACTTGAATCGCAGGGCTCTAGGGCCTCTGTCATTACCTTTGGTCACCAAAATGACTTTGGGCGGAGAGTCAGGAGCCTCGTCGTCGCTGTTGTCAGAACTTTCTGAACTGGTTGTTGCTGATGCTGGTGAGGCAGCTGCCTCATCCTCGGCTGACATGGGGGCTGGGACAGATGTTGGCGGGGCTGCTGCACCTTCCTCCGCTCGGTCCGTTCTCCAAAAACATTCTGGAATAGGACTTAGTCCCCCGGAAATGTTTTTAATGATGGCCCTAGATGGCGGGTTGTGTGGCAGGATGACGTCCCTCATGCCATTGGCGGCCAGGCTGGCTGAAAGAGTCTGCTGGAATGTGCCTGGGTTTCCTGCTTCCACCATATGCGCGTGCATTACCAGCATGACACCTACTGTGTTGAAGTGTTGGTTGTCGCTGATGGTGGGTTGTGTAGGTGCAGCTGCGGCAGCGTAAGAAGTGGCTGGGGGGGAGTTCTTTTTGGTCCTCGCCTCTTCCTCCTTCTTTTTCAAGGCCTCCTTACGTTTTTGACAACGCATGGCCCTGGCACTGTGGTCCCCTCCACAGTTCAAACAACTCTTAATCTGTGAGTTGCAGTCCCGGAAGGTGTGTTCGTGGCTGGAGCACTCCGAGCAGCGAAGTTCCGTGGCTGGCAGGGGACAGGCTCGTGTGGAGTGCTCTTCCACAGCATAACACCTGTTACAAGACATAATTGGGATGAAAATCTCCTGTTTTACCTGGTATGATGTCACTACCATGGAAAATAGGAGAATTCCATCGTCCACGGCCTTTGAAGCCATGGCGCTATTCTTGAAGGTGACCTTCAGTGTGCTAGAATGAGGAAACTTATACACTTCACTTACATCCACCCACGTTTGGGAGCGGTTGATCTCGGTTTTGATGTCCTCTTCATCGTTGTGGTAGATGAGATCATCAAGCCTCGTCATGATCACCGTCCTCTGGGACCTGAGTTCTGGGGGGATGATGGGATTGAAGCCCTTATCCTCCAGTTTCTTCAGCACCTCGGGAGAGAAGATGATTTCTGCATCCCTGTCTGTGGAGGTGATAGTTATGATGGCATCGTGGGTGGGCACCATGCGCGTTACCTTGACCCCTGGTGCCAAGATGGCAGGTAACTCACGCCTTGTTGCAATCTCTTTAGGACGCCCGTGTTTGATTTTGACCCTCCCCATGGTAGGACCGTATCAGCTTGGGCTCCTCACTAACACCTTGTAAGCTCCTTCTCTGAAATGAGGTGAGAAAGATTAAGGTGTTCTGCTGAAGGGGCTTGTTCCAGGTTCCAGGTTCGTGGGGGGTGGAAATCCATCTTGTCTGAAAAAAGAGCGGAGATTAAAACGTTCGGGGGGGGGGGGGTAAAAAAAAAAAAATTTTTTTTTGAAGCCCTCAGGTAGGGATGGTTGGCGACGTGAGCGCCTAGAAGCCGAACGAATGAACGTTCAGAGTCCTAAGACAGCTCTGTAGTTGTCTCCTAACACCTATTCCCGAGTCCCTCCTGGGGGTCCTAGCTATTAAGGAGAGTCCCTATATAGCTAAAGTTGGATTGAACCACCGTGATACGATCTCAGATTGCTGCTCTGGCCATGCCTCTGAGACTCCGGCTGTCTTAGAGTCGCCCTGCAGCTTGCCTAAGGCAGCAGGGTTTCTCTAGAACTGGTTCGAAAGGAAAGTACAAGATAGGGGAGAAGGCGTTATAAAGGAGTTTTGGCAAAAGTTGTGTTTGTCACCGTCGGGACAAAACAGTCTTCCCCAACCCAGATAGGTGAGGCTCTCTCCACAAAGGGCTATGGGAAGACTGCAGTGTCCCTACACAACTGCCTGGGGTCCAAGTTCTCTTTAAGATTGGCCGAAGCCTGTGTACAGTCCCAAGAGGGTCTGGTGTTTGTCTCCCGGTAGCGGGGGTGTAGTGTAGTGTGTGTGTGTGAGTGATGTGCAGCAAACACCAGGAGTCTGCTATTTACGTGAGAGCAGTGGCCGTGGGACACAGAGCACGGTCCGTGATTGGCCGGAGTGGCCTCTGAGGCTCCTCCCCCTTGGCGAGTCTCGCTCGTGTCAGCTCCGCCTACGGCTGAGCTGATTGGCTGACGAGTGGAGCTGGCTGGTAGGAGCGGAGAGAAGAGGTGTTATTCCGACGGCTGCTGACTGAAGAGTGATGAAATTTTGTCCGCAGTTGAAAATTTCTTATATGCGACAAACTTACTCAGGATCACGATCAGATGCCATGAGACGCGCGCTGATTGGTCCACCGGGGAGCTCGGTTTTCTTCCCTGATCTGGCTGCCGGTATAAATATTGAAAATGTCAGAAATTTTTGCGTCATTCAACTTGTAGATCGTGTAGCCTGCGCTGCTGCTACGCGTCACCCCCAGCAAACTATTACTACTACTACTACTACTACTACTACTACTGCTACTACTAC
>JAXIVD010000189.1:145000-175000 GCA_036785275.1 Cancer borealis | reverse complement strand
AGAAAAAAATCTGAAAATATATTATTTTTTGTGCGTGTTATCACCCGCTATTGTGTTACGTACACTGTCAAGACAGACAAAAGCACGGTAGCATGTGTGATAGTGCAGCGTCAAAACTTTCACGCTCTTGTATATTATATTGACAAATTCATGATTTCAATTTATGCTATAGCTATTATATATTGTATTGTATTTGTGTTTGTGTTTAGTGTTCCCTAAAAGATAAGCAGGAACAGTTTATTCAAGACCGAGTTTTCCTTGTTTTACCATCTAGGGGAGACTAAACACCCGAATAATTACAATACCAATAATTCAATTAATTACCGTTCAAATTTAATGCAAGTAATAGCAGTAGGAAAGGTACACTACTACATTATGCCTTACAACAACAACAACATATCGGTAAATAAAGATCATCTCATAATATTAAGGGAACAAACCTTATGTATGAAAATTTAGGAACATTGATGTTTCAAAACCCGGCTTTGATAGATCATAAAATGTTCATCATCAACAAGGTATATATATATATATATATATATATATATATATATATATATATATATATATATATATATATATATATATATATATAAGTATGTAAAACAGACTTTCCTTTCGGGTTACAGAAAATTAAACCACTCTCTAAATAACCAATGAAAATAAAATAAAAATATTCCTAAAATATAGTCGTAATATAAAATTTATTGAAAGCAACTGAAAGTTCCTTTCAAGTTGTGTTGAAAAAAGTATTGACGCATTTTTTTTTCTTTTTTTTCTTTTTTTTAGGGGGGGAGGAAAGAAACTCTCGCTGACCTTGAAACTTCCACGGGCTCTACGAGGCCTGCCTTGGCATACAAGTCACTCTTACTAATACCCGCTAATACCAGACTAGCAAACAATATTAGGGCAAACTCTGGTGGGAAACAAAAATAAATTTTTTTTTTTTTTTCCCAAGGCATAACATTTTTTTTTTTTTTTTTTTTTTTTTTCCCTCTCTCTCACACGACGAAGCGAGTGAGTGAGTTGTAAAATGGCGGGCAGGCGGGCGGGTGGGTGGCAGGAGCTTGCTTTGTTCTGACCAATCACAAGCCTGGGTTTCAGCTCTCGGGGCAGGGAGAATCGGTATATATAGTCCCAAATCGAAAAAGACCCTAGACTTCAATCTAAACTACTGGAAACACTATCTAAGAACGATATCTACAGCACAAAAGTGGTCAATATTCACGATGGATTCGTAGTAATTACAGCTACCGAAGAAGACCAGGACAAGATTTTCAAAACAAAAACAACAAAATAACTGGAATATCACTCACTAAAACCAATAGTCCCTCCTGAGCTACAAGCAAACCGTTCTATCATAGTCACCAATGTAGATCCCATCATATATAACAACCAAGAAGACGACATCTTACTAGAAATAGAGAGGAACAATGCCTGGACTGAATCAAACATTGACTCTATCTCAAAATTCCCAAACAGCAAGACACTGAAAATAACATTTAATGAAACCCAACTTGCCAAAAAAGCACAAAATGACGGACTGAGACTTTATTATATGAGTATACCACCATATGCAGTCAAACAAGAAGTTTTCTACAGGATCAACACATGCTACAAATGTTACCAATTAGAAGATCACCACACTAACCGCTGCACAAAACCAAAAGAATATAAAATATGTTCAGAATGTGCCTCTACCACACACACATGGAGAGAATGTACAAGCCCATCGAAAAAATGCATAAACTGCGACGGGGAACACAGGACACTTGCTGCAAAATGCACACATAGAAAAAACATAATACAAAAAAAGAGAGAAGATAATGAAACAAACAAACAAACATACAGTCAAGTGACCCAAAATCACCAAACATACGCTAATTTTACAAGCACTCCAACCAACAGCAACTTCAACCTAACAAAAACATTCACATGTATGCTTCACGCACACATGATGAACATGGTAGAACCAGGAACATATGAAAAGGAGTTAAACAACATCTTAAAAATGAATAACTTGCCAACTGTAAAAGCACCTGCTAACCCACCCTCAGCAAAAATTCTAGCTACACTAAATAACCAAGAATCTAACACCAACAACACTACTAACGAAGCTACCGAAATGGACACAACCACTACAGCTACTACCACCTCAGCTACAAACACTACAGCTACAGCCACCACTACTACAACCACAACTCCATACACACAAAACAACAGCACAAAACCAAAACAACAAAGAAGTAGATCAAGACAAAGGAAAGAAAGCACAGAACTGATAATATCTAAAGCTTCAGACTACGGTCTTGAAATATACACTTCCAGAAACAACCCATTCCCCAAAAATATTGTATCAGCAGATGAGATAATTGAAAAGATTGAGAAGGGTGTCTATATAGTAAAATACGACAGCACAGAAATAAATCATGATATTTTTTTCAAACTACTAAAGAAAGGAGTTATCCAACTTGACAACTGCTGGAATACTATAGAAGAAACCCAATTCAGAAAAATGAACCCAGGCAGACAACTGGACAGAACACCACCAGAAAAACAAGTTAAACACCGTAAAAATTCATTTTAACTCTTCAGTACCCAACAAAAATAAACATCATACAACATAACGTTCTGCACTGGACAAAAAGAAAATATGAACTTAGCAACATATATAGAATAACAGATCCTGACATTATTTTGATAAATAGTCACTGCCAACAAAACAACTCACTTATAAAAATACCAGGATATACAGTATACCAAAAGAATACTCACAACAATCTTTCAGACGGAATAGCAATCGCTATAAAACGTAAAATAACACACAAATTAATTGATGACTTTATTTCAGACATCCTAGCACTAAGAATCGAAACATTCACAGGACCAATCATAATTAGCACAATGTACCAACCACCTAGCAGAGATTACCTTCCTACTCCAGATTTCTTCAAATTATTCAGAAGAACAGAACCAGTATACATGCTCGCTGACCTCAACGCAAATCACAGAATTCTAGGATATAACAATTATAATACAAAAGGAAGACAAATAAACAGAATGATTAATGAAAATTTAATACAACACATAGGGCCACACTTTCCAACCTTTTATTCTACGAGAAGCGGAACAACACCTGATATGATACTCACCAATTTTAAAACACATCATAATACATACATAAAACAAGGACCACTAACAAGCAGCGACCACATCCCCATCCTCTTGACAATTTCAACATCACCAATACTAATTCCATCAACTTCACGTCTACAATACAAAAAAGCAAAATGGAACAACTTTCAAGAAGAAATAAACAATAACCTAGAACTACCTATTATTAGACAAGTTGAATTAGAACAAATAGACACAGCAATCAATAACTGGTATAGAATCATAACAGACGCCATAAAAAACCACATACCTACATCACAATTCAAGCAATTACCAGCCCCAACATTATCACACAACACACAAACACTAATTATCACTTTCAACACAATAAGACAGCATGCATATAACCATGGATGGACAAGACAACACTACCAACACTACAAAATACTACAGCACACTCTACAAGACCAACTAATAAAAGAGAGAAACGACAACTGGCAGAAGACAATACAAAACACAGCCCAAACCTATAAAGACCCAGAGAAATTCTGGAAAAAAATAAAACTTTTATGTGGATCAAAAGAACCGCCCCCTAACTACATAACAGACGAACAAAACAACAAAATTTACAAACCCGAAGATCAAGAGAAAGAACACAGAAAAATATGGCAGGAAGTATTTGAAGAAGACAATTCAAGATCAGAAGACAGTGACGAAGAAACCAGAAACCACGGTACATACATAAGCGACTTCCTAAATAATAACCTACATAGAATTACACCAAACAACAATTCAGACCCAACTACACTTAACAATACCCTTATGGATCAGAAAATAACAATAGAAAACGTAAAAGAAATAATAAAGACTACTAAAAACACAACACCGGGAAATAGTAAAATAAACAAACACATTATCACACAACTCCCCGAAAAAGCCATACATGCACTAACTAATATATACAATGCAGCATTATCCGCCGGATACTTCCCAGACAGGTGGAAAACAGCAACCATTAAACTAATACCCAAAGCTGGAAAGGATCCTCACAAAACAAGCAACTATCGACCAATATCTCTTCTCGAAGTCCCAGGCAAAATTTTCGAAAGAATTGTAAACACCAGACTCAAACAACATCTTGAATATACTAACGCATACAACTACAACCAATTTGGATTCAGATCTAATAGAGGTACCAACCAAGCCCTGACATTAATCACCGAATCCATAGCACACAACAAAAGCAATAATGGCCAATGCCAAATAATTCTAAGAGACATCTCCAAAGCATTTGACAAAGTGTGGCACTCAGGCTTAAAATACAAATTACTACACCTCAACCTACCACTAATAACAGAAAAACTATTATGTGACTTTTTAATGGATAGAACAGCTCACATAAAAATAAACAACTACACAGGTCCAGCCATCCATCTCAACTCAGGTGTACCACAAGGCAGTGTAATTTCACCTACACTTTTCATCACATACACAAGAGACATACCAAACCCCAGACACGGAACAAATATACAGTACGCAGACGACATCACACAAATAACAAGATACGCTGGCAAGTCTAAAAACATGATGAATAGAGCTACTGAGAGAGAAATCAAAACAATAAATAAATACGAGAAACAATGGAAGATTAAAACTAACATAAATAAATTTACACCAATCAATATGGGAAAAAACATCATCCCTCCCTTAAACATCAACAACAATTTCATTGACTTTCAAGGAAAAGGAAAGAGCCTAGGTCTAACCATAACAAGTACCGGATACATACAACATGTTAAAGAAAGAAAAATCAAAGCCGTCTACAAGACCTACCCACTACAATCAAGACACACCTGATTAAGACACTAATACTACCCATACTACGTTACCCACCAATCCCACTACACACACTTAGCAACAACCAAATGAGTAAACTACAGAAGACACAGAATAAAGCAATCAGATTCGCACTTAACCAAAGATACCCCTACACACTAAACACTGAAGATATACACAAATACACAAACATAGAACCCCTACACATCTTTACACACAAGCAAGCAACCAAGATATGGAACTCATTGGATTTAATGCAAAATCAGACCTACATAGAGCTTAAGAACAACCTCGACAATATTACAAAATTCCACCCTTACTTTCAAAATAGTTTAGAAAAAACACAACTACACATAGAACCAAAATATAAATAACATCAAGAAACCTTAAATACTTACCTTAAAATACTTACCTGTTAATTTTTACCTGAGAAAATACGTTAGACCAAAATGTTGACGAACCATGAAACGAAAAAGGACATGATTAGAAACATGATTAGAAATAGATAATCTGTAAATAGCATTATATGCACAATAAAAAAAAAAAAATAAATAAATAAATAAATAAATAAATAAAAAAAAAAAAAAAAAAAAAAAATACTCATCCAAACGACAGTCTGATTAGATAGGAATTTTAGATTGTTCTTCTAGGTTAGCTGGGTTCTGTCATTGAAAAAAAAAAAAAAAAAAAAAAAAAAACTCACCCAAATGACAGTCTGATTAGGCAGGAAATTTATATTGTTCTTCTAGGTTAGCTGGGTTCTGTCATTGGAAAAAAAAAAAAAAAAAAAAAAAAATAGATAAATAAATAAATAAATAAATGGATAAATGAATAAATAAGTAAATAAATAAATAAATAAATAAATAAAATAAAAATAATAATAATAATAACTCTCTAGGTTGGGTGGCCTAAACCTAGCATGCCAGCCCTTAGACGCAAATAACAGGCACAAAAACAGCAAGGTGGACTGCCCACCAGCTATTCCTCTCTCACTATATTTCTATATTTCTAAACTTTACCTTCCATTATACAAACTCTTCTTTCACTTCATCCCTCTTTTACTCAAACTCAAACTCAAAAAAACTCAAGCGCGTCAAACTCGCTCTGCAGCTCTCGCAGTGACAAGACCTCTCCTCTCCAAACAACACCTACCTGGATAAGCAGAAACAGTGTTCCCATCACACTGTCACCCTTGTACATACACGAACGCTAGTCGAGCCGAGTTCCTCCACGCTCAGGCAATACAACCTGGCACAGGAGACACCCTGCTACTTGCACGAACGCTGCTACCAGTGCACCGACCAACCTGCTACTTGTACGAACGCTAGTTCTGACAAGTACCAAGAGCCCAGGACAGTGTTTCACTGTCACTAAGGACACTGTTAGCAATACTTTGCCTCGAAAAACTTATCCACGCATTTACTGCGTGAAAAAAGAGAATTATTTTGGTTTTTCTACTACGAATTGGCCTCCAAGACGTCAACAGTAGCTCCCCCACGGACTCGGTTTGGAGATAACCCCCCTTGTCTGCGGAGCTACTTGTTGCTGAACTTGGAAAGCTGAGGGCTTAGTAGGCTTTCTCTTCTACTACTTTTCTTTTCTAATCTTTGCCCTGGTCGAGTGGACCTACGGGACCTAGAAAACCCGTATTCGTCTAACAGAGCCCCCTATAATTATAGCACCTCGGCTAGAGCGTGTTTGTGTTATAATTATAGGGTCGGGGCAACCTGGTGGAAAGCGAGAGGGAAAGCCACTGATCGCTCTGGCACAACCCTCTCTGCGGGACGTCAGAGATGTTAACTTTCCGTCAGTCTCTATAAACTGACAGTCTGATAGGTATATTGTCACGGACAAGGACAGGCAGTTTCTTCAAACAGAGCTGCCCAGGAGTGCCTTGGGCCACAGGTAGGGGTTCAAGGGAGGGAATTTTTTGCGACACCAAAGGGAAGACTGACGAGCTGTTGAGGCCAGTCTCTCCCCGAGGTGAGGGAAGGGACTTCATCACCGAGATGGTACGTGGCAAGGATAATTCACCAACCAGGAGAAACGTATCCACTGAAAACCCAGTACCAAGGCTCCAACGGTGTGTGAGCCTTGAACGAATGAGCGTTGACAGAAACAAACGCCAACAGCCTGAAGACTCTGACTCCCAAGACGAGAGCCGCCTGGACCAAGAAAGATGGCAACTGGTGAAAAAACGCAGCAAAACGAACAAAGAGGAAAGCAACCCCCAACAGAATATACAAACAACAAGCAAGAAAAACACGATGGACGACTACCCGCACCCACCCAAGGAAGACCAGAACAAGGAACCGTCATGCCCGCCAACTACCACAATCCCGAAAATCCTGATTCCTTGCACACAGGGATTCGAATCTTCGCTGCACCTGGCGGAGGCAATCGAGAAAAGCTTAAAAGGACCGAAGATGAAAATGAAGTTCTTAACCTCCGGGAATGTACTCATGTCTCCGCCAGACCAGGAAACTTACGAATACCTCATCAACCTCCAGCAAGTAGAAGGGAAACCAGTAAAACTGAAGCAAACCGGTCAAGGAACAAGCAAGGGAATTCTCATGAAATACCCGGTGCTGATGCCCCTGAAACCGATACTGGATCACCCACAAATACTGGAGGCGAAAAGATGCAGAATCTACAGCGGCGAGGAAACGAGGCAAGTGGAAATTACGTTTCAAGGTCACCTACCAGGATTTCTACAACTCGGGAGTTGGGGAACGTTTTACACGCGACCTTACAGCCAAGAACCCCTCCGTTGCTACAACTGCCAGAGATACGGGCACCACAAGAACAGCTGCAATCTGGAGACCAGGTGTGGAGTTTGCGCAGGGCCCCACAAAACGGAACTCTGCATAACCAAGCACAAGGAGGGCAAGAGACAACCTTAAAATGCCCCAACTGCAAAGAGACACACCTGGCTTGGAGCAAGTCCTGTACAGCACGGAGGGCGCTTGTGGACGCTCAGAAGGAAACCCAACGGGAGTTTATGACCTCCTTCCGCCCAGCTCTTTCTGCAAAATCCAACTGGGGAGGACAGAGAGAAAAAGCCCAGGACACCCCACGAACGAGCACACTGCCAACCAATCTAGATTTTCCAGCGCTGGGACAAGGAGCTGTACAGAAACACTCACCACACCAGCCAAGGACACGACTGGAAACTCCACCCTTAAGAAATATGAACGAGGAAGAGGAAGAACAAATAAGCCTCACAAAGAGCGAGCTGAAGGACCTCTTTACATCCTTCGCAGGAGCGCTGGCAGGAATGCTGGGCCATGAAGTTCAAGAGGAAAAACTCAGCGAACTCGCCGACAAGGTCCTGGAGTCGAAGTTCAAGAAGAGGTCCTCTCGCTCACAAACCAAGAAGCAACACCCACACCCACCCCCACAGCCACAGCCACAACCACCTGCCCCGGGAACAACCCCAGCTACTGCGGCCATAGAGGCAGAGAAGAAGGCCCTCGGTCTCCCGACGACACACCCGAAAGAAACCAGCCAGACAACACGACAACACGAACACCCGCCCACACCAGAAACAAACGCCCCTGCCCACCAACCAGAAACACTACGAATCCTGCAGTGGAACATTAACGGCCTGCGAGGAAGACAGCATCTGTTAAGGGCTGACGCACAGGCGAACCATAGAGATGTAATCCTACTGCAAGAAACAACCCTCCCAGAAGACACAACACTAAAAATACGAGGATACAAGGCCTATCACAGTCCAGCAGTAGAAGGCCAAAGCAGAGGATGCTCCATTTTCGTGCGCGACGTCATACCTTCCAAACAAGTCGAAAATCCGATCCAGTGTGGAGAAAATGTGGAAGTAATAGCAGTAAATATTACACTACGACACCTGAATCTACAAATTTACAACATCTACAGCGGGCGAAGAAGCATTAATTTTGACATCAGCGTGGTCCTTGCCACATGTGCCTCCACACACACCTTCATCGGGGGCGACTTCAACGCCCATCACGAGACACTCGGGTCAAAATACCGGAACAGAAGCGGCCATCACATCGCTGAGGCCATGGCGAACATCCCAGAGGCCAGGCTGTCAAACTCAGGCGAAGCCACGCACATAGCCGGAGGCATACTTGACCTTTCCTTCGTGTCACACACAGTAGCTCAGGCAGCAAAATGGGAAATACATCCTCACCTGGCAAGCGACCACTACGCCACCTGCACAACACTCAACATCCCTCAGCTAGAAAAACCAACTCACATACCCAAGTGGAAGGTCAGAGAAGCAAACTGGCCTCTCTTCAGGGACACCTTCCAAAAGAGAATTACCAACATCCCAGATTCTAACAATATAGATGAAATGGAGGCGAGGCTTACCACCGCCTTCCACCAAGCAGCTGACACCGCCATCCCAAAGACCAAACCAACCAACAGAAACCATAAAGACAGGTGGTACTACAATGCTGATGTCAAGCAATATAATCACAGGATAAACCAAGCCAGGAAACTTAATAGAAGACACAACACAGACACCACCAGAAAACTTCTCCGTGCTGCAATCAGTATAGCTAAGGAGGCCACGAGAAGAATCAAAACGGAGAAATGGCTCGAATGGTGTGCCTCATGGAGCCCCCACACCAGGATTGGTGAAATGTGGCGCAACGTCCGGCTAGTCAGCGGAAAAAACACCTTCGAGACAACCACTCCACCCGGACCCTACCAGAGAGGCAAATCGGATTATAGACTCCTTCGCAGACAGAAGTAGCCCGGACCAGCTCCCGCAAGAAACCAGGGACAGACAAAACAGTCTTGAAATAAAAAGATCTACGGTCGTGCGCAGGGCGTGCCTGGTGGACGCACCAACAGACACCCCTTCACACAACGGGAACTCCTGCGCACACAAAGGCCACGAAAAGACACAGCGGCGGGGACGGACAAGATAACTTACTCCATGATCAGGGAAGCCGGAACAGAAGCTCAACACGAACTATTCCGTGTCATAAATACCTCTTATGACACAGGAATGCTCCCTACATCATGGAAACAAGCCAACATTGTCCCGATCCCAAAGCCAAACGACCCAGGAAACCATCGACCGATCTCTCTCCTCAGCTGTTTGGGGAAAACAGCGGAGAAGATGGTGCTGGCACGCCTGCAATGGGCTATGGGTGACACGCATAAGCATCTCTACGCCTTCACTGCCAACAAGGGAACCAGAGACTGTATCACCGAAATGATAACCACCATAGCAGACAAAAAGGCCATAGTAATATTCATGGACCTCGAAAAAGCGTTCGAACTGGCAAGCGCCTCGGCCATATTGGAATCCCTGATCAAAAAGGGAATACGAGGGAAGCTTCTAAAATGGACGAGGGACTTCCTAACCGAAAGAAAGGCGACGGTCCAGTTCCAAGGCAAAACCTCACACACACGGACCTTCGATAACGGCACGCCCCAGGGGAGCATCCTAAGTCCCTTTCTTTTCAACGTCCTGGTTGAAAACTTAGTGGCGCTACCCCTGGAATCGGGTACAAAAGTTCTATGTTACGCGGATGACATAGCAATCATCACGACGGGACAATATTACGCCAAAAAAGCACAGAGAACCATCACAGCCATTTCCAACAAATGCCAAGAACTCGGTTTAAAAATTAACGAAAGAAAAACAAAGGCAATCCACTTTGGCACCAGCAAAATAATAGACCCCATAATGCTACAGGACACAAGGATTGAATGGGTGGAAAGCCACCCATATCTCGGCATATGGATGGACCCCCACCTCAAATCTACCAAACACATTGCTGCAACAACAGGAAAAGCAAGAGTAAGGATGCGTGTAATGAGGGCAATCACAGGACTACAAGGGGGCGCTAGTCTTCCAGTCCTCAAAACTTACTACATCCAGGCTGTCAGGTCAGTGATAGAATACGGAGCCCCATGCCTCTCCACAACAAGACCGACAGCCATCGCAGCACTGGAAAAGATCCAGAACCAGGCTATGAGACTCATGGTCGGCGCTCCGGTCTGGAACAAGATATGTACTATGTAGGTGGAAACCAACATCCCCCCACTGCACACAAGACTCGCTGCAATAAGTACAACCCACCTGGGGAAGTTCCTCAGAGGGGAAAAAACAACAGCCAACCTTAACAGGATCCGGCAAGCCCTCCTACAAGACAGAACACTATTCACAAAAAAGACATGGGCCACCAAAACAGCAGACACCATAAAGACAACACACACAACACAACACAACACAACACACTTTTTCCTACACCTCAAACTTGACACACAACACGAAAACTACAAGACACCACCACCATGGAGCCTGCCAGCGATACAAACCACACGCAACACTCCACCAGACTCCAAATCTAGACTCAGCAAGGCTAAGTTAGCTAACCTAGCGAAAGAAGCTCTGCAGGCGGCACCCGGCCTTGAGGCAGACATACACTATACAGATGGCTAAGTGGACCCTTACACCAAGACAGCAGCTGCCGCTTTTACCCACGAAAAAACCACAGCCTACTACAGACTGCCAGACGGGTCGTCCACGCTGCAGACAGAGCTTCTAGCTATTCAAAAAGCCCTAGAACATGCTGAAACTAGCAACAAATCGAGTCATTCACACGGATTCTCTGGGTGCTATCCAGGCTCTCTCCAAAGGAATGCCAAGAGATAATGTCGGTCTCATCACCAAAATCCTGGCTACGGCAGGGCATATCCAGGAGGGTGACAGAATCGTCCACATCAATTGGATTCCAAGCCACGCTGGCATCCCAGGGAATGAAGAGGCAGACACCGCCGCCAAGAACGCCTTGCTTCTCCCTAACACCACGGCACAACTACCACCAAGCCTCTCTAGCCTGAAGAACAACATCAGGGCCACAACAAACCAGGCAGCAAAAGACCTGCTACAGAGAGAGGCCAACAAAGGTTCACCAAGTGCAAACTGGTACCTCAGGACCGCAGAAAACACGAGCCCATTCCCAAGAAACCTGGACAGGAAAACAAGGACCAACCTACACCGATTAAAACTAGGCTTCAAATGCCTAAGCGAACTAAAAGATTTGCAAGAAACCTGCAGATACTGCAACACAGCCTGTGCCGCACCATTACTGCATTACATAGAGGAATGCGAACAAACACGGCAGTACCTAGATAGAAGTATAGGTACTGCTCCAGACATAGTGAAAAACACGCCACACACAACCTTAGTAGAGCTAGTACGAACATTCCCTCCCTCTAGATAATACCACAGCCAGCCGGCCGGGGGTGTATCTAACGCACCGCTACGGCGGGCACGTTAGACTCCCCCGTTCGACGTGCAGTGATATTATCACACACAAACACAACAAACACGCCAAAGGACTAACTTACCATATCATTGTCGGGTGTATCTGACGCACTGCTATATGCAGGCAAGTCCGACTCCCGACGATGGTGAGCAGGTTGATCCCGAAAGAACACACATTTTTCAAAAACCGACCTCACCTGTTTTCTCTGGGCCTCCCCAGGTTAAGGCCCAAGTCATCCGCCTGGATGACAATCTCTACACACACACAAAAAAAAAAAGCGCGTCACACTCACACACCTCTGTTCGTCGTTCGCTATGGCTCGTACAAAGCAGACAGCTCGCAAGTCCACCGGTGGGAAGGCCCCTCGTAAGCAACTTGCTACGAAGGCGGCTCGTAAGTCCGCGCCTGCCACCGGAGGTGTCAAGAAGCCCCACCGTTACAGGCCGGGCACTGTGGCTCACCGTGAAATCCGCCGTTACCAGAAGAGCACTGAGCTGCTCATCAGGAAGTTGCCCTTCCAACGTTTGGTGCGCGAGATTGCTCAGGATTTCAAGACGGATCTCCGTTTCCAGTCCTCTGCTGTCATGGCTCTGCAGGAGGCCTCCGAGGCTTACCTTGTGGGTCTATTTGAGGACACAAACCTTTGCGCTATCCACGCCAAGCGCGTCACTATCATGCCAAAGGACATCCAGCTTGCCCGCCGCATCCGAGGCGAGCGTGCCTAAGCAAGCAGTTAGTTAGTTGACTGACTGATTCGCGTTGATATCAACATCAAGATATCTTCTGTCTATCTAGCTAGACCCTTTTCAGGGCCAAAGTATGGTCACAAAAGAGAGTTGTTGTTGATTAATGTTATTGATATTCTTCTATTAAAAAATAAATTAATTAATTAATAAAAAAAAATAAAAAAAAATAAAAAACCTCTTGTATTTAGTAACGGAGTTAATAACTTGTGCATGCATGTAGTGAACACATATCCTTTAAACTGGAAATTTTCGTCGCTTGCGTAAAGTATAATCACCAACATAAATAAAAAAATAAAAGTTGTTGGATATTGTTCCTATTATTCTTGAATTCATTTTGAAGTACTGTGCTGTATGTAGGTAACTTGTGTATATATGTAGGAGACACATATTACTTGACCTTGAAATTTCCGTCCTCGCGAGATAAAATATAATAATAATATAAAAGAGAAAGAGAGAGAGAGAGAGAGAGAGAGAGAGAGAGAGAGAGAGAGAGAGAGAGAGAGAGAGAGAGAGAGAGAGAGAGAGAGAAGAAAAAAAAAAGCGAGAAGACCCATACACACAAAGTAAATTAGTCCAAACAGTCTCTCTTTTGCTAACAAATTGTGGCTCCAACGGAGCCGAGTATTGGTAGACGTCATCCAGTCCAGTCCAAGCAAGTAGGCTGCTGCTGCTGCTTACTTGGAAGAGGTGTATTTGGTGACAGCCTTTGTGCCTTCAGACACTGCGTGTTTTGCAAGTTCACCGGGAAGCAAGAGACGAACGGCAGTCTGGATTTCCCTGCTGGTGATGGTGGAACGCTTGTTGTAGTGTGCCAAACGAGAAGCTTAGGCGGCGATGCGTTCAAAGATGTCGTTCACGAAAGAATTCATGATAGACATGGCCTTGGAAGACACGCCGGTGTCAGGGTGAACCTGCTTCAGCACCTTGTAGATATAGATGGAGTAGCTCTCCTTCCTCCTGCGCTTCTTCTTCTTGTCTCCCTTGGCAATGGTCTTCTGGGCCTTGCCAGCTTTCTTGGCAGCTTTTCCTGATGCTTTGGGAGGCATGATGGTTTCGTATTCACTGTGGGAATAAATTTTGTCCGAACAGAACAGAACAGAAAAATATAGAACAGGGGAGGAGATTTCAAGAGGGATAGATGAAGTAGTAGAAGGGGAGAGAGAGTTTTTAGTAGGAGGGAAAGTACAGAGGCTTTACTCTGTATGCAAGGCTATAGTGAATGTTGAGTGGTGAAACCAAACCACCACGTCACAGTTCAGGGAGGAGACGTGAGTCAGGAGCATCAGCAGGAAGGATTTGATATTGTTGTTGTGTGGCTGGACTGGACTGTCTGAGAGTGAGAATGTGTGTGCGTAGATCAGGCATTATGTAATGTTAAGTTTTTATGAGTGTATAAGTTAGTGGTCGTGTGTGTGTGTGATTAAGGCTTTCAACTGATGGACAGCTTGAGGAAGAGTTAGTTAGTGTGTGGGTGAGTGAATGTAAGTGAGTGTGGGTAATGTTTGTGAGGTTTAAAGGAAAGATGATTTATCATGTTAGGCTAGGGAGGAGAGAGATATTCTGAGTGAAGTGGAGGGAGAGCGGGCGGATATGGCTTTGTGGTTCTGTCGGCAGGCAGGGAGTCTGGTGGGCCAGGCAGGTGGACAGCCTTGCTCTTATTGGTTGGTGAGTGAATGTATGTGTGTACGTGTATGTGTGTGTGTGTGTGTGAATTGATATATGTACGGGAGAGAAGAATGGAGATGGTGTTAAAAGATAGGGTTTGGTAGTGTGTATGTTTGTAGGTCAAGTAACGAGAGACTGCCAGGATTGCCTCTGCCGATGCTTAAGTGTTGTATTTTATGTGTAATGTCTGGGCGAAGTAGAGGGTATTTTTCTAGTTGTTTTAGGAGTTTGTGATGCCAGAAAAGGTTGAGAGGAGGGCGTTTTGAAATGTTGTGTAGGTGTTCTGATGTAGTGTAGTGGTACCATCGTGTGTCATGTATCCAGCGGAGGGCAAGGTTTTGAATGCGTTGTAGGGAAATGGTGTTGGTGTGTGCAGAAAGTTTGAGTGCAAGAGGACAGTATGAGAGTAGAGAAAATATGAGAGCTGTGTATAGGTGTATTTTAGTTTTGACAGAGGCCGATTTGAATCTAAAAAGGTTGGAAAGTGTTTTCCTGGCAATCTCTCGTTTGGTTTTGATGTGGTGATGGAAGCGGAGGTGATTATCAATGGTGAGGCCAAGGACTTTAGTAGTGTTGGTGACGGGAATGCGGATAGGATTGGGTAGGATGGTGCTTTGGAAGAGAGGGTGGGGAACGTTTTTTTTAGTTTTGAAGTAGGTGGCTGAGGCTTTGTTGGGGTGAGAGTGAATACGCCATTTGTGTTCCCAGGATGTGAGATGGTTGAGTTCGATTTGCATGCGGGCTGTCAGGGTGTGGAGGTGTGGAGAGCGGGTTAAGAGTGTAACGTCGTCTGCGTATTGTACTGTCAGAGATTGTGCGTGTATTGTGTTGGGAATGTCGTGTGTGTACATGTTGTAGAGAATGGGGCCGAGGACAGATCCCTGTGGCACACCAGCTTGAGGGGAGAAATAGTTTGAGGTTTTGTCTTTGTGTAAGATTCTACATCTTCTGTCAGTTAAAAAGTTACAGAGTAATTTAGTAAGAGGGGTGGGAAGGTTGAAGTGATGTAGAATCTTGTACTTGAGTCCTGTGTGCCAGACAGTGTCAAATGCCTTGGCTACGTCCTTGGTGACCATGAGTGATTTGTAGCGAATTGATGAGGAAGAGTCGATGTATGATACAATGGTGTTTAAGGCGTCTTCAGTAGAAGTGAAAGGGCGGAAACCGAATTGAATGGATGGAATGAGGTTGTTTATCTCGAGGTGTGTCCTGAGTCTAGAGTGTAGTAGTAGCCGTTCGTAAGTCTTTCCAAGTCCATTGAGGAGACTGATAGGTCTATAGTGAGAGGGGTTGGAAGGTGTTTTATGAGGTTTGGGTATGAGTCGTATATTTGCTGTCTTGAATGTCGAAGGGAAGTACCCGCATGCCAGTGAGGCGTTGTAAAGTGATGTTATGTTATGTATGATGTTGAGTGGGAGGTGTCTTAGGGCATGGAAGGTGATGCCTGATGGACCAGCACAGCGTCTGGGAGAATGATTGAGGATGTTTTGGACTTCGTCCACATGAAAGGGTGTGATGAGGTGAGAGTTTTGATGATGATGTCTGAGGTTTGCGTAGTGTATAATTGGATCATGTTGTGTGAGTGCGTGACCCTGTATCATGATTTGTTCAATGTTGTGTACGTGTTGTAAGATAGTTTGGTGTTGTGTTGGTGGATGTGGTTGTAAGATGTTTTCCCAGTGTTGTTTAAAAGCTTCGACTACTTCGGAAGAATCGTAGATTTTTGTGTTGTTTATAAGGAGGTAGTCGAAGTTATTAGTTTGTATGCCTTTTAGTTTACGTATTTTTGCCCAGAATTTAGAAGGATTTTTTGTTCTGTGAATTTCTGTGTGTTGTATTGTGTTGTGCCAGTGTTCATTGTGGTCTTGTTGTAGGCTGGCAAGAATATGTCTCCGTAAAATGCCGATATCCCATAGCACTTGATGGAGGCGAAGTTGATTGTGTGTGTATCTGTGTCTGTAACATGTGATAAGTCTTTTTGCACGATGGGAAGGTATAAAGTCTCTGTATATGTTGTAACGTGTTGTGGGTGTGTGGGAGCGAATTGCTTCCATGATGGTGTTCTGGATTATCTCGGCTTGTATGTCAATGGTATCTGAAGGTTGTCCTTCGTAATCAAATTGCAAGTGAGTGTCTTGAAGCGTAGATTGAAAGTTTGTCCAGTTAGTCTTGTTGTAGTATAGTCTTAAGGGAGATGGAATGGCAATGGGATTGGGTGAGAGGTATAAGATGACAGGAATATGGTCAGAGCCGCATATGGGTCCGGGTGCGAGGTGGTGATTGAAATGGAGGGTGTGACGGTTGGTGAAGGCGAGGTCTGGTCGACCTCTGCCACCGTTGTGTGAGTATGTGGTATGAAAGTCAGGGCCGAGGAATCGCAGATTTTTGAGTGTTGTGATTTGTAGGAGTTGTGTTCCGTGTCTGTTGCAGGTGTTGTGATTGAATGCAGTGTGGTTTGCGTTGAAGTCTGCAAGTATATATGTGGGTATGTTGTGGTTGAAGAGAGTGTTTAGGTCTGCGTAAGGAATGTGTGTGTTGGGTCGAGTGTAAGTAGTGGCGACCAGTATGGGGCCGTGTTCAGTGTAAATTTTCGCAGCCAAAAAGTGCCGGAATCTCCACTCAGTGATAAATTCATGCCGTGTAGTGTTTTTAATGAGAATGTCAACGCCGTCATACTGTGTTTCTGTAGTGTAACGTGTAGTGTATCCGAAGTATTTTATGGGTAGTGTTGTTGTGCCTGTACTGTTTAAGAGTAATATGTCTGGGTTGTGTTCGTCTATGAGGTTGTGTATTAAGTGCCTGTTTGTGTAGTATGAGCGGCAGTTGAATTGAATGATTTTTATGAAAGTGATGATTTATGTGGTGGGGGCTTTTTGTGACTGCGGGTTACGGCGGGGGAGAGGTTGGTGTTTGAGGTAGGAGTTAGGGTTAAGAGGTAGGATTGGGGAGTGGGGATTAAGGATTGAGGGTTGGGAGAGGAGTTTGGGGAGGCTTCCCCTACGCTGACATCTTCGTCGGAGGTGGTTGCGTATGATGAGGAAAGGGGGGAAGAGGTGGCGGAGCAGGATGAGACGCTGGCTTTGATGGGAGTTGATGTGAGTTGTGGAGGTGGAAGGTTGTCAGTTGATGTTGAAGGGTGAGTTTTAGGTTTTGTGGAGGCTTCATTGGAGGCTTCAGCAGAGGGTGTTGTGGGAGGAGAGGTAGGTGGGATGGGAGGTGAGGTTGGGGGAAAGGATGAGGTTGTTGGTTGTATGGTTTGAGTGGTTATGGCGGGGGCAGCTGTATTTGTGGTGTTGTCATCAGCGATTTTTATTGCTGAGATAGGAATATTGATGGTGGGAAGTTTGTTGTATTCTAATATGAGTGGAAGAATTTGTGAACATTTTGTGTTGTTGCCTTGGCTGAGAGAGGCAGCTGAGGCAACACAAGCATGTACCTTAGCACATAAGGTGTTGGTGTCTAGGGTGGTTGAGTAGGGTGGAAGGTTGAGAGGTGGAGGATTGAGAGTGAGGGAAGGGGTGCTGTTTTTTGCAGCGTGAGCGTAAGAGGTAGAGGAGGCAGAGGCATGTGCAGAGTTTTGGTTGGGAGCAGTATTGGATGAAGGCTGATTATTTTGGGCTTATTTTTTGAGGGGACAGGAGTAGGATATGGCAGTGTGTGGCCCAGAGCAGTTTATGCATTTTATTTTTGTTGCAGTGCAAGTAGTGTGGGTGTGGTCAGTGCTAGTGCATTTAGAGCAAATAGATGTGGTTTCTGTGCAGTTTGAAGTAGTGTGAGTGAATTTGTAGCATTTGTAGCATTGAGTGGTAGGGATGAATCTCTCATTCTCCAGAGTGTATGAGGGGATGATGATTGAATAGGCTTTAATGCCAGTGTCCAGGAGTTTGTTTGCGTCAAGTAAAGTAGAACATTTTATTTTGAGAGCAGGGTATTTGGTGTTACGTAGTTTCAGGACCTCATCTATTGAGACACTGTTCCTGTCCATCATCTCAATTTTTATGTCTTCAGCTGTGTGTTGAGTAAAGTGAGAGCCTATTCTAAAGGCGAGTAGGGTGCGGGCAGCACGTGATTGGGCTATTTCCACCAGTTGGAAGCCTTTGGATGCAAGTTTTGTTGTTGTTGTGGTGGCGTCATGTTGTTTATAGTGATACTCGTCGGATAGACGGACGATCACGTATTTGCCTGAAATAAAGCACCTGACATGTGGTATTTGGGTGATAGTAAAAAATGTAGTGCTTATGTCATTGGGAGGTGGTTGTGTGTAGGTGTAGCGTAGTGTAAAGGGAGGTGTGTGTGCGTTGGGAGGCACGTTTGAAGTGGGAGGAGTCATGATGTTGACATTGAGGGAGGAGCAGGAGTTAAGATGCAGGAGGAAGTGGAAGGAGAAGGGTTTCCCAGAGTTACACCACCCCTCTAAGGAGTAGGGGCCCCCTTGTGGCGCTGCCTGCAGGGTTCAATTTCGTCTGGGAAGACGACTACGGGAGAAGGAGAAATGGATAGTATGAGAAAAGTTGTTTTGTAAGTATCCACTTTTGGTCACCGGCGTTAGAGGGTTTGAATCCCTCAGTCGTGGGGTGACCAGTGGAACTTAGTGCGACCAAAAAACGAATTACTTAGTTGTTCTCTTTTTGTTTCAGAAAAAGCTGTTTTGGAGATGGCAGGGAGAGCCTTTGTGGTTGGCTTTTGGCAGGGGAGCGGCAGGATATGTCGCTCCTTTTATTATTTTCTTCTCTCTTCTTTCTTCTTTCTTTCTTTCTTCTTTCTTTCTTTCTTCTTTCTTCTTTCTTCTTTCTTCTATGCTTGAGAGCTAGAAGGGCACTTTAGGAGACGGAGCCGAGAAGGGGTTTCCTCTGTAAGGACTGGACGTCTTCTATTTTTGTCCGCAGTTGTTGTTGTTGTTGTTTTCTATCGTGTCCCCCAAGGGGGGGCACACGGGCTATCTAAGAGCCCGTCGGAGTAGGCGGTTTATTGTGGGTATTGTTATTTAGGTGTCTAGCGATGAGGTTGAAATAAGTTTCCAATTTCAACGAGAGTTTTTATGCTGGACTGGCCTATGACCCAGGCGGCTGCTTCGAGTCCAGGCTGGGGGTGGTTTCGTAAATTCCGGCGCAGGCCGTAGGTCGCTGGACAGTGAAGGATGTAGTGATGCAAGGGTTGTCCAGTTGCCGTGGAACAGTGTGCACATGTCTCAGGCAAGGTGTTGAGGATCTGGGCACGGCACCGGAAACCCAGCCTCAACCGCTGGACAATCCTTGCATCAGTGGAGCTAAGACCAGAGAGGGGGGAAGGATGGCGCTGAGTGGCATTTGCATACCATCTAGCGGAGGTGGAGGCCGCTGCTAGAGCCGTGTTGAAGAGCGCCTTGGTCTTTGAGAGCGCGGCAGCGTTAAAAGCGGATTTTAGCGAACTTAAGCTGCGAGGGAAATGCAAAGTTATCTCATCTTCAGCGCCTGCGAGTCGAGCAGCCGTATCTGCTCGCTCGTTCCGAATAACTCCAACATGGCCTGGGACCCAGTGAAGATGGATGTTGGCTCCTCGGTGTAAGTAGGCCATCTGGTGGTGTATGGTAGACAGGAGCTCGAAATTGTCTAGTTGCTTGTTTTGTTGCAGGGCCTTAAGTGCAGAGACAGAGTCGCTGAAAATGTGGATATTCCTACCCACATTGTTACCCAGTGTCTCGTGGGCGTGAGTCAGAGCTAGAAAGATGGCAACTAGCTCTGCCTGGAAAGCTGTTGCGTAATGGGGTATGCGGCGGCCGACAGTGGTGTCGCCAGAAAAGAAAGCCGACCCAGCTGCGCCCCCGTTGCTCACCGACCCGTCGGTGAAGTAGTGACGGTCAGTTGGAGAGGTGTTAGTGGCTATCAGGTGGAGGGCTTCCTGGCGAAGGAGAGCTGGTAGTAGCTGCTTGGGCTTGTTGCAGGTGAAGGTGGTCAGTGTGAAGAGTGGTGGGTTCCAGGGGGGCGGGAGTTGGTGGTCAGGAACAGGGAGGTCTGGTCCGCACCTCACGACATCTTCAACCCCGAGGAGGCGGGCCGCATCGGCAGCTGCGTGCACCCAGTCACGGTCAGGGCGTGCAGCTAGGGGTCTATTAAACGCGTAGTGGAACGCTTGTCTGAGGCGGCTGTGTGGCCAGCGACGCTGGAAAGCCACGATGGCACTGCAGGTTCGTGTTTGTATGCGCGTTTTAATTGTGGGCAGGCCGCATTCCTCCCTCATGGTGACAGCAGAGGTCCACCGAGGTGCCCCAAGAATGGAGCGCAATGCCGCATTCTGAGTCACCTCGAGCGACTTTAAGGAGGTTGCAGAGAGTCCCGGGAGACAGGGGGCGCTATAATCTATGATAGACCGGATGGCCATCACATAGAATGTCCGTAGTACCTGGGATGAAGCACCGGCCCGGGCGGGACCATATCCAGTCAAATACCAGAGTATCCTGAGTCTGGCCTCTGACCTGGCACGGATATGGCCCACCTGATGTTTGAAAGTGAGGCCAGGGTCAAAAAATACCCCTAGGTATTTATGCCTGATGGTGCGGCTCACTGGTATGCCGTCCATTGCTAAGGGTCTTGTTAGCGGAGCCAGGCCAAAGGACATATAGCGCGTTTTCTCTGGGTTGATTTTAAAACCCAGGGAGACACAGCGCTGGTGTAGGAGACTCACTGCCTGATGGGCCTGTTCTTGATAACTCGTGTCATGCCCCCACTCCAACAACAAACTTTTCCTTCTCCTCTCGTTCTTGACGTTACACTTTAAAGGCAAATTAATTTAAAATGAATGAGGAGGAAACTTAATTACCAGGTTCAAAAGGGGGGTTTCAGAAATAAAGTTAAAAAAAAAACCACAAGTAAACAAACTACACTAGATTTATTTACAAGTTAATATTTATATACACAACGGAAATTTAATTCAAAAGATGATCTGTCTACCAGAAGGGTAGTTAATTACATTGTAAGTAATTAATTAAAAAGAGAAACAAATACAAAAATACACAAGATCACGAGTATTCTACAATAAACCACAATAACACAAACACAAAACAAATAAACACCAAACAAATAAACACCAAACAAATAAACACCAAACACCTAAGTTAATTGATTGAGACACAGGTCGGGAAATATAAACACAAAAACTCAACACATAAACCAAACACAAAACAAACACACACACAGAAATAAATATTATAATTGGAGAGAGAGAGACGAGCCAGAGTAAAAATACTCAAATACCCAAACTTATTTCACTCCCTTACGTTACTAAAACAATCCCCCTCTCAAACAAGGGAAGAAAAATAGATGATGGGTAATTAAAAATGCGCGAAGCAACCCCAAACAAATACCCACATCAAAACCCAGTAACGTAAGAAGAAAAGTTAACGGTAAAAACACACAACACCGGCTTCACTCTCAATCTCCAATTAAAACGAAATAATACTCACGCCATACCTCCGACACAACCTGTACCCTCTGCTCGGTGACCTGAACTATACTGTGTCGGCGCTGGGTCATCCGGCCTTATATATAGGGGGACGCGACCCACGCCACGCTTAGTCATGCCCCGTGGCGTGAAATAAACCCTATACAAAAGAAACTACTCTTTAACTTATCTAACGCAACATTATCTTTACATTAAAACATAGCAGATGAAAATACAAATATATAGCCGAAATTACAACACGCTCGCTCTCTTAACAACAATGTTAGAGCTAAAAAGTATAGAACGGGTTGTAACGCTATATAAACTATCCTTAAAATTACAATAAAAATATAATAACCTTAAATTAAAATAGCAGTTCCCAAAATAAAAATTAATAATGGAAATATATAGTTTCTCAACTCTCCAATGCGCCACAAAAGACCCACGAGAGTTTTTAGTGCATTTACCACCTCCACATCTTCTTCTTCCACTATTACACAACAATTTAACAGTATATTTATGAAACTAAGCTTATTCTAACAAAATTAACAAAAAATATGTAACCATGCCATGCAACACCGTTTTCCTCTACAAGATGTGGTTCTGGGCCATGAAAGGTCGAAAAAGGTTACCTCGCGGTCACTTTTTCTTAAGCCGCTTCCCCCCCCTTCACCTCACTCCACCTGCTCCACACATCACACATCAAAAACGCTGGCATACACACAAAAATAACCATGACTCCATTAATGTCTTAAGTCACTTCGTGACACTCGCCCTAGGGAGGAACAGGGCAAGGTCATCCGCGTAGGCTAGTAGGAGTGAGTCGCGCCCATATGAGGTCTCCATCAGCCGCTCCACTAGAGTGTTAAAGATGAAAGGACTGATGCAGCTGCCTTGAGGGGTCCCTAGTGTGTGCTGGTGTGCAGTGGACAGGCGACCCTGGATACGCACCTTGGCAGTGCGTGCCGTGAGGAAGTCTGAGACCCACCTCAGGAGGCGCCCTTTGATCCCTTTGGCTGCCAAAGCCTCGAGCATAGCAAGAGGATCCGCCAGCTCGAAGGCCTTCTCGAGGTCGAGAAAGACGACGAGACCGGCACGTTTGCGAAGGGCGTGAAGGAGGGTCATCAGGCAGGAAGTGGTGTTTCTTCGGGGCTGGAGCGCGAAGAGATGGGGATGGAACTCGTCCGCTTGCCACCGCAGCCTTCCAAGAACGAGCCGCTCCGCGACCTTACTGACACAGCTGAGGAGAGAGATAGGCCTCATAGCACCAGGATCACCAGGTTTTGGAATAGGAGCGATTACGGCCTCCTTCCAGGACTCTGGCAATGCACCGGCCTGCAGTGAGGCATTGCAGAGCTCAAGTAGTGAGCGTGTACCTACTTCGCCAAGGTGGGAGAGCATTGAGTAGGTAATTTGGTCCTGCCCTGGTGATGTGTCCTTGCCATGTGGTAAGGCGCGTTTAAGTTCATGGAGTGCAAAAGGGGTGTCAGTTGGCGCTTCCTCCTGGCATGCCTCCATTACTTTAGTACGCCTATGTTCGGCGAGGTCAGCCTGTGCCCTTCTTGTTGCGGCAGGTAGTAGGGATGGAGACGTCCGGGCAGCAAAAACCCCAGCCAGCCTTTCTGCTTCCTCAATTGGTGCAAAGTGTGCAGGGGGACGGTGAGGGCGAGGGTTGTAAAGCGCCCGAGCCTTGCGCCACAGTTCGCCGATGGTTGTGTGGTGGCCGACCGAACGGCACCAAGCGAGCCACTCATCTTCCTTGAGTTGCGTCTTGGTGGTTTGGGCGTGACAAGCAACACTGCGAAGGTAAGAGCGGCATGCAGGTGTTGGGTCACGCCGGTACTCCTTCCTTGCAGCGTTGAGCCTCCTGTTGATTTCCTTTACCCGTGGCCCGTATATCCAGGCGTCCTTATGATGTCGTGGACACTCTTTGGCTGTGGGAATAGCCTGTTTGGCAGCTTCAAGCACTAAATTGTTGAAAAGGTGTGCCTGGTTCTCCAGTGGGAGCTGGAAGTCCGTATCCGCCATGAGGGAGTCAGCGGTGGCAGCGAAAAGCCCCCAGTCTGCACAGTGCATATTCAATCTTTTCAGACGTGTTGGTAAGGGGGGCAGGTACGACTCAACCTCAATGATGGTCGCAAAGTGGTCACTGGTGAGGTGGGGATGCAGTGACCACGAAGGTGTTGGGTTGAGGAGGTTCGAGGAGAAGGCTAGGTCGAGTCTACCACCTTGAATATGCGTGGGGCAGCCCGTGTCATTCAGGAGGCCTACCTGGCCTGAGTCTTCGTATGACGTGTGGAGAGAGTGGCCAGCGTCATTTGTGGGGCTGGTGGAGTCAAGCCACGGGTGATGTGCGTTAAAATCCCCTGCAATTAGTACCATCTCAGCAGCAGCAAGTCCAAAGACATCATCAATGACTAGCTCTGCTGCTGCTGGCCTATAAATGTTGTACAGGTATAATTGCCGTTCTGGGAGACGGACCGTGATCGCCTGCACCTCTACTCCTTCCCCACAGAAGAGAGGGTGTTCTTCTTCGTGGCAATCCAACCAGCGGCGGGCGAGGATGGCGAATCCTCCCCTTTGCCCTTCCTCGCGTGGCAGGTGGAAGGCATTATACCCCGGCAGAGTGGTAGTGGTGCCCACTGGGAGGAACGTCTCCTGAAGGAGGAATATATCAATTTTTTCCCTGTTGCACACTTCAAGGAAGGAAGCGTAGTGGGTACGGAACCCCCTGCAGTTCTACTGGCAGATGCGCAGCTGGTTGGCTCTTCGCTCACCGATGGTGTTGGTGAAACTGGACGCATGCGGGGGTCGACCCGACGAGGTTTGGGGGTAGGGAGAGTCACCGGTGGCACTTCCTGGGGCAGATGGGTAGTCAGGGAAGTAGTAGGCATTCTCCGTTGATGGTGTTGATGTGTCAGCGCCTGAGTTTTCTCTATGACTTGGTCGGTAATTTTCTTCGCCATCTTGTCCACTACCACCTCGAATGCTGCCATGTCTACCGTCACGCCAGTGACGTGCTGGAAGGCTGTGGCAGACATTAGTGTAAGTTCCTTCACCATGTTCTGCAGGAGTTCTGCCGTCATGATGAAGGAACCTGGTGGCAGGGTCATTTGTGTGGTAGGAGGAGGCGGCATCGGAGTTTGAGATGGCGTGGGGGCGACCGAGACGGGCGGGCTCGCCTGGGAAATCCCACTTGTTGCTGGTGTTTGGCGTGGAGCTGACGGAGATGGGCGGTTGGCCTGAGGTGGTGGTGTGGCAGGCGTGTCGGTTAGAGGTGGGAAGTGCTGCAGGGTGTCGCAAGGCACTTGATGTGTTTTCCCCTGTTGAAATGTGGGTGGAGAGGTGTTCCGCTGTTGTTGTTGGCCCCAGACGAAGGTCCCGGGAGGTGCTGGGGTAGTGGAGGCCCTCTGTTGCTCCTTTACCCAGTTGACCTGCCTTACCCGGTCTTGGTTGATACGCTGGAGTCTCACAGGGCAAGCTGGATTCCACGCATGATGCGCAGCACCACAGTTTGCGCAGCGAGGATGGACCTCCTTCTTCTCTTTGTAAAGAGTGAGGCACTTCTCCGTCCAGTGCCTCCCACTGCAGATCCCGCAGGTGACAGCGCGGCTGCAGTTGTCTTTGTGGTGACCGTACCTCTGGCAACGGAAACACCTGAGCGGCTCGGGAGTGTAGAGGCGCAGATAGAACAGGCCCCAGTTCCCCAGGTCTATGTGAGGAGGTAGAGGTCCGCGGACGGAGACGAGGACTTGCCGTGTCTCGTCCTGTTGTCGTGTTGTGCGACAGCGGGTGGCCTCCTCCACTTGCGGGTGCCGTAGAAGCAGTGCAGTGGGCATGCGAAGGGGGTAGCCCATCACTACGCCTTTCGAGAGCTGCACAGCTGGCTCTATCTTCAACAACCTCAACCAACTGGACGGTTCTGAGGCCAGTTGATCTAGGGTGTTGAAGGTGGCCTCGTCCTTGGGAAGGAGAACAGAGCTGTTGTCCCTCCCAATGAGGTTCCGCATCAGCAAGTGGGGGTGTTCCTCCTCCAGTGCTGCCACTGCATTGTAGGAGGTGGGGAAGTCCTCTGATACAGGGACTCTGAAGGCGGGGTAGGTAGTTTCCAGCGGGGCTTGACGTGTCACGCTCACAGAGGGGCGTGCTGGCTGTTGAGCAGGAGGGTTGGCGGGCGTGTTGCGAGTGGTAGTGCGAGCAGTTGATTGGCTTGGTGCGGGGCAAGAATCGTTTCCCGACGTAGTGGCAGGATTTTTTCCAGGGCCTTTGTGAAGGCGGCGCCTCCTGTTGGTGACAGTGATGAAGCCATCATCTTGCTCTTGATTAGCAGCAGGAGGGGGAGGTGGAGGCATGGAGTCGTCAGTGTGGCGGAGAGTCGGGCGAGAGGTGTCCGTGGCGGGCCTAGTAGCAGCGTTGTCGCAGCGTGCATCAGTGGGTGGACGGGTGGTTGAGGAGGTTCCGGCAGCGGAAGAGGACGAAGCATCCGTTCTCAATTGAAATGAGGCCTTCTTCCTTACTGCCCTGCCATGGTGGTTCATTTCAGTGGAGGTGGAGGATCCGTTGCTGGACGTAGAGGGGCGGCGTGGTCGCTTGAAGGAGATAGTGGTAGCATCCATATCTACCGGCAATTCCTTTTGTCCTCGTGCACCTAACACGGGACGCGGGATCTGGGAAGTCCTCCCGCTCATGTGTGCATTAGTAGGCTAATGCACACAATCAAAACAAACAAGCAAACAACCAGACAACCAAACAAGCAACAAGCAAACAAACAATCGACCAAACAGCAAACAAGCAAACAACCAAGCACAAATACAAGCAAGTGCACGCAACACAATTACACACACAATTATCACACAATTCTACCTAAAGCCCCGGCTGTAGGCCCCAGCCACCCGGAGGCATCGTACTGGGGACCGGGACTGGCCCCAAGGGGTAAAATAACTAGTGTCACTGACGCGACAGCAGAATGGCAGGGGGCTATAAAAGAGCCCGTAAAAAAAAAAACAGATTACACACTTGGCCCCACCCCAGATGACAGAACCACCATCGGTGGTGCCACTGGGGTATCGCAGGTTATCCTGGTGGGGGAGGGCCCCCAGCAGGAAGAAAAGTGGAAAATTTTAGTAAGAAGAACAGAGGGAGGCCCTAAAAATTCCCCGACTGTGAGCTCGTCCTCACCGTAAGACCAGCAGGTAGCTGAGGGTCACTCTCAGCACCCGTGGGGTCTCGACGGTGAATGGAGTAGTCCCAGGAGGGGGGGCAAGGAAGGGGAAGGTAGGGTAAGGTTACGGCCTGTCCTGGCAGTTCTCTCACCGGACAGGGAGGGAACTCGGTACAAGGAGAGGTCCTGGTCAGGCTTGGCGGCCTGTGAGCAGCTGTGTGGCTGGCCAGCTGTTGGAGGAGCGGGCTTGTGGTGTTGCCGCTGCGGTACTTCTACGTCGCCTTTTTCGTGAGCAAGGCCACGAAGGTGCCAGGCCACAGAGACAGGGCCGGTGAGCTCAGAAGCACAGCGGGAAAACACCTCAAAGCACTGTTGAAGCAGTGTTGGACAAGGTAGAGCAGCTCAAGCAGCGGGCGAACCGGCGAGCTGTTGCCTATAGTGGTTGGTTGGAGAGCGCTGGGAGAGAGGTGTTTCCTCGTTGATAGCTGTGTGCAGAGTTGTTTGTCCGCATTCCTTCTTGCTATCGTGCCCCCGAAGGGGGCACATGGGCTAACGAGAGCCCGTCAGAGTGTGTGGTGGTGGCGGACTCTGTTCAGTCAACGCCTACCCCACAAAATTCTTATAAGTAAATAGGGGTGTTGTCGGGAGTGTGTGCGTGTGGCCGCCCTGCCCCTCAATAAGGGGGCACTCGGACACAGCACGGCACACACCCGCTGGGATCTGGGCGCGGATCCTGACTGTCCAAAATCAACAACGTTGTTTGTCCGCAGTTGAAAATTTCTTATATGCGACAAACTTACTCAGGATCACGATCAGATGCCATGAGACGCGCGCTGATTGGTCCAGCGGGGAGCTCGGTTTTCTTCCCTGATCTGGCTGCCGGTATAAATATTGAAAATGTGAGAAATTTTTGCGTCATTCAACTTGTAGATCGTGTAGCCTGCGCTGCTGCTGCTACCCGTCACCCCCAGCAAACTATTACTACTACTACTACTAATACTGCTACTACTACATTACCACCATGTCTGGACGTGGCAAGGGTGGAAAAGTGAAGGGAAAATCAAAGTCCCGCTCCAGTCGGGCTGGACTTCAGTTCCCAGTCGGCAGGATTCACCGTCTTCTGAGGAAGGGTAACTACGCTGAGCGCGTAGGCGCTGGAGCTCCAGTTTACCTTGCAGCAGTTATGGAATACCTAGCTGCTGAGGTCCTTCAGCTTGCCGGCAATGCTGCCCGTGACAACAAGAAAACTCGCATTATCCCGCGTCACCTTCAGCTGGCTATCCGCAACGACGAGGAACTGAACAAGCTCCTCTCGGGCGTGACCATTGCACAGGGCGGTGTGCTGCCCAACATCGAAGCAGTGCTCCTTCCCAAGAAGACTGAGAAGAAATAATCAAAGAACGAGGAGAAATAAAAGGAATCTCCACCATTTCTTTGACACACTAATTATCCGGCTCCTATTCGGAGCCACATATTATAAATCTTGAGAGTTGGACGGTCCAGGATTAGGATATAAATGATATGATTATGTGATAGCAACATTATTCATAATAGTAATGATAATAAAAATACTACCTACGTATAAAGCATAACAAACCGGTATTAGTGTTGAAGGGAAGCTGTGAATCGATTACCTAGTGGTTCATTTATAATTTTATTTGCTTATATATATATATATATATATATATATATATATATATATATATATATATATATATATATATATATATATATATATATATATATATATATATAAATATTTAAATTTATTTACTTATTCATTGTTTCCTCATTAATGATTAACATAGCTGAAACTTATTTTAGATCATTTCTTCTACAACTTGATGTTATTTTCTCGATTCCATGAGTAAGACAAAAAAAAATAATATCATTTAAAAAATATTACTTGATAGTGATAAAGCAATATGTTTATATATATATATATATATATATATATATATATATATATATATATATATATATATATATATATATATATATATATATATATAAGAAATGAATGACCAACATACTCTTTATGCAAAAGATTGTGGACCTAGAAGGTCCGGGATATATGTGTTGTTGACGGTAGTAAACGGCTTTGCAATGCAATCCTTAACCACCAAATCCGTACAATGTACGTCCTTGACGCTTCAGGGCATACACGACGTCCATTGCAGTAACAGTCTTGCGCTTAGCGTGCTCATTGTAGGTGACAGCATCCCTGATAACGTTCTCCAGGAACACCTTAAGCACACCACGCGTCTCTTCATAGATCAAGCCGGAGATACGCTTCACGCCGCCGCGACGAGCCAGACGACGAATAGCTGGTTTGGTGATGCCCTGGATGTTATCACGTAAAACCTTTCGGTGACGCTTAGCGCCTCCTTTCCCAAGACCCTTGCCTCCCTTGCCGCGGCCAGTCATGCTGCTAGTGTGTGTGGAGCGAAGCGATGCGCACTAGAGACTGAATACATTTTTGTTTGTTTATTGCTTTATTGTTACCATTTTAACATAATACAGAAAAATAAAAAAAGGACATGGAAAATTACAAAGACATACTTATACAAAATAAAATAATGAACATGGTAAAAGTTCGGCTTGTAGAGGAGCCGCCCGTGGTTGGTGTCTGCTTATCCGAGGAGTCTGGCGAACTCTTCCTCCGTCAGATCTCGACTCTCGTCGAGGAGGGCGTCCTCGTCCAGCTCGTTCACGTCCTGGTCATCGGTGTCCATGTTGGCGTAGTCGACCCACTCGTCTACGACGTTGTAGCCTGGGAACTCTG
>JAXIVD010000189.1:122500-140000 GCA_036785275.1 Cancer borealis | reverse complement strand
TGGGTTTCAGCTCACGGGGTAGGGAGAATCTGTATATATAGTCCCAAACCTGAAAATATGCGTCACACTCCTCCTCCTCTGTTCGTCCGTCGCTATGGCTCGTACAAAGCAGACAGCTCGCAAGTCCACCGGTGGGAAGGCGCCTCGTAAGCAACTTGCTACGAAGGCCGCTCGTAAATCCGCGCCTGCCACCGGAGGTGTCAAGAAGCCTCACCGTTACAGGCCGGGGACTTTGGCTCTCCGTGAAATCCGCCGTTACCAGAAGAGCACTGAGCTGCTCATCAGGAAGTTGCCCTTCCAACGTTTGGTACGCGAGATTGCTCAGGATTTCAAGACTGATCTCCGTTTCCAGTCCTCTGCTGTCATGGCTCTTCAGGAGGCCTCCGAGGCTTACCTTGTGGGTTTATTTGAGGACACAATACTTTGCGCTATCCACGCCAAGCGCGTCACTATCATGCCAAAGGACATCCAGCTTGCCCGCCGCATCCGAGGCGAGCGTGCCTAAGCAAGCAGTTAGTTAGTTAGTTGACTGACTGACTGACTGATTCGCGTTGATATCAACATCAAGATATCTTCTGTCTATCTAGCTAGGCCCTTTTCAGGGCCAAAGTATGGTCACAAAAGAGAGTTGTTGTTGGTTAATGTTATTGATATTCTTCTATTAAAAAATAAATAAATGAATAAAAATAAATCAATAAATAAAAAATACGGAGTTAATAATAACTTGTGCATGCATGTAGTGAACACATATCCTTTAAACTGGAAATTTTCGTCGCTTGCGTAAAGTATAGTCACCAACATAAATAAAAAAATAAAAGTTGTTGAATATTGTTCTTATTATTTTTGAATTCATTTTGAAGTACTGTGCTGTATGTAAGTAACTTGTGTATATGTAGGAGACACATATTACTTGACCTTGAAATTTCCGTCCTCGCGAGATAAAACATAATAGAGAAAGAGAGAGAGAGAGAGAGAGAGAGAGAGAGAGAGAGAGAGAGAGAGAGAGAGAGAGAGAGAGAGAGAGAGAGAGAGAGAGAGAGAGAGAGAGAGAGAGAGAGAGAAAGCGAGAAGACCCACACACACAAAGTAAATTAGTCCAAACAGTCTCTCTTTTGCTAACAAATTGTGGCTCCAACGGAGCCGAGTATTGGTAGACGTCATCCAGTCCAGTCCAAGCAAGCAGGCTGCTGCTTACTTGGAAGAGGTGTATTTGGTGACAGCCTTTGTGCCTTCAGACACTGCGTGTTTTGCCAGTTCACCGGGAAGCAAGAGACGAACGGCAGTCTGGATTTCCCTGCTGGTGATGGTGGAACGCTTGTTGTAGTGTGCCAAACGAGAAGCTTCGGCGGCGATGCGTTCAAAGATGTCGTTCACGAAAGAATTCATGATAGACATGGCCTTGGAAGACACGCCGGTGTCAGGGTGAACCTGCTTCAGCACCTTGTAGATGTAGATGGAGTAGCTCTCCTTCCTCCTGCGCTTCTTCTTCTTGTCTCCCTTGGCAATGGCCTTCTGGGCCTTGCCAGCTTTCTTGGCAGCTTTTCCTGATGCTTTGGGAGGCATGATGGTTTCGTATTCACTGTGGGAATAAATTTTGTCCGCAGTTGAAAATTTCTTATATGCGACAAACGTACTCAGGATCACGATCAGATGGCATGAGACGCGCGCCGATTGGTCCAGCGGGGAGCTCGGTTTTCTTCCCTGATCTGGCTGCCGGTATATATATTGAAAATGTGAGAAATTTTTGCGTCATTCAACTTGTAGATCGTGTAGCCTGCGCTGCTGCTGCTGCTACGCGTCACCCCCAGCAAACTATTACTACTACTACTACTACTACTACATTACCACCATGTCTGGACGTGGCAAGGGTGGAAAAGTGAAGGGAAAATCAAAGTCCCGCTCCAGTCGGGCTGGACTTCAGTTCCCAGTCGGCAGGATTCACCGTCTTCTGAGGAAGGGTAACTACGCTGAGCGCGTAGGCGCTGGAGCTCCAGTTTACCTTGCAGCAGTTATGGAATACCTAGCTGCTGAGGTCCTTGAGCTTGCCGGCAATGCTGCCCGTGACAACAAGAAAACTCGCATTATCCCGCGTCATTGCACAGGGCGGTGTGCTGCCCAACATCCAAGCAGTGCTCCTTCCCAAGAAGACTGAGAAGAAATAATCAAAGAACGAGGAGAAATAAAAGGAATCTCCACCATTCCTTTGACACACTATTATCCGGCTCCTGTACGGAGCCACATATTATAAATCTTGAGAGTTGGACGGACCAGGATTAGGATATAAATGATATGATTATGTGATAGCAACAATATTCATAATAGTAATGATAATAAAAATACTACCTACGTATAACGCATAACAAACCGGTATTAGTGTTGAAGGGAAGCTGTGAATCGATTACCTAGTGGTTCATTTATCATTTTATTTGCTTTTATATATATATATATATATATATGTATATATATATATATATATATATATATATATATATATATATATATATATATATATATATATATATATATATATATAAATATTTAAATTTATTTACTTATTCATTGTTTCCTCATTAATGATTAACATAGCTGAAACTTATTTTAGATCATTTCTTCTACAACTTGATGTTATTTTCTCGATTCCATGAGTAAGACAAAAAAAAAAATATCATTTAAAAAATATTACTTGATAGTGATAAAGCAATATGTTTATATATATAAATATATATATATATATATTTATATATATATATATATATATATATATATATATATATATATATATATATATATATATATATATATATATATATATATATATATATATATAAGAAATGAATGACCAACATACTCTTTATGCAAAAGATTGTGGACCTAGAAGGTCCGGGATATATGTGTTGTTGACGGTAATAAACGGCTTTGCAATGCAATCCTTAACCACCAAATCCGTACAAAGTACGTCCTTGACGCTTCAGGGCATACACGACGTCCATTGCAGTAACAGTCTTGCGCTTAGCGTGCTCAGTGTAGGTGACAGCATCCCTGATAACGTTCTCCAGGAACACCTTAAGCACACCACGCGTCTCTTCATAGATCAAGCCAGAGATACGCTTCACGCCGCCGCGACGAGCCAGACGACGAATAGCTGGTTTGGTGATGCCCTGGATGTTATCACGTAAAACCTTTCGGTGACGCTTAGCGCCTCCTTTCCCAAGACCCTTGCCTCCCTTGCCGCGGCCAGTCACTCTGCTAGTGTGTGTGGAGCGAAGCGATGCGCACTAGAGACTGAATACATTTTTGTTGTTTTTGTTCTTTGCTTTATTTTTTACCATTAAAGACATAATACAGAGAAAAAATAAAAAGTCATGGAAAATTACAAATAAAAACAAACATACATAAATACAAAAACATGGTAAAGAAAACGGCTTGTAGGGGAGCCGTCCGTGGTTGGGGTCTTCTCATCCAATGAGGCTGGCGAGTTCCTCTTCTGTTAAATCTCGACTCTCGTCGAGGTGAAGGGCGTCCTCGTCCATTTCGTATGCGTACGTGTAGTCGACCCACTCGTCGACCAAGTAATATCCCGGGTACTGGGGCGGGGACTTCAAGGGCCTGGCGACAGGGAGGGACCTTGGTAGGGGCTCACTTGCTCGCACCTGCCAGGTCTGCCTCTGTGAAGACGTAGCTCGTGGTGGCTGCTGTCTGGGTTGCCGCTGCTCTCGTGGAGGCCACCTGGGGTGACGGCACGTTAGCAGCAGGCGTCTTCCTGGCGGGGGCTCGGCTGGGCTCCTCCTCCTGGGGTGGGGGTGGAACGTCAGCAGCAGTCGTCTTCTTGGCAGTGGCTCGGCTGGCCTCCTCCTCCTGGTGGGGGGGTGGTGGTTCCTGCCGAGCAGTCGTCCTCCTTTTACGTCTCCGTTTTCTGCGTCGTCGCCTCTTCTCAGGAGCCGGCTGGTCCTGGGCTGGGGGAGGCGGTGGTGACGCTGGTGGCGGTGGGCGGGGCCTGGTGGCCTCACGCTGTCGTGGGGGCTCCCCGGTGATTCGGAGAAGGCGAGCAGGGCAGCGGTGGTTCCAGGCGTGGTGCCTGTCACCACAGTTGGGACAACACGGTGTGGGCCTGTCCCCGTCTCCACGAAGGCGCCGGATACAGTCCCTCGTCGCGTGGTCACCACTGCACACACCACACAGGTCCTTCTCTCGGGTGCACTGGCGCTGGTAGTGACCGAACGCCTATCACCGGAAGCAGCGGACGGGCTCAGGAACGAACTTCCTGGTGGTGAACTTACCCCAGCAGCCGAGGTCAAGCGAGGCGGGAACAGGTCCCCGCAGCTTCAGCACGACTTGGCGGGTGGGGAGGCGGCGTCCGTGTCCGGCGTTATAGGTGCACCGATCAGCTGCCACGACAGCTGGGTGCTCCAACACCGGGTCCAGGGGCAAGGCGATGGGGAAACCCTGGAGAACACACTTTCGGGTGCTCTCCTTCGGCAGCAGGACGATTCCTCGCGGCTGCCCGTCTGCGATCTCCTGTAGTGTAGTGGCGGCGGCCCAGTCCGCTCCACGGATGAAAAAGTCCCCCGTGCGGGAGACATCCACCCGGAGAAGGAGCTTGAACTCCTTCTGCAGCCACTTCACCACGCGGAGCGGGTTTTCCTCTTGGTGCTCGGCAATCCTCCAAAACATTGGAGTACCGTCGGCAGCCGAGGTCACAGGGGCATCCCGTTTCTTACGACGTTTCCTCTGCACAGTGAGGAAGCCGTCGTCGTCAACGGATGACTCGGGGGGCCTCTTTGGAGTGGCCATGGCGGGAGTAAACTCGACCGCGAGTGGGCCAATGAGAGAGCAGGGCAGGAGGTCTGCTCTCTGCGGCGGCTGGGTGAACACTGATGATGATACATTTTTGAAGCTATCCGCGTTTATATAGGCCGGCAGCGTTCGAGCTTGTAGTAGGTTATATTGATATATACCCACCACAGGAGACTGCGTGATTATTTATGTGTGTGTGTGTGTGTGTGTGTGTGTGTGTGTATATATATATATATATATATATATATATATATATATATATATATATATATATATATATATATATATATTTTTATTTTATTTATTTATTTATTTTTTTGCTATAGACTAGCAGAAAGCATCCTTAATATAAATAAAAACAAAGAAAAGAATAGGAAAGATTATATTTACTAACCGGTATTTGTTTTTGATATCAGCCCTAACAGAAACTCCCGATGACCTTGAAGTCCTCGCATTCTGGTGTTCCCAGGCGGTCACCCATCCAAGTACTATCCAGACCCAACGGCAGCCGGCAGCGTTGGAGCTTGTAGTAGGCTATATTCATAATTACCCAATACAGGAAACTGCGTGATTATATATGTGTGTGTATATATATATATATATATATATATATATATATATATATATATATATATATATATATATAATTTTATTTTATTTTTTTATTTTTTTGCTATAGACTAGCAGAAAGCATCCTTAATATAAATAAAAACAAAGAAAAGAATAGGAAAGATTATATTTACTAACCGATATTTGTTTTTGATATCAGCCCTAACAGAAACTCCCGGTGACCTTGAAGTTCTCGCATTCTGGTGTTCCCAGGCGGTCACCCATCCAAGTACTATCCAGACCCAACGGCAGCCGGCAGCGTTCGAGCTTGTAGTAGGCTATATTCATACTTATCCAATACAGGAGACTGCGTGATTATTTATATATATATATATATATATATATATATATATATATATATATATATATATATATATATATATATAAACACACACACACAAATCTAGCGAGAACTTCAAGGTCATCGGGAGTTTCTGTTAGGGCTAATTTCAAAAACAAATACCGGTTGGTAAATATAATCTTTCCTATTTTTTTCTTTGTTTTTATTTATACTGAGGATGCTTCCTGCTAGTCTACAGCCCCCCCCCCCAAAAAAAAAAAAAAAAAAAAAAAAACTTCTAACCATTCAAAAGTAAATGATAAAAAATATACGGAATTAAACAAAAACAGGAAAAAATAAATAAATAAAAACATTGAATATCAACAACATCTGGTGTTCCCAGGCGGTCACCCATCCAAGTACTATCCAGACCCAACGTTGCTTAACTTCGCTGATCGGACGAGAAGCGGTGCATTCAACGTGGTATGGTCGTTGGCCCTAATTTTGACGAGGTATACCTTACTTAAGCCAATGCCGCAGGTTCCACAATGGGGATCACATGCACACTATCTACCGACTCCTTCGGCGAGCACGTTAGGGTGAGCATTAAATGCACTAGGTTTCAGAGCCTGTTTCCCGACTTCCACCTACGGGCTTCCTGGCGAAGGAGAGCTGGTAGTAGCCGCTTGGGCTTGTTGCAGGTGAAGGTGGTCAGTGTGAAGAGTGGTGGGTTCCAGGGGGGCGGGAGTTGGTGGTCAGGAACAGGGAGGTCTGGTCCGCACCTCACGACATCTTCAACCCCGAGGAGGCGGGCCGCATCGACAGCTGCGTGCACCCAGTCACGGTCAGGGCGTGCAGCTAGGGGTCTATTAAACGCGTAGTGGAACGCTCGGCTGAGGCGGCTGTGTGGCTAGCGACGCTGGAAAGCCACGATGGCACTGCAGGTTCGTGATTGTATGCGGGTTTTAATTGTGGGCAGGCCGCATTCCTCCCTCATGGTGACAGCAGCGGTCCACCGAGGTGCCCCAAGAATGGAGTGCAATGCCGCATTCTGAGTCACCTCGAGCGACTTTAAGGAGGTTGCAGAGAGTCCCGGGAGACAGGGGGCGCTATAATCTATGATAGACCGGATGGCCATCACATAGAATGTCCGTAGTACCTGGGATGAAGCAACGGCCCGGGCGGGACCATATCCAGTCAAATACCAGAGTATCCTGAGTCTGGCCTCTGACCTGGCACGGATATGGCCCACCTGATGTTTGAAAGTGAGGCCAGGGTCAAAAAATACCCCTAGGTATTTATGCCTGATGGTGCGGCTCACTGGTATGCCGTCCATTGCTAAGGGTCTTGTTAGCGGAGCCAGGCCAAAGGTCATATAGCGCGTTTTCTCTGGGTTGATTTTAAAACCCAGGGAGACACAGCGCTGGAGTAGGAGACTCACTGCCTGATGGGCCTGTTCTTGATAACTCGCCCTAGGGAGGAACAGGGCAAGGTCATCCGCGTAGGCTAGTAGGAGTGAGTCGCGCCCATATGAGGTCTCCATCAGCCGCTCCACTAGAGTATTAAAGATGAAGGTACTGATGCAGCTGCCTTGAGGGGTCCCTAGTGTGTGCCGGTGTGCAGTGGACAGGCGACCCTGGAAACGCACCTTGGCAGTGCGTGCCGTGAGGAAGTCTGAGACCCACCTCAGGAGGCGCCCTTTGATCCCTTTGGCTGCCAAAGCCTCGAGCATAGCAAAAGGTTCCGCCAGCTCGAAGGCCTTCTCGAGGTCGAGAAAGACGACGAGACCGGCACGTTTGCGAAGGGCGTGAAGGAGGGTCATCAGGCAGGAAGTGGTGTTTCTTCGGGGCTGGAACGCGAAGAGATGGGGATGGAACTCGTCCGCTTGCCACCGCAGCCTTCCAAGAACGAGCCGCTCCGCGACCTTACTGACACAGCTGAGGAGAGAGATAGGCCTCATAGCACCAGGATCACCAGGTTTTGGAATAGGAGCGATTACGGCCTCCTTCCAGGACTCTGGCAATGCACCGGCCTGCAGTGAGGCATTGCAGAGCTCAAGTAGTGAGCGAGTACCTACTTCGCCAAGGTGGGAGAGCATTGAGTAGGTAATTTGGTCCTGCCCTGGTGATGTGTCCTTGCCATGTGGTAAGGCGCGTTTAAGTTCATGGAGCGCAAAAGGGGTGTCAGTTGGCGCTTCCTCCTGGCATGCCTCCATTACTTTAGTACGCCTATGTTCGGCGAGGTCAGCCTGTGCCCTTCTTGTTGCGGCAGGTAGTAGGGATGGAGACGTCCGAGCAGCAAAAACCCCAGCCAGCGTTTCTGCTTCCTCAATTGGTGCAAAGTGTGCAGGGGGACGGTGAGGGCGAGGGTTGTAAAGCGCCCGAGCCTTGCGCCACAGTTCGCCGATGGTTGTGTGGTGGCCGACCGAACGGCACCAAGCGAGCCACTCATCTTCCTTGAGTTGCGTCTTGGTGGTTTGGGCATGACGAGCAACACTGCGAAGGTAAGAGCGGCGTGCAGGTGTTGGGTCACGCCGGTACTCCTTCCTTGCAGCGTTGAGCCTCCTGTTGATTTCCTTTACCCGTGGCCCGTATATCCAGGCGTCCTTATGATGTCGTGGACCCTCTTTGGCTGTGGGAATAGCCTGTTTGGCAGCTTCAAGCACTAAGGTGTTGAAAAGATGTGCCTGGTTCTCCAGTGGGAGCTGGAAGTCCGTATCTGCCATGAGGGAGTCAGCGGTGGCAGCGAAAAGCCCCCAGTCTGCACAGCGCATATTAAATCTTTCCAGACGTGTTGGTAAGGGGGGGCAGGTACAACTCAACCTCAATGATGGTCGCAAAGTGGTCACTGGTGAGGTGGGGATGCAGTGACCACGAAGGTGTTGGGTTGAGGAGGTTCGAGGAGAAGGCGAGGTCGAGCCTACCACCTTGAATATGCGTGGGGCAGCCCGTGTCATTCAGGAGGCCTACCTGGCCTGAGTCTTCGTATGACGTGTGGAGGGAGTGGCCAGCGTCATTTGTGGGGCTGGTGGAGTCGAGCCACGGGTGATGTGCGTTAAAATCCCCTGCAATTAGTACCATCTCAGCAGCAGCAAGTCCAAAGACATCATCAATGACTAGCTCTGCTGCTGCTGGCCTGTAGATGTTGTACAGGTATAATTGCCGTTCTGGGAGACGGACCGTGATCGCCTGCACCTCTACTCCTTCCCCACAGAAGAGAGGGTGTTCTTCTTCGTGGCAATCCAACCAGCGGCGGGCGAGGATGGCGAGTCCTCCCCTTTGCCCTTCCTCGCGTGGCAGGTGGAAGGCATTATACCCCGGCAGAGTGGTAGTGGTGCCTACTGGGAGGAACGTCTCCTGAAGGAGGAATATATCAATTTTTCCCCTGTTGCACACTTCAAGGAGGGCAGCGTAGTGGGTACGGAACCCCCTGCAGTTCCACTGGCATATGCGCAGCTGGTTGGCTCTTCGCTCACCGATGGTGTTGGTGAAACTGGGCGCATGCGGGGGTCGACCCGACGAGGTTTGGGGGTAGGGAGTCACCGGTGGCACTTCCTGGGGCAGATGGGTAGTCAGGGAAGTAGCAGGCATTCACCGTTGATGGTGTTGATGTGTCAGCGCCTGAGTTTTCTCTATGACTTGGTCGGTAATTTTCTTCGCCATCTTGTCCACTACCACCTCGAATGCTGCCATGTCTACCGTCACGCCAGTGACGTGCTGGAAGGCTGTGGCAGACATTAGTGTAAGTTCCTTCACCATGTTCTGCAGGAGTTCTGCCGTCATGATGAAGGAACCTGGTGGCAGGGTCATTTGTGTGGTAGGAGGAGGCGGCATCGGAGTTTGAGATGGCGTGGGGGCGACCGAGACGGGCGGGCTCGCCTGGGAAATCCCGCTTGTTGCTGGTGTTTGGCGTGGAGCTGACGGAGATGGGCGGTTGGCCTGAGGTGGTGGTGTGGCAGGCGTGTCGGTTAGAGGTGGGAAGTGCTGAAGGGTGTCGCAAGGCACTTGATGTGTTTTCCCCTGTTGAAATGTGGGTGGAGAGGTGTTCCGCTGTTGTTGTTGGCCCCAGACGAAGGTCCCGGGAGGTGCTGGGGTAGTGGAGGCCCTCTGTTGCTCCTTTACCCAGTTGACCTGCCTTTCCCAGTCTTGGTTGACACGCTGGAGTCTCACAGGGCAAGCTGGATTCCACGCATGATGCGCAGCACCACAGTTTGCGCAGCGATGATGGACCTCCTTCTTCTCTTTGTAAAGAGTGAGGCACTTCTCCGTCCAGTGCCTCCCACTGCAGATCCCGCAGGTGACAGCGCGGCTGCAGTTGTCTTTGTGGTGACCGTACCTCTGGCAACGGAAACACCTGAGCGGCTCGGGAGTGTAGAGGCGCAGATAGAACAGGCCCCAGTTCCCCAGGTCTATGTGAGGAGGTAGAGGCCCGCGGACGGAGACGAGGACTTGCCGTGTCTCGTCCTGTTGTCGTGTTGTGCGACAGCGGGTGGCCTCCTCCACTTGCGGGTGCCGTAGAAGCAGTGCAGTGGGCATGCGAAGGGGGTAGCCCATCACTACGCCTTTCGAGAGCTGCACAGCTGGCTCTATCTTCAACAACCTCAACCAACTGGACGGTTCTGAGGCCAGTTGATCTAGGGTGTTGAAGGTGGCCTCGTCCTTGGGAAGGAGAACAGAGCTGTTGTCCTTCCCAATGAGGTTCCGCATCAGCAAGTGGGGGTGTTCCTCCTCCAGTGCTGCCACTGCATCGTAGGAGGGGGGGAAGTCCTCTGATACAGGGACTCTGAAGGCGGGGTAGGTGGTTTCCAGCGGGGCTTGACGTGTCACGGTCACAGAGGGGCGTGCTGGCTGTTGAGCAGGAGGGTTGGCGGGCGTGTTGCGAGTGGTAGTGCGAGCAGTTAATTGGCTTGGTGCCGGGCAGGAATCGTTTCCCGACGTAGTGGCAGGATTTTTTCCAGGGCCTTTGTGAAGGCGGCGCCTCCTGTTGGTGACAGTGATGAAGCCATCATCTTGCTCGTGACTAGCAGCAGGAGGGGGAGGTGGAGGCATGGAGTCGTCAGTGTGGCGAAGAGGCGGGCGAGAGGTGTCCGTGGCGGGCCTAGTAGCAGCGTTGTCGCAGCGTGCATCAGTGGGTGGACGGGTGGTTGAGGAGGTTCCGGCAGCGGAAGAGGACGAAGCATCCGTTCTCAGTTGAAATGAGGCCTTCTTCCTTACTGCCCTGCCATGGTGGTTCATTTCATTTGAGGTGGAGGATCCGTTGCTGGACGTAGAGGGGCGGCGTGGTCGTTTGGAGGAGATAGTGGTAGCATCCATATCTACCAATCTACCAATCAACCAAACAGCAAACAAGCAAACAACCAAGCACAAACACAAGCAGGTGCACGCAACACAAATACACACACACACATACTCCTACCTACAGCCCCGGCTGTAGCCCCAGCCACCCGGAGGCGTCGTACTGGGGACCGGGACTGGCCCCAAGGGGTAAAATAACTAGTCACTGACGCGACAGCAGAATGGCAGGGGGCTATAAAAGAGCCCGTAAAAAAAAACAGATTACACACCTGGCCCCACCCCAGATGACAGAACCACCATCGGTGGTGCCACTGGGGTATCGCAGGTTATCCTGGTGGGGGAGGGCCCCCAGCAGGAAGAAAAGTGGAAAATTTTAGATAGAGGAACAGAGGGAGGCCCTAAAAATTCCCCGACTGTGAGCTCGTCCTCACCGTAAGACCAGCAGGTAGCTGAGGGTCACTCTCAGCACCCGTGGGTTCTCGACGGTGAATGGAGTAGTCCCAGGAGGGGGGGCAAGGAAGGGGAAGGTAGGGTAGGTTACGGCCTGTCCTGGCAGTTCCCTCACCGGACAGGGATAGAACTCGGTACAAGGAGAGGTCCTGGTCAGGCTTAGCGGCCTGTGAGCAGCTGTGTGGCTGTCCAGCTGTTGGAGGAGCGGGCTTGTGGTGTTGCCGCTGCGGTACTTGTACGTCGCCTTGTTCGTGAGCAAGGCCACGAAAGTGCCAGACCACAGATACAGGGCCGGTGAGCTCAGAAGCACAGCGGGGAAACACCTCAAAGCACTGTTGAAGCAGTGTTGGACAAGGCAGAGCAGTTCAAGCAGCGGGCGAACCGGCGAGCTGTTGCCTATAGTGGTGGGTTGGAGAGCGCTGGGAGAGAGGTGTTTCCTTGTTGATAGCTGTGTTTTTGTCCGCAGTTGAAAATTTCTTATATGCGACAAACTTACTCAGGATCACGATCAGATGCCATGAGACGCGCGCTGATTGGTCCAGCGGGGAGCTCGGTTTTCTTCCCTGATCTGGCTGCCGGTATAAATATTGAAAATGGGAGAAATTTTGGCGTCATTCAACTTGTATATCGTGTAGCCTGCGCTGCTGCTGCTGCTGCTGCTACGCGTCACCCCCAGCAAACTATTACTACTACTACTACTACTACTACATTACCACCACTGGACGTGGCAAGGGTGGAAAAGTGAAGGGAAAATCAAAGTCCCGCTCCAGTCGGGCTGGACTTCAGTTCCCCGTCGGCAGGATTCACCGTCTTCTGAGGAAGGGTAACTACGCTGAGCGCGTAGGCGCTGGAGCTCCAGTTTACCTTGCAGCAGTTATGGAATACCTAGCTGCTGAGGTCCTTGAGCTTGCCGGCAATGCTGCCCGTGACAACAAGAAAACTCGCATTATCCCGCGTCACCTTCAGCTGGCTATCCGCAACGACGAGGAACTGAACAAGCTCCTCTCGGGCGTGACCATTGCACAGGGCGGTGTGCTGCCCAACATCCAAGCAGTGCTCCTTCCCAAGAAGACTGAGAAGAAATAATCAAAGAACGAGGAGAAATAAAAGGAATCTCCACCATTCCTTTGACACACTATTATCCGGCTCCTATTCGGAACCACATATTATAAATCTTGAGAGTTCGACGGACCAGGATTAAGATATAAAGTATATGATTAGGTGATAGCAACATTATTCATAATAGTAATGATAATAAAAATACTACCTACGTATAACGCATAACAAACCGGTATTAGTGTTGAAGGGAAGCTGTGAATCGATTACCTAGTGGTTCATTTATAATTTTATTTGCTTTTATATATATATATATATATATATATATATATATATATATATATATATATATATATATATATATATATATATATATATAAATATTTAAATTTATTGACTTATTCATTGTTTCCTCATTAATGATTAACATAGCTGAAACTTATTTTAGATCATTTCTTCTACAACTTGATGTTATTTTCTCGATTCCATGAGTAAGACAAAAAAAAATAATATCATTTAAAAAATATTACTTGATACTGATAAAGCAATATGTTTATATATATATATATATATATATATATATATATATATATATATATATATATATATATATATATATATATATATATATATATATAAGAAATGAATGACCAACATACTCTTTATGCAAAAGATTGTGGACCTAGAAGGTCCGGGATATATGTGTTGTTGACGGTAATAAACGGCTTTGCAATGCAATCCTTAACCACCAAATCCGTACAAAGTACGTCCTTGACGCCACCCACCCGCCCGACCGCCCGTCTTCCCACCATTTTACAACTCACTCACTCGCTTCGTCGTGTGAGAGAGCGAGAGAAATAAAAAAAAGAGAAAAAGTTATGTCATTGGAAGAAAAATGATGATTTTTTTTTTCCCACCCGAGTTTGCCATAATATTGTTTGGTAGCCTGGTATTAGCGGGTGTTAAAAAGAGTGACTTGTATGCAAAGGCAGGCCTCGTAGAGCCCGTGGAAGTTTCAAGGTCAGCGACCTTAATAATAATAATAATAATAATGATAATAATAATAATAATAATAATAATAATACAAATAATAAAAAAATATATAAAATAAAATAAAATAAAAATAATAATAATAATGATAATAATAATAATAATAATAATAATAATAATAATAAAAATAATAACAATAATAATAATAATTATAATATATAAATAAAGTGCTCAATCGCTATAACTGAGCTTAGGATTAAATAACCTAACCCAACCTAATCTCATCGAACCTAACTGAGCATAACCTAACCTCATCAAAACTAACCACAAAAAAGTCATATAAATTATATATAGAAGAACATTATATCACCTCCAACATCACCAAGCGTGTAACATCAGCGAAGGCTGCCCTCACCAAGTTCTACCGCTTCCGTGACCTCGACACCAAGCTGAAACTCCACCTCATCAAGGCTATGGTAATACCAATCCTTACTTACCCTCCTATACCAACACACGCCTTCAGCAAGAACGCCATAAGCCGTCTGCAGAACGCTGGACTCCGGTTCGCCTTCAACACCAGATGGGGCGACTTCACCACCAGCGAACGACTACACGAGGCAGCCTCCATCCCAGCCATCAACACCAGGCTCCACCTTATGGCTCTTAAGGTTTGGGAGAGGATGGAAGCAGAAGGGTGGGAGCAGTTTCTAGCTCTCCAGGAACAGAGCAACGGAGCCCCTGACAAGGACCATGCTTGGTTCCCAAGGAGCCTTCGCACACTGCAAAGAGATCCCAACCCTGAGCCTCGTTACAGGTAATGTACATAACTCCAAACCAAATTTGACAAATAAATACGTTTTTGTAAATATATTATTAAAACTAACAAGTATCACAAGCAATACTAAATACCCAACTACCCCCACTAACCAACTAACCACAACTACCCAAAGGGACAGTATTACCCTACAACTCTCTTTGTTTTTCCCAAGTACTCTGCCGTTTCTTTTTTTTTCTCCTTACAGAACAACATACAAGAATGGACTCCAGGACCACAACTACTCCAAGACACTCAAACAGCAAGATCCAGGATCAAGTAGTAACACAAACAAACGCAATACACTAACACCACTTTGTAACAAAAACACGATTAGGAACTTATTATTGTCATCAGCCAGTAATTGTCATAGTCAAAATGACAATCTATGTAGGTGGGTTTTTCGCCGGGGAATTCCGGTTTCCCACCTAAAGCAATACAACCAAAAAATTCAATTGAATATGCGTATCACAACCACACAGGTTGGTTTTCCTCCGGGTGCCTCCGGTTTCCATCCTTTTTTATAATTTTTTTTGTTTACCGCTCAAACACATGACCAAAACAGCAAGCCGGTCCGCCCGGCAACTTTTTGTTCTCCTACTATTATTTCTGTTTTTTCTCAACTTTGTATGCTTGTCCCCCCCCCCCCTCCTTTGTAAATTTCCCCCCCACTTTCTAAATAAAAAGAAAAGAAAGACAAAATTTATTCCCACAGTGAATACGAAACCATCATGCCTCCCAAAGCATCAGGAAAAGCTGCCAAGAAAGCTGGCAAGGCCCAGAAGGCCATTGCCAAGGGAGACAAGAAGAAGAAGCGCAGGAGGAAGGAGAGCTACTCCATCTACATCTACAAGGTGCTGAAGCAGGTTCACTCTGACACCGGCGTGTCTTTCAAGGCCATGTCTATCATGAATTCTTTCGTGAACGACAATCTTTGAACGCATCGCCGCCGAAGCTTCTCGTTTGGCACACTACAACAAGCGTTCCACCATCACCAGCAGAGAAATCCAGACTGCCGTTCGTCTCTTCCTTCCCGGTGAACTGGCAAAACACGCAGTGTCTGAAGGCACAAAGGCTGTCACCAAATACACCTCTTCCAAGTAAGCAGCAGCAGCCTGCTTGCTTGGACTGGACTGGATGACGTCTACCAATACTCGGCTCCGTTGGAGCCACAATTTGTTAGGAAAAGAGAGACTGTTTGGACTAATTTACTTTGTGTGTGTGGGTCTTCTCGCTTTTTTTTTTTTTCTCTCTCTCTCTCTCTCTCTCTCTCTCTCTCTCTCTCTCTCTCTCTCTCTCTCTCTCTCTCTCTTTCTCCTTTCTATTATTATTATATTTTATCTCGCGAGGACGGAAATTTCAAGGTCAAGTAATATGTGTCTCCTACATATACACAAGTTACCTACATACAGCAGAGTACTTCAAAATGAATTCAAGAATAATAGGAACAATATCCAACAACTTTTATTTTTTTATTGATGTTGGTGACTATACTTTACGCAAGTGTCCAGTTTAAAGGATATGTGTTCACTACATGCATGCACAAGTTATTATTAACTCCGTTACTAAATACAAGAGGTTTTTTTTTTTTATTTAATTATTTTTATTCATTTTTATTTATTTATTTATTTTTTTAATAGAAGAATATCAATAACATTAACCAACAACAACTCTCTTTTGTGACCATACTTTGGCCCTGAAAAGGGCCTAGCTTGATAGACAGAAGATATCTTGATGTTGATATCAACGCGAATCAGTCAGTCAACTAACTGCTTGCTTAGGCACGCTCGCCTCGGATGCGGCGGGCAAGCTGGATGTCCTTTGGCATGATAGTGACGCGCTTGGCGTGGATAGCGCAAAGGTTTGTGTCCTCAAATAGACCCACAAGGTAAGCCTCGGAGGCCTCCTGCAGAGCCATGACAGCAGAGGACTGGAAACAGAGATCAGTCTTGAAATCCTGAGCAATCTCGCGTACCAAACGTTGGAAGGGCAACTTCCTGATGAGCAGCTCAGTGCTCTTCTGGTAACGGCGGATTTCACGGAGAGCCACAGTCCCCGGCCTGTAACGGTGAGGCTTCTTGACACCTCCGGTGGCAGGCGCGGATTTACGAGCGGCCTTCGTAGCAAGTTGCTTACGAGGCGCCTTCCCACCGGTGGACTTGCGAGCTGTCTACTTTGTACGAGCCATAGCAACGACGGACGAACAGAGGAGGAGGAGAAGTGTGACGCGCATTTTCAGGTTTGGGACTATATATACAGATTCTCCCTACCCCGTGAGCTGAAACCCAGGCTTGTGATTGGTCAGAACGAAGCCAGCTCCTGCTGCCCCGGCCGGCCAGCCAGCCACCCACCCGCCCGACCGCCCGTCTTCCCACCATTTTACAACTCACTCACTCGCTTCGTCGTGTGTGAGAGAGAGAGAGAAATAAAAAAAAGAGAAAAAGTTATGTCATTGGAAGAAAAATGATGATTTTTTTTTTCCCACCCGAGTTTGCCATAATATTGTTTGGTAGCCTGCTATTAGCGGGTGTTAAAAAGAGTGACTTGTATGCCAAGGCAGGCCTCGTAGAGCCCGTGGAAGTTTCAAGGTTTCTTTCCTGCCGTCCTCCCCCCCAAAAAAAAAAAATGCGTCAATAGTTTTTTCCACACAACTTGAAAGGAGCTTTCAGTTGCTTTCAATAAATTTTCTATTACGACTATATTTTAGGAATATTTTTATTTTATTTTCATTGGTTATTTGGAGAGTGGTTTAATTTTCAGTAACCCGAAAGGAAAGTCTGTTTTACATACTTATATATATATATATATATATATATATATATATATATATATATATATATATATACATATATATATATATATATATATATATATATATATATATATATATATATATATATATGTATATATATATATATATATATATATATATATATATATATATATATATATATATATATATATATATATATATACACCTTGTTGATGATGAACATTTTATGATCTATCAAAGCCGGGTTTTGAAACATCAATGTTCCTAAATTTTCATACATAAGGTTTGATAACTTAATATTATGAGATGATCTTTATTTACCGATATGTTGTTGTTGTTGTTGTTGTTGTTGTTGTTGTTGTTGTTGTTGTTGTTGTTGTTGTTGTTGTTGTTGTTGTTGTTGTTGTAAGGCATAATGTAGTAGTGTACCTTTCCTACTG
>JAXIVD010000189.1:110000-117500 GCA_036785275.1 Cancer borealis | reverse complement strand
TATCTGCACCGTAGTGTTAATGTGATACCGCTCACACACAGGAAAGTGTTCCCAAGTAACCTTGGAAAGTAAAGTAAGTTTGCAAACTACACGTTGGAAAGTGCAGTATTACTTTACTGAAATAGTGCGTTGCTATAGCTAGTGATTTCACCTGAAAAGTGGAATCAGTGTGCAAACTACACCTAGCATAAGCATAATTACTAACTTAGCCATATCAGCATTGGTACAAGGAAGGAGCCACAAAGCGACGATATTAAAGATTAGTTAACAAGATTAGCAATGTGGTCAAGCCCACACACTTTCAATCTCAAGTCTATATTTCCTTTTTTTCTTCCCCCATACTATTCCTCTATCTTTTATTCTACTTTTCCCCCATCTTTTCTACGTTCTATATATATATATATATATATATATATATATATATATATATATATATATATATATATATATATATATATATATATAATGTATTCAGTCTCTAGTGCGCATCGCTTCGCTCCACACACACTAGCAGCATGACTGGCCGCGGCAAGGGAAGCAAGGATCTTGGGAAAGGAGGCGCTAAGCGTCACCGAAAGGTTTTACGTGATAACATCCAGGGCATCACCAAACCAGCTATTCGTCGTCTGGCTCGTCGCGGCGGCGTGAAGCGTATCTCTGGCTTGATCTATGAAGAGACGCGTGGTGTGCTTAAGGTGTTCCTGGAGAACGTTATCAGGGATGCTGTCACCTACACTGAGCACGCTAAGCGCAAGACTGTTACTGCAATGGACGTCGTGTATGCCCTGAAGCGTCAAGGACGTACTTTGTACGGATTTGGTGGTTAAGGATTGCATTGCAAAGCCGTTTATTACCGTCAACAACACATATATCCCGGACCTTCTAGGTCCACAATCTTTTGCATAAAGAGTATGTTGGTCATTCATTTCTTATATATATATATATATATATATAAATATATATATATATATATATATATATATATACATATATATATATATATATATATATATATATACATATATATATATATATATATATATATATATATATATATATATATATATATATATATATATATATATAAACATATTGCTTTATCACTATCAAGTAATATTTTTTAAATGATATATATTTTTTTTGTCTTACTCATGGAATCGAGAAAATAACATCAAGTTGTAGAAGAAATGAACCAAAATAAGTTTCAGCTATGTTAATCATTAATGAGGAAACAATGAATAAGTAAATAAATTTAAAATATTTATATATATATATATATATATATATATATATATATATATATATATATATATATATATGTATATATATATATATATATATATATATATATATATATATATATATATATATATATATATATATATATATATATATATATTATATATATATATAAGCAAATAAAATGATAAATGAACCACTAGGTAATCGATTCACAGCTTCCCTTCAACACTAATACCGGTTTGTTATGCGTTATACGTAGGTACTATTTTTATTATCATTACTATTATGAATAATGTTGCTATCACCTAATCATATCATTTATATCCTAATCCTGGTCCGTCCAACTCTCAAGATTTATAATATGTGGCTCCGAATAGGAGCCGGATAATAGTGTGTCAAAGGAATGGTGGAGATTCCTTTTATTTCTCCTCGTTCTTTGATTATTTCTTCTCAGTCTTCTTGGGAAGGAGCACTGCTTGGATGTTGGGCAGCACACCGCCCTGTGCAATGGTCACGCCCGAGAGGAGCTTGTTCAGTTCCTCGTCGTTGCGGATAGCCAGCTGAAGGTGACGCGGGATAATGCGAGTTTTCTTGTTGTCATGGGCAGCATTGCCGGCAAGCTCAAGGACCTCTGCAGCTAGGTATTCCATAACTGCCGGCCAATCACGGACCGCGCTCTGTGTCCCACGGCCACTGCTCTCACGTAAATAGCAGACTTCTGGTGTTTGCTGCACATCACTCACACACACACACTACACTACACCCCCGCTACCGGGAGACAAACACCAAACCCTCTTGGGACTGTACACAGGCTTCGGCCAATCTTAAAGAGAACTTGGACCCCAGGCAGTTGTGTAGGGACACTGCAGTCTTCCTATAGCCCTTTGTGGAGAGAGCCTCACCTATCTGGGTTGGGGAAGACTGTTTTGTCCCGACGGTGACAAACACAACTTTTGCCAAAACTCCTTTTTAACGCCTTCTCCCCTAACTTGTACTTTCCTTTCGAACCAGTTCTAGAGAAACCCTGCTGCCTTAGGCAAGCTGCAGGGCGACTCTAAGACAGCCGGAGTCTCAGAGGCATGGCCAGAGCAGCAATTTGAGATCGTATCACGGTGGTTCAACCCAACTTTAGCTATATAGGGACTCTCCTTAATAGCTAGGACCCCCAGGAGGGACTCGGGAATAGGTGTTAGGAGACAAGCACAGAGCTGTCTTAGGACTCTGAACGTTCATTCGTTCGGCTTCTAGGCGCTCACGTCGCCAACCATCCCTACCTGAGGGCTTCAGGTTTTTTTTTTTTTTTTTTTTTTTTTTTTTTTTTTTTTTCCCCCCCCCCGAACGTTTTAATCTCCGCTCTTTCTTCAGACAAAATGGATATCCACCCCTCACGAACCTGGAACCTGGAACAAGCCCCTTCAGCAGAACACCCTAATCTTTCTCACCTCATTTCAGAGAAGGAGCTTACAAGGTGTTAGTGAAGAGCCCAAGCTGATATGGTCCTACCATGGGGAGGGTCAAAATCAAACACGGGCTTCCTAAAGAGATTGCAACAAGGCGTGAGTTACTTGCCATCTTGGCACCAGGGGCCGACAAGCTGGTCAGAACTTACATGGACCACCCAGACTGGATCCTCGACGGGAAGATGGCCATGAATGACGCCGACTTCGACGCATTCGTGACCGGACCCCTCATTGATGACGTCTTCGAAAAATACATCACAAGGCCCAGCCAACACGGCAGGTCAACCAAGTAATGTACAGCTTAAAAATAGTTCAGCACAACGTACTATCGTGGGTCTCACGTAAATTTGACTTAAGTAACACTTACAGACAACTTGACGCTGACGTTATACTGATCAACAGTCACGGACTCAGAGACGACAACAAACTCAAAATACCTGGATACAGAACATACCAAACTAACGTAGCTAACGAAGTAAATGACGGAGTCGCCATAGCAGTAAAATGTTCAATTCGACACAAAGTCGAGGACAGTTTTTTATCAGAAACACTGGCAATAGAGACATTCACTAACGATGGACCAATACTAATTGCCACTAGCTATCTTCCCCCCAGGCGACCATACCTGCCCCACCCAGATTTTCTTAGACTTTTCCGCAGGCAGACACCAGTCATAATGGCTGGTGACCTGAATGCCAGACACCCTGCTCTAGGTAGCAACACGACAAACCAAGTTGGTCGTGATCTCCTAGACTACTTGAGACACCAGACCATAAGACACATTGGACCACATTTCCCAACATACTATGGACATCACAGCACAACAGCCCCCGACATTGTATTAACAAATAGCTCTATGCACCTAAACTATCATCTGTCTCCTGGCCCCTTCACGACAAGCGACCACACACCTATCATCCTAAACATCTCCACCAACCCTATCCTTATCCCCAAGCCTTACTCTTACTCCTTCCGCAGGACTGACTGGGAGACCTTCAAGGACGACCCTGACCTTCAAATGACCAACCTGCCTAACATCTCCACAGGGACCCTCGAAGACATCGACGATGCACTGACAGCATGGACACACACTATACAGACCACGGCAGACAGACACATCCCCAAGACGAGTTACTGGCTGCAGCCTTGTCCCCGCCCCTCGCGCGTGACTCAATTAGCCAAAATTCAATTTGCCGCACTTAAAGCTAGAGCCACAAGGATAGGATGGACATACGACCATTATAGACGCTACATTACACTGAGGCAGACGCTACACGACTCTAGACAAGTAGAATCAAGGGAGCACTGGGGCAGAGCATTGGCTGGCTTAGCCGCCAACTACACTGACCCCAAAACGTTCTGGCGTAAAGTTAAATGCCTTTCAGGACGCACTACTGGACCAGAGACCTATTTAATAGACCATAACGGTAATAAGAGGCATAGTGAGGAGGACAAAGAACAACTATTCACACCCATCTGGGAGACAGTCTTCCGCGAAGAAGACAACGACGACATAGACGACAATGTGCAAAACTACATGACAGACAACATCCTTCGTACGACTCCCTTCGACACAGCTGACATTACTAGGTTGACCGGTAATTCCCACCTAGATTGCCTGATATCTTCCCGGGAGTTGACTGCCGCCATAAAAAGTGGCAGAACGACATCACCGGGAAGCAGCAAAATTAATCGCACCATATTATTAAATTTACCAGATCCTGCCTTGGACCGTCTGAGGGCCATCTTCAACGCGGCACTCTCAGCCGGCTACTTCCCTGATGGCTTCAAGGGGGCGGTGATGACGATGGTACCCAAGCCTGGGAAGGTTCCGACCCGACCAGACAGCTACCGTCCCATCTCCCTCTTGGAGGTCCACGGGAAGACGCTGGAACGGATAGTGTCAAGACGGATCCAGGACCACCTCGAACGGCAGAATCACCTAAATGAAGGACAGTACGGATTCCGTCGAGGCAGAGGGACGACCCACGCCATTGCGATGGCCACCGAGACACTGGCAGTGCACCACGCTTCGGGGTACCGATGCAACCTGGTCCTCCGAGATGTCAGCAAGGCATTTGACAAGGTCTGGCACCTGGGACTAAAGTACAAGATATTACATCTTGGACTCCCAGGGCCGATCGAACGAGTGCCTTGCGACTTCCTGGAGGACCGAACTGCCAGGGTCAAGGTCGGGAGCCACTTTGGTCCAGCCTTCCCTCTCAACTCCGGTGTCCCGCAAGGGAGTGCCCTCTCCCCATTACTGTACAACATTTTTACAGGTGACTGTCCGGCCTCCACCGCGGGACTCAACGTGCAGTACGCTGACGATGTGTCCCAGGTGGTATTCCATCCTGGTCGTTCCAGTGCCTTTCTCAATGCACGCACTGGCCGAGAGGTGGAGAGGATCAACGCTTTCGAGGAGAAGTGGAGGATTCGTACCAACATGACCAAGTTCACAGCCATCCCCATGGCAACGAGGAACCCAACACCACTACTCGTCAACGATGAACTGGTCGACTTCAGCGACAGAGGTAGCCTCCTCGGCTTGACAGTTACTGGCCGAGGATACACCTCCAACATCACCAAGCGTGTAACATCAGCGAAGGCCGCCCTCACCAAGCTCTACCGCTTCCGTGACCTCGACACCAAGCTGAAACTCCACCTCATCAAGGCTATGGTAATACCAATCCTTACTTACCCTCCTGTACCAACACACGCCTTCAGCAAGAACGCCATAAGCCGTCTCCAGAAGGTGCAGAACGCTGGACTCCGGTTCGCCTTCAACACCAGATGGGACGACTTCACCACCAGCGAACGACTACACGAGGCAGCCTCCATCCCAGCCATCAACACCAGGCTCCACCTTATGGCTCTTAAGGTTTGGGAGAGGATGGAAGCAGAAGGGTGGGAGCAGTTTCTAGCTCTCCAGGAACAGAGCAACGGAGCCCCTGACAAGGACCATGCTTGGTTCCCAAGGAGCCTCCGCACACTGCAAAGAGATCCCAACCCTGAGCCTCGTTACAGGTAATGTACATAACTCCAAACCAAATTTGACAAATTAATACGTTTTTGTAAATATATTATTAAAACTAACAAGTATCACAAGCAATACTAAATATCCAACTACCCCCACTAACCAACTAACCACAACTACCCAAAGGGACAGTATTACCCTACAACTCTCTTTGTTTTTCCCAAGTACTCTGCCGTTTCTTTTTTTTTCTCCTTACAGAACAACATACAAGAATGGACTCCAGGACCACAACTACTCCAAGACACTCAAACAGCAAGATCCAGGATCAAGTAGTAACACAAACAAACGCAATACACTAACACCACTTTGTAACAAAAACACGATTAGGAACTTATTATTGTCATCAGCCAGTAATTGTCATAGTCAAAATGACAATCTATGTCGGTGGGTTTTTCGCCGGGGAATTCCGGTTTCCCACCTAAAGTAATACAACCAAAAAATTCAATTGAATATGTGTATCACAACCACACAGGTTGGTTTTCCTCCGGGTGCCTCCGGTTTCCAAGCTTTTTTATAATTTTTTTTGTTTACCGCTCAAACACATGACCAAAACAGCAAGCCGGGTCCGCCCGGCAACTTTTTGTTCTCCTACTATTATTTCTGTTTTTTCTCAACTTTGTATGCTTGTCTCCCCCCCCCCCCCCCCTCCTTTGTAAATTTCTCCCCCACTTTCTAAATAAAAAGAAAAGAAAGACAAAATTTATTCCCACAGTGAATACGAAACCATCATGCCTCCTAAAGCATCAGGAAAAGCTGCCAAGAAAGCTGGCAAGGCCCAGAAGGCCATTGCCAAGGGAGACAAGAAGAAGAAGCGCAGGAGGAAGGAGAGCTACTCCATCTACATCTACAAGGTGCTGAAGCAGGTTCACCCTGACACCGGCGTGTCTTCCAAGGCCATGTCTATCATGAATTCTTTCGTGAACGACATCTTTGAACGCATCGCCGCCGAAGCTTCTCGTTTGGCACACTACAACAAGCGTTCCACCATCACCAGCAGAGAAATCCAGACTGCCGTTCGTCTCTTGCTTCCCGGTGAACTGGCAAAACACGCAGTGTCTGAAGGCACAAAGGCTGTCACCAAATACACCTCTTCCAAGTAAGCAGCAGCAGCCTGCTTGCTTGGACTGGACTGGATGACGTCTACCAATACTCGGCTCCGTTGGAGCCACAATTTGTTAGCAAAAGAGAGACTGTTTGGACTAATTTACTTTGTGTGTGTGGGTCTTCTCGCTTTTTTTTTTTTTCTCTCTCTCTCTCTCTCTCTCTTTCTCCTTTCTATTATTATTATATTTTATCTCGCAAGGACGGAAATTTCAAGGTCAAGTAATATGTGTCTCCTACATATACACAAGTTACCTACATACAGCACAGTACTTCAAAATGAATTCAAGAATAATAGGAACAATATCCAACAACTTTTATTTTTTTATTGATGTTGGTGACTATACTTTACGCAAGCGACGAAAATTTCCAGTATCAATAACATTAACCAACAACAACTCTCTTTTGTGACCATACTTTGGCCCTGAAAAGGGCCTAGCTAGATATACAGAAGATATCTTGATGTTGATATCAACGCGAATCAGTCAGTCAACTAACTGCTTGCTTATGCACGCTCGCCTCGGATGCGGCGGGCAAGCTGGATGTCCTTTGGCATGATAGTGACGCGCTTGGCGTGGATAGCGCAAAGGTTTGTGTCCTCAAATAGACCCACAAGGTAAGCCTCGGAGGCCTCCTGCAGAGCCATGACAGCAGAGGACT
>JAXIVD010000189.1:95000-105000 GCA_036785275.1 Cancer borealis | reverse complement strand
CCACCAGGAGGAGGAGGCCAGCCGAGCCACTGCCAAAAAGACGACTGCTGTGGACGTTCCACTCCCACCCCAGGAGGAGGAGCCCAGCCGAGCCCCCGCCAGGAAGACGCCTGCTACTAACGTGCCGTCACCCCAGGTGGCCTCCACGAGAGCAGCGGCAACCCAGACAGCAGCCACCACGAGCTACGTCTTCACGGAGGCAGACCTGGTCCGCTTCCTGATCGACTTCAGCCACCTCTACGAGCAGGAGCAGTGGGCCAAGGCGGAACACTGCTCGCACGAGCCCGCGTTGAGTCTAGCGCGGCGGCAGGTGCGAGCAAGTGAGCCCCTACCAAGGTCCCTCCCTGTCGCCAGGCCCTTGAAGTCCCCGCCCCAGTTCCCGGGATATTACTTGGTCGACGAGTGGGTCGACTACACGGACGCATACGAGATGGACGAGGACGCCCTTCAGCTCGACGAGAGTCGAGATTTAACTGAAGAGGAACTCGCCAGCCTCATTGGATGAGAAGACCCCAACCACGGACGGCTCCCCTACAAGCCGTTTTCTTTACCATGTTTTTGTATTTATGTATGTTTGTCTTTATTGTAATTTTCCATGACTTTTTATTTTTCTCTGTATTATGTCTTTAATGGTAAAAATAATGCAATCAACAAAAAAAAAAAAATGTATTCAGTCTCTAGTGCGCATCGCTTCGCTCCACACACACTAGCAGCATGACTGGCCGCGGCAAGGGAAGCAAGGGTCTTGGGAAAGGAGGCGCTAAGCGTCACCGAAAGGTTTTACGTGATAACATCCAGGGCATCACCAAACCAGCTATTCGTCGTCTGGCTCGTCGCGGCGGCGTGAAGCGTATCTCTGGCTTGATCTATGAAGAGACGCGTGGTGTGCTTAAGGTGTTCCTGGTGAACGTTATCAGGGATGCTGTCACCTACACTGAGCACGCTAAGCGCAAGACTGTTACTGCAATGGACGTCGTGTATGCCCTGAAGCGTCAAGGACGTACTTTGTACGGATTTGGTGGTTAAGGATTGCATTGCAAAGCCGTTTATTACCGTCAACAACACATATATCCCAGACCTTCTAGGTCCACAATCTATTGCATAAAGAGTATGTTGGTCATTCATTTCTTATATATATATATATATATATATATATATATATATATATATATATATATATATATATATATATATATATATATATATATATATATATATATATATATATATATATATATATATATATATATATATATATATATATATATATATAAACATATTGCTTTATCACTATCAAGTAATATTTTTTAAATGATATTATTTTTTTTTGTCTTACTCATGGAATCGAGAAAATAACATCAAGTTGTAGAAGAAATGATCCAAAATAAGTTTCAGCTATGTTAATCATTAATGAGGAAACAATGAATAAGTAAATAAATTTAAATATTTATATATATATATATATATATATATATATATATATATATATATATATATATATATATATATATATATATAAAAGCAAATAAAATGATAAATGAACCACTAGGTAATCGATTCACAGCTTCCCTTCAACACTAATACCGGTTTGTTATGCGTTATACGTAGGTACTATTTTTATTATCATTACTGTTATGAATAATGTTGCTATCACCTAATCATATCATTTATATCCTAATCCTGGTCCGTCCAACTCTCAAGATTTATAATATGTGGCTCCGAATAGGAGCCGGATAATAGTGTGTCAAAGGAATGGTGGAGATTCCTTTTATTTCTCCTCGTTCTTTGATTATTTCTTCTCAGTCTTCTTGGGAAGGAGCACTGCTTGGATGTTGGGCAGCACACCGCCCTGTGCAATGGTCACGCCCGAGAGGAGCTTGTTCAGTTCCTCGTCGTTGCGGATAGCCAGCTGAAGGTGACGCGGGATAATGCGAGTTTTCTTGTTGTCACGGGCAGCATTGCCGGCAAGCTCAAGGACCTCAGCAGCTAGGTATTCCATAACTGCCGGCCAATCATGGACCGCGCTCTGTGTCCCACGGCCACTGCTCTCACGTAAATAGCAGACTCCTGGTGTTTGCTGCACATCACTCACACACACACACTACACTACACCCCCGCTACCGGGAGACAAACACCAAACCCTCTTGGGACTGTACACAGGCTTCGGCCAATCTTAAAGAGAACTTGGACCCCAGGCAGTTGTGTAGGGACACTGCAGTCTTCCTATAGTCCTTTGTGGAGAGAGCTTCACCTATCTGGGTTGGGGAAGACTGTTTTGTCCCGACGGTGACAAACACAACTTTTGCCAAAACTCCTTTTTAACGCCTTCTCCCCTAACTTGTACTTTCCTTTCGAACCAGTTCTAGAGAAACCCTGCTGCCTTAGGCAAGCTGCAGGGCGACTCTAAGACAGCCGGAGTCTCAGAGGCATGGCCAGAGCAGCAATCTGAGATCGTATCACGGTGGTTCAACCCAACTTTAGCTATATAGGGACTCTCCTTAATAGCTAGGACCCCCAGGAGGGACTCGGGAATAGGTGTTAGGAGACAAGCACAGAGCTGTCTTAGGACTCTGAACGTTCATTCGTTCGGCTTCTAGGCGCTCACGTCGCCAACCATCCCTACCTGAGGGCTTCAGTTTTTTTTTTTTTTTTTTTTTTTTTTTTTTTTTTTTTTAACCCCCCCCCCCCCCCCCCGAACGTTTTAATCGCCGCTCTTTTTTCAGACAAAATGGATATCCACCCCCCACGAACCTGGAACCTGGAACAAGCCCCTTCAGCAGAACACCCTAATCTTTCTCACCTCATTTCAGAGAAGGAGCTTACAAGGTGTTAGTGAGGAGCCCAAGCTGATATGGTCCTACCATGGGGAGGGTCAAAATCAAACACGGGCGTCCTAAAGAGATTGCAACAAGGCGTGAGTTACTTGCCATCTTGGCACCAGGGGCCGACAAGCTGGTCAGAACTTACATGGACCACCCAGACTGGATCCTCGACGGGAAGATGGCCATGAATGACGCCGACTTCGACGCATTCGTGACCGGACCCCTCATTGATGACGTCTTCGAAAAATACATCACAAGGCCCAGCCAACACGGCAGGTCAACCAAGTAATGTACAGCTTAAAAATAGTTCAGCACAACGTACTATCGTGGGTCTCACGTAAATTTGACTTAAGTAACACTTGCAGACAACTTGACGCTGACGTTATACTGATCAACAGTCACGGACTCAGAGACGACAACAAACTCAAAATACCTGGATACAGAACATACCAAACTAACGTAGCTAACGAAGTAAATGACGGAGTCGCCATAGCAGTAAAATGTTCAATTCGACACAAAGTCGAGGACAGTTTATTATCAGAAACACTGGCAATAGAGACATTCACTAACGATGGACCAATACTAATTGCCACTAGCTATCTTCCCCCCAGGCGACCATACCTGCCCCACCCAGATTTTCTTAGACTTTTCCGCAGGCAGACACCAGTCATAATGGCTGGTGACCTGAATGCCAGACACCCTGCTCTAGGTAGCAACACGACAAACCAAGTTGGTCGTGATCTCCTAGACTACTTGAGACACCAGACCATAAGACACATTGGACCACATTTCCCAACATACTATGGACATCACAGCACAACAGCCCCCGACATTGTATTAACAAATAGCTCTATGCACCTAAACTATCATCTGTCTCCTGGCCCCTTCACGACAAGCGACCACACACCTATCATCCTAAACATCTCCACCAACCCTATCCTTATCCCCAAGCCTTACTCTTACTCCTTCCGCAGGACTGACTGGGAGACCTTCAAGGACGACCCTGACCTTCAAATGACCAACCTGCCTAACATCTCCACAGGTACCCTCGAAGACATCGACGATGCACTGACAGCATGGACACACACTATACAGACCACGGCAGACAGACACATCCCCAAGACGAGTTACTGGCTGCAGCCTTGTCCCCGCCCCTCGCGCGTGACTCAATTAGCCAAAATTCAATTTGCCGCACTTAAAGCTAGAGCCACAAGGATAGGATGGACATACGACCATTATAGACGCTACATTACACTGAGGCAGACGCTACACGACTCTAGACAAGTAGAATCAAGGGAGCACTGGGGCAGAGCATGGGCTGGCTTAGCCGCCAACTACACTGACCCCAAAACGTTCTGGCGTAAAGTTAAATGCCTTTCAGGACGCACTACTGGACCAGAGACCTATTTAATAGACCAGAACGGTAATAAGAGGCATAGTGAGGAGGACAAAGAACAACTATTCACACCCATCTGGGAGACAGTCTTCCGCGAAGAAGACAACGACGACATAGACGACAATGTGCAAAACTACATGACAGACAACATCCTTCGTACGACTCCCTTCGACACAGCTGACATTACTAGGTTGACCGGTAATTCCCACCTAGATTGCCTGATATCTTCCCGGGAGTTGACTGCCGCCATAAAAAGTGGCAGAACGACATCACCGGGAAGCAGCAAAATTAATCGCACCATATTATTAAATTTACCAGATCCTGCCTTGGACCGTCTGAGGGCCATCTTCAACGCGGCACTCTCAGCCGGCTACTTCCCTGATGGCTTCAAGGGGGCGGTGATGACGATGGTACCCAAGCCTGGGAAGGTTCCGACCCGACCAGACAGCTACCGTCCCATCTCCCTCTTGGAGGTCCACGGGAAGACGCTGGAACGGATAGTGTCAAGACGGATCCAGGACCACCTCGAACGGCAGAATCACCTAAATGAAGGACAGTACGGATTCCGTCGAGGCAGAGGGACGACCCACGCCATTGCGATGGCCACCGAGACACTGGCAGTGCACCACGCTTCGGGGTACCGATGCAACCTGGTCCTCCGAGATGTCAGCAAGGCATTTGACAAGGTCTGGCACCTGGGACTAAAGTACAAGATATTACATCTTGGACTCCCAGGGCCGATCGAACGAGTGCTTTGCGACTTCCTGGAGGACCGAACTGCCAGGGTCAAGGTCGGGAGCCACTTTGGTCCAGCCTTCCCTCTCAACTCCGGTGTCCCGCAAGGGAGTGCCCTCTCCCCATTACTGTACAACATTTTTACAGGTGACTGTCCGGCCTCCACCGCGCGACTCAACGTGCAGTACGCTGACGATGTGTCCCAGGTGGTATTCCATCCCGGTCGTTCCAGTGCCTTTCTCAATGCACGCACTGGCCGAGAGGTGGAGAGGATCAACGCCTTCGAGGAGAAGTGGAGGATTCGTACCAACATGACCAAGTTCACAGCCATCCCCATGGCAACGAGGAACCCAACACCACTACTCGTCAACGATGAACTGGTCGACTTCAGCGACAGAGGTAGCCTCCTCGGCTTGACAGTTACTGGCCGAGGATACACCTCCAACATCACCAAGCGTGTAACATCAGCGAAGGCCGCCCTCACCAAGCTCTACCGCTTCCGTGACCTCGACACCAAGCTGAAACTCCACCTCATCAAGGCTATGGTAATACCAATCCTTACTTACCCTCCTGTACCAACACACGCCTTCAGCAAGAACGCCATAAGCCGTCTCCAGAAGGTGCAGAACGCTGGACTCCGGTTCGCCTTCAACACCAGATGGGACGACTTCACCACCAGCGAACGACTACACGAGGCAGCCTCCATCCCAGCCATCAACACCAGGCTCCACCTTATGGCTCTTAAGGTTTGGGAGAGGATGGAAGCAGAAGGGTGGGAGCAGTTTCTAGCTCTCCAGGAACAGAGCAACGGAGCCCCTGACAAGGACCATGCTTGGATCCCAAGGAGCCTCCGCACACTGCAAAGAGATCCCAACCCTGAGCCTCGTTACAGGTAATGTACATAACTCCAAACCAAATTTGACAAATAAATACGTTTTTGTAAATATATTATTAAAACTAACAAGTATCACAAGCAATACTAAATATCCAACTACCCCCACTAACCAACTAACCACAACTACCCAAAGGGACAGTATTATCCTACAACTCTCTTTGTTTTTCCCAAGTACTCTGCCGTTTCTTTTTTTTTCTCCTTACAGAACAACATACAAGAATGGACTCCAGGACCACAACTACTCCAAGACACTCAAACAGCAAGATCCAGGATCAAGTAGTAACACAAACAAACGCAATACACTAACACCACTTTGTAACAAAAACACGATTAGGAACTTATTATTGTCATCAGCCAGTAATTGTCATAGTCAAAATGACAATCTATGTAGGTGGGTTTTTCGCCGGGGAATTCCGGTTTCCCACCTAAAGCAATACAACCAAAAAATTCAATTGAATATGTGTATCACAACCACACAGGTTGGTTTTCCTCCGGGTGCCTCCGGTTTCCAACCTTTTTTATAATTTTTTTTGTTTACCGCTCAAACACATGACCAAAACAGCAAGCCGGTCCGCCCGGCAACTTTTTGTTCTCCTACTATTATTTCTGTTTTTTCTCAACTTTGTATGCTTGTCTCCCCCCCCCCCCCTCCTTTGTAAATTCCCCCCCCACTTTCTAAATAAAAAGAAAAGAAAGACAAAATTTATTCCCACAGTGAATACGAAACCATCATGCCTCCCAAAGCATCAGGAAAAGCTGCCAAGAAAGCTGGCAAGGCCCAGAAGGCCATTGCCAAGGGAGACAAGAAGAAGAAGCGCAGGAGGAAGGAGAGCTACTCCATCTACATCTACAAGGTGCTGAAGCAGGTTCACCCTGACACCGGCGTGTCTTCCAAGGCCATGTCTATCATGAATTCTTTCGTGAACGACATCTTTGAACGCATCGCCGCCGAAGCTTCTCGTTTGGCACACTACAACAAGCGTTCCACCATCACCAGCAGAGAAATCCAGACTGCCGTTCGTCTCTTGCTTCCCGGTGAACTGGCAAAACACGCAGTGTCTGAAGGCACAAAGGCTGTCACCAAATACACCTCTTCCAAGTAAGCAGCAGCAGCCTGCTTGCTTGGACTGGACTGGATGACGTCTACCAATACTCGGCTCCGTTGGAGCCACAATTTGTTAGCAAAAGAGAGACTGTTTGGACTAATTTACTTTGTGTGTGTGGGTCTTCTTGCTTTTTTTTTTTTTTTCTCTCTCTCTCTCTCTCTCTCTCTTTCTCCTTACTATTATTATTATATTTTATCTCGCGAGGACGGAAATTTCAAGGTCAAGTAATATGTGTCTCCTACATATACACAAGTTACCTACATACAGCACAGTACTTCAAAATGAATTCAAGAATAATAGGAACAATATCCAACAACTTTTATTTTTTTATTGATGTTGGTGACTATACTTTACGCAAGTGTCCAGTTTAAAGGATATGTGTTCACTACATGCATGCACAAGTTATTATTAACTCCGTTACTAAATACAAGAGGTATTTTTTATTTATTTAATTTTTTTAATTCATTTTTATTTATTTATTTATTTTTCTAATAGAAGAATATCAATAACATTAACCAACAACAACTCTCTTTTGTGACCATACTTTGGCCCTGAAAAGGGCCTAGCTAGATAGACAGAAGATATCTTGATGTTGATATCAACGCGAATCAGTCAGTCAACTAACTGCTTGCTTAGGCACGCTCGCCTCGGATGCGGCGGGCAAGCTGGATGTCCTTTGGCATGATAGTGACGCGCTTGGCGTGGATAGCGCAAAGGTTTGTGTTCTCAAATAGACCCACAAGGTAAGCCTCGGAGGCCTCCTGCAGAGCCATGACAGCAGAGGACTGGAAACGGAGATCAGTCTTGAAATCCTGAGCAATCTCGCGTACCAAACGTTGGAAGGGCAACTTCCTGATGAGCAGCTCAGTGCTCTTCTGGTAACGGCGGATTTCACGGAGAGCCACAGTCCCCGGCCTGTAACGGTGAGGCTTCTTGACACCTCCGGTGGCAGGCGCGGATTTACGAGCGGCCTTCGTAGGAAGTTGCTTACGAGGCGCCTTCCCACCGGTGGACTTGCGAGCTGTCTGCTTTGTACGAGCCATAGCGACGACGGACGAACAGAGGAGGAGGAGAAGTGTGACGCGCATTTTCAGGTTTGGGACTATATATACAGATTCTCCCTACCCCGTGAGCTGAAACCCAGGCTTGTGATTGGTCAGAACGAAGCCAGCTCCTGCTGCCCCGGCCGGCCGGCCAGCCAGCCACCCACCCGCCCGACCGCCCGTCTTCCCACCATTTTACAACTCACTCACTCGATTCGTCGTGTGAGAGAGAGAGAGAAATAAAAAAAAGAGAAAAAGTTATGTCATTGGAAGAAAAATGATGATTTTTTTTTTCCCACCCGAGATTGCCATAATATTGTTTGGTAGCCTGGTATTAGCGGGTGTTATAAAGAGTGACTTGTATGCCAAGGCAGGCCTCGTAGAGCCCGTGGAAGTTTCAAGGTTTCTTTCCTGCCGTCCTCCCGAAAAAAAAAAAAAAATGCGTCAATAGTTTTTTCCACACAACTTGAAAGGAGCTTTCAGTTGCTTTCAATAAATTTTCTATTACGACTATATTTTAGGAATATTTTTATTTTATTTTCATTGGTTATTGGGAGAGTGGTTTAATTTTCAGTAACCCGAAAGGAAAGTCTGTTTTACATTCTTATATATATATATATATATATATATATATATATATATATATATATATATATATATATATATATACATATATATATATATATATATATATATATATATATATATATATATATATATATATATATATATATATATATATATATATATATATATATATATATATATATATACACACCTTGTTGAAGATGAACATTTTATGATCTATCAAAGCTGGGTTTTGAAACATCAATGTTCCTAAATTTTCATACATAAGGTTTGATCCCTTAATATTATGAGATGATCTTTATTTACCGATATGTTGTTGTTGTTGTTGTTGTTGTTGTTGTTGTTGTTGTTGTTGTTGTTGTTGTAAGGCATAATGTAGTAGTGTACCTTTCCTACTGCTATTACTTGCATTAAATTTGAACGGTAATTTATAGAATTATTGGTATTGTAATTATTCGGGTGTTTAGTCTCCCCTAGATGGTAAAACAAGGAAAACGTGGTCTTGAATAAACTGTTCCTGCTTATCTTTTAGGGAACACTAAACACAAACACAAATACAATACAATATATAATAGCTATAGCATAAATTGAAATCATGAATTTGTCAATATAATATACAAGAGCATGAAAGTTTTGACGCTGCACTATCACACATGCTACCGTGCTTTTGTCTGTCTTGACAGTGTACGTAACACAATGGCGGGTGATAACACGCACAAAAAATAATATATTTTCAGATTTTTTTCTTTTTATCATTATCATCATCATCATCATCATCATCATCATCATCATCATCCTCATCATCATCATCATCATAATAATAATAATAAAACTAATAATAAAATTAATAATAATAATAATAATAATAATAATAATAATAATAATAATAATAATAATAATAGAAATAACAATAATAATAATAATAATAATAATAATATTAATAATAATAATAATAATAATAATAATAATAATAATAATAATAAAAATAATAAAAAAATATATAAAATAAAATAAAATAATAATAATAATAATAATGATAATAATAATAATAATAATAATAATAATAATAAAAATAATAATAACAATTATAATAATAATTATAATATATAAATAAAGTGCTCAATCGCTATAACTGAGCTTAGGATTAATTAACCTAACCCAACCTAATCTCATCGAACCTAACTGAGCATAACCTAACCTCATCAAAACTAACCACAAAAAAGTCATATAAATTATATATAGAAGAACATTATATCGTGAAAAAAAGAATAATTAATAATCTTAAACCTTAATTAGGAGAAATCTTAATAAATCTAACCTAAAGAAATAATAAAAAATAAAAAATAATATACCTAAATAGAATAAAAGAAAGAATAATTAAAAATCATAAACCTTAATTAGAAGAAATCTTAATA
>JAXIVD010000189.1:70000-92500 GCA_036785275.1 Cancer borealis | reverse complement strand
GCTGCCCTGCTCGCCTTCTCCGAATCACCGGGGAGCCCCCACGACAGCGTGAGGCCACCAGGCCCCGCCCACAGCCACCAGCGACACCACCGCCTCCCCCAGCCCAGGACCAGCCGGCTCCTGAGAAGAGGCGGCGACGCAGAACGCGGAGACGTAAAAGGAGGACGACTGCTCGGCAGGAACCACCACCCCCCCACCAGGAGGAGGAGGCCAGCCGAGCCACTGCCAAAAAGACGACTGCTGTGGACGTTCCACCCCCACCCCAGGAGGAGGAGCCCAGCCGAGCCCCCGCCAGGAAGACGCCTGCTACTAACGTGCCGTCACCCCAGGTGGCCTCCACGAGAGCAGCGGCAACCCAGACAGCAGCCACCACGAGCTACGTCTTCACGGAGGCAGACCTGGTCCGCTTCCTGATCGACTTCAGCCACCTCTACGAGCAGGAGCAGTGGGCCAAGGCGGAACACTGCTCGCACGAGCCCGCGCTGAGTCTAGCGCGGCGGCAGGTGCGAGCAAGTGAGCCCCTACCAAGGTCCCTCCCTGTCGCCAGGCCCTTGAAGTCCCCGCCCCAGTTCCCGGGATATTACTTGGTCGACGAGTGGGTCGACTACACGGACGCATACGAGATGGACGAGGACGCCCTTCAGCTCGACGAGAGTCGAGATTTAACTGAAGAGGAACTCGCCAGCCTCATTGGATGAGAAGACCCCAACCACGGACGGCTCCCCTACAAGCCGTTTTCTTTACCATGTTTTTTGTATTTATGTATGTTTGTCTTTATTGTAATTTTCCATGACTTTTTATTTTTCTCTGTATTATGTCTTTAATGGTAAAAATAAAGCAATCAACAAAAATGTATTCAGTACACACAGACGACTCACTCACAACACGTCAGACGTCCACGAAGAGGTCACAGACAGCCTCAGCAACAACATCTCAGCCCCGCTCTCTCCGTCCTGGCCAAACCACACCAAACAGACGGCTCTCCACTCGCTAGTTGGAGTACGTTGAGCTTGCCTTGCGCCAACCACAACACCCCGCTCTCTCACCGCCTGGCACCTTAGCTGTCGAGTCAGTGAGATTGGTTGGGTGAAAAAGCGCTGTAGCTCTGAGCTGTGTTTGCCTGCTGTTCAGGAACATACTGGTGTACCGGAGCTCTCCCTGTCCGGTGAGAGCTCGCCCCAGTGTGACCTTATCCTTCCCTACCCAATCCTAGTCCCCTCTTCCTCAGCGAGACCACACCACCCGGCAGCCCAACGGTTCCTGGGAGTGACCCCCAGGGCTGTGGCGCTTGGGGTGGTGAGGGTCGCGGTGAGGTGGGGGGTTGGCAACCCATCTTTGTCTCTTACTATTTTTTTCCTTTCGACCTTCGGGGTCAGCCCACGAAGCCGCTGGGGAGGCACTGATCGCTCTGCCTTCTCCCCAGTCGGTGGGGGGGGTGTCTATTCCTGTTTTTTTTGCTTCCGTCTTATAAACGGAGCCAAGGGTACCTGCTGCAATCTTGCAGCAATTGTCAGGACTAGCCAAGTCCCTCTCGGGCAAGAGATCGGGGTGTCTTCAACGTTTTTAGGAAACGGGACACTAGAAGAAACCGATTCTCTATAGGCAGGAGGGCCTAACGTTTTTATTTATTTAGCTGTGTTCGTGTGTCGGCTTCGGCCCTTTTAGGATTTTAGGTTTTTTGGACTCTGCTGTTTTGTCAATTAGATAAAAGAAGAAATGCAAGATGCCTCGTGTCAAGTTCAAGTATAGAGGCACCCCGGATAGAGATAGTAAGCGAAAGCTACTGGAAATACTTTGCAAAAAAGAAATTCATGTAACAAAAATATTTGACGCCAATGATGGTTTTGCCGTGCTGTTATATGATGAAGAACATGTCGATAGGATCTTTTACAAAGATATAAAAGAACTCCTAGATAGAGAAAACTTCACACCATTGTTACCTCCAGAACAAAAGGTGAAGAGAAGTATCATCTGCACCAGACTTGATGCCATAATATATGAAAATGATGAGGCTACAATCAGAGACGAAATGGAAAGCAAGAATACTTGGATGGAGGGAGATATTGAAAATATCTTCAAACTCCCTAACTCCAACACGATTAAGATCACTTTTTCACAGTCAACAACAGCAAAAAAATGCACTGAGAGAGGATTTTTGGCGTTTAACATGAGAGTCTCAAATTATAATATTAAACAAGAAACGTATATACCTGTTCGTTGTTGCATGAAATGTTTTAATCTGGAAGATCATGCAACTAGAGACTGTAAAAAAGGAAATGAATACAAACTCTGCTCGGAGTGCGCCCAAGTGGGTCATGTGTGGCATCAATGTAAGGAACAAATAAAAAAATGTGTAAATTGTAATGAAAACCACAGCACCATGGCCATGCGTTGCATAAAAAAAAAGAAATTATACGAAAGAAGAGATTAGAAGAAAGAAAAAAGGAAAATCTGTCTTACGCAGGCGTGATTAGAAGCAACACGTCTCAACCCATCATCCCACTACAGCAAATTAACACCAATGATGCCTCATTAATTACTCGGGAAGATGCCCTACTCATCGAGATTTGTCTTGGGCACGCCCGCATGCGTAACATGGAAGTACCTGGGTCATATGGAATGGAGCTAAATAAGATTTTGGCACTAAACAACCTGCCAACAGTAAAAGTTCCTGATATGACCTACTCTAATACGGATAACACAGTACCCCCCAGTGCCTCTGCTGTCGGCAGACCCTCATCTGAACCTAATCAATACACACTAAAAACAGCAGACACCAACCAATCATCCTTTAGTTACGTCACCGAAGACACCGAATTAGACTCTCCCTCATTAAAACCAAGTAAACATACACCTTCCAAAATGCCACAAGAGTATGCTTCAGCAGTAAACACCAGTCAATTAATCACTGCTTATGATGATGAAGTTCATGTAAGCTCAGAAGAGTTGGGCCTCACTATTATCACAGAAAAGGACAGAGGTTGGCCTACAGCTGAGTTTACTAAAGAATCATTAATGACAGGAATATCAAGAGGCATATATAAATGGACTTGTCGGAGCAGTAGATACAGAGAAATGGATATATTAAGTATGTTAAAAACAGATAAAATAATACTAAAAAATTGTTGGAAGAAGGTAGATAAGGATGTTTTTAGAAAAATAAGACCAGGAATTGTGTCAGAAAGATCGTCTCTGGATGAAAGAGATCCTAGACTAAGAAAACTCAGCAATTAGTTAAGTCAAATAATGAACAGACATATACAATCATTCAATAAAGCAATGTACTCAAATATTAAAGTAATCCAACATAATGTATTACACTGGCGCACAAACAAAGAAACTTTAATCATTAATTACTTAAAACACGATCCAGACATCCTTCTATTAAATAGCCATGGATTAAAATCAGAAGAGCATTTAAAAATACCAGGTTTTCACTGCATCAAAATAAATTACACAGAAGAAGTCAATGATGGGTCAGCAATATTAATAAAATATGGTCTGAGTTACAAAATAATGGATGACTTTGACACTGATTTCCTAGCAATTGAGGTAAACACAGTATGGGGACCAGTAATAATAGCAACTACTTATTTGCCACCAAGACGACCTTTTTTACCTTATACTGACATGTATAAATTGCTAAATAATAATATTCCAGTCTTTATATTAGGGGACTTCAACGCCTCACATCCTTGTTTTGGTAACACCTCAAGCAATGTAGTTGGTAGAAGTCTTGCCCAATTAATACATAGAGGTAATTTAATACACCTAGGGCCACACTTTAACACATATTTCAAGCACGACACAGTTTCTAAGCCTGACAAAATCCTAACAAATAAACATAACTACTTTAACACTTATTCAGAACCAGGGGACATAACATCATCAGACCATATTCCTATCATATTGAGAATTTCAACACAACCAATTCTAATTAAAAGGAAAGAGACATATAACTTTAGAAAAGCTAACTGGGATATGTTTCAAAGAATTCTAAATGATAAAATAAAAGTTAACAATCTACAAAACAAAGATATGGGATTCTTAGAAAAAGAACTATCCAATTGGATGGAAATAATTAAGGAGGCAATTAATAGAAGCATACCCAAAAACAATTATAATACTGTGTACCAGATAAAGTCCACTGAACATATTGATTTGCTACAAATATTAATGAATAATTTAAAAGAAGATATAATGAATAATGGAATGACAATGCTAAAATTTAGATTTTTTCAAAGAATTAAAGTAGAATTACAGGAAAAATGTAAACAAGAATTTAACAGAAACTGGGAAAAACAAATCAATAGTATTATAAATAACCACAAAGACACAAAAAAATTTTGGGAAAAGATTAATAGTTTAAGAGGTAGATCAGTTCCCCAAAACAATTATTTAATAGACGACACAGGTAAAAAGTACCACACTGACATAGAAAAATGTAATATAATGGAAAAGAAATGGTGCAATATCTTCCGTATTACTGAGGAAGAAGAAACGACTTTTGATACTGCACATTCAGATTTTATAAATAATTACATAATTAATAACAGAGAAAGAATAAACAATTACGAACACATAGACCTAAGTAGATTAAGTGAACAATGTCCATTCACCAAACCTATAAAAGAAGAAGAGGTCATAAAAACAATAAAAGAACTAAAGAATAAAGCACCTGGTATGTCTAAAATCAACAACAAAATTATGGAACAATTCTCACCGAAAGCAATTACAGTACTGACAAACATATACAACGCTTGCCTAAGCTCTGGCTACTTTCCTTCCACCTTTAAATGTGCTAAAATTATATTGATCCCCAAAGAAAATAAATCCTTAAAGAACCCATTAAATTACAGGCCAATTTCACTACTAGAGGTTCCAAGCAAAATATTTGAGAAATTCATATTAAAAAGGCTTAACATATTTTTAAACACAAATAATATCATCAACAGAAGACAACATGGTTTCAGATCAAGACAAGGTACACACACGGCCATAACAACTACATATGAAACAATAGCCAACGCCCTTGCCGAGAAAAAACAAGTGGTATTAGTACTTAGGGATGTTGCCAAGGCTTTCGACAAAGTCTGGCACAACGGCCTTAAATATAAAATCACTAACTTAAACCTACCACCGTTAATTGGGAAAATTCTCTGTACATATCTAGATGACAGGAAAGCCAAAATATCCATTGGCACAGAACTGAGTACTTACATGAATCTAGAGAGTGGTGTGCCACAGGGTAGTATATTGTCTCCAACATTGTACACCCTATATACAAATGACTTGCCTGCATCACAAAACGAGAGTATGGACACCATATATGTAGACGACATATCCCAAATTATTATAACACCTAGCAAGTCTAAGAAAATGATGAAAATGCTAGCCCAAAGAGAAATACAAAGAATAAACAGCTTTGAATATAAATGGAAGATAAAGACTAGCGAAGCAAAATTTAAAATAATACCAATTGCACAAAGATACATGGAAAAAATAACAATAAATGACAATGATATTGGACATACACTAAGTGGCACTTTGTTAGGACTAAAAATACAAGCTAATGGATTAAATGGACATATAATAGAGAAGAAAAACAAAGGTAACAATATACTAACTAAACTAAAAAGATTCACTAATCTAACCCCGGACATAAAAACCACCTTAATAAAAACATTGTTATTACCAGTTTTAGAGTATCCACCAATACCTATATGCAACAACACAAAGAATCAGTTCTTAAAATTACAAACAGTATTAAATAAAGCACTAAAATTTATAAACCAGAGTGACACTGTTAGATTAAACATCTTTAAAGACTTGCACAAACGATATAACGTAGTGCCTATTAATGTTTCATCATATAATAAAGCGAAATGTATTTGGGAAGATGAAGATACTTATATTAATTTAACAAGACCTATAGATGGTAATCACCGATGGTTCCCCAGAACCATCTTAACAATCAACTCACCAACCCCAGCTCCTATTTACACAAGTGTGCAAGACAGGGAGTGAGCATTATATAAACCTTGCTGTGATTTGTTTTTTCACTTATTTTCCTTTTCTCCTTTCTCCACGCCTTGTGGGAGGGAGGGGGGAGGGAGAGGGTGAGTGAAGAGGAGGGGAATAAAGGAAAAAAAAAAAAAAAAAAAAAATATATATATATATATATATATATATAATAATAATAATAATAATAATAATAATAATAATAATAACAATAATAATAATTATAAAAAAAAAATTAAATAAATAAATAAATAAATAAATAAATAAATAAATAAAATATATTTGTATATATGTGTGTGTATGTGTGTAAATGATACGCCACCATCTAGGTATGGTAAATCTACCTAGCATAAGCATAATTACTAACTTAGCCATATCAGCATTGGTACAAGGAAGGAGCCACAAAGCGACGATATTAAAGATTAGTTAACAAGATTAGCAATGTGGTCAAGCCCACACACTTTCAATCTCAAGTCTATATTTCCTTTTTTTCTTCCCCCATACTATTCCTCTATCTTTTATTCTACTTTTCCCCCATCTTTTCTACGTTCTATATATATATATATATATATATATATATATATATATATATATATATATATATATATATATATATAATGTATTCAGTCTCTAGTGCGCATCGCTTCGCTCCACACACACTAGCAGCATGACTGGCCGCGGCAAGGGAAGCAAGGGTCTTGGGAAAGGAGGCGCTAAGCGTCACCGAAGGGTTTTACGTGATAACATCCAGGGCATCACCAAACCAGCTATTCGTCGTCTGGCTCGTCGCGGCGGCGTGAAGCGTATCTCTGGCTTGATCTATGAAGAGACGCGTGGTGTGCTTAAGGTGTTCCTGGAGAACGTTATCAGAGATGCTGTCACCTACACTGAGCACGCTAAGCGCAAGACTGTTACTGCAATGGACGTCGTGTATGCCCTGAAGCGTCAAGGACGTACTTTGTACGGATTTGGTGGTTAAGGATTGCATTGCAAAGCCGTTTATTACCGTCAACAACACATATATCCCGGACCTTCTAGGTCCACAATCTTTTGCATAAAGAGTATGTTGGTCATTCATTTCTTATATATATATATATATATATATATATATATATATATATATATATATATATATATATATATATATATAATATATATATATATATATATATATATATATATATATATATATATATATATATATATATATATATATATACATATATATATATATATATATATATATATATATATATATATATATATATATATATATATATATATATATATATATATATATATAAACATATTGCTTTATCACTATCAAGTAATATTTTTTAAATGATATTATTTTTTTTTGTCTTACTCATGGAATCGAGAAAATAACATCAAGTTGTAGAAGAAATGATCCAAAATAAGTTTCAGCTATGTTAATCATTAATGAGGAAACAATGAATAAGTAAATAAATTTAAATATTTATATATATATATATATATATATATATATATATATATATATATATATATATATATGTATATATATATATATATATATATATATATATATATATATATATATATATATATATATATATATATATATATATATATATAAGCAAATAAAATGATAAATGAACCACTAGGTAATCGATTCACAGCTTCCCTTCAACACTAATACCGGTTTGTTATGCGTTATACGTAGGTAGTATTTTTATTATCATTACTATTATGAATAATGTTGCTATCACCTAATCATATCATTTATATCCTAATCCTGGTCCGTCCAACTCTCAAGATTTATAATATGTGGCTCCGAATAGGAGCCGGATAATAGTGTGTCAAAGGAATGGTGGAGATTCCTTTTATTTCTCCTCGTTCTTTGATTATTTCTTCTCAGTCTTCTTGGGAAGGAGCACTGCTTGGATGTTGGGCAGCACACCGCCCTGTGCAATGGTCACGCCCGAGAGGAGCTTGTTCAGTTCCTCGTCGTTGCGGATAGCCAGCTGAAGGTGACGCGGGATAATGCGAGTTTTCTTGTTGTCACGGGCGGCATTGCCGGCAAGCTCAAGGACCTCAGCAGCTAGGTATTCCATAACTGCCGGCCAATCACGGACCGCGCTCTGTGTCCCACGGCCACTGCTCTCACGTAAATAGCAGACTCCTGGTGTTTGCTGCACATCACTCACACACACACACTACACTACACCCCCGCTACCGGGAGACAAACACCAGACCCTCTTGGGACTGTAGACAGGCTTCGGCCAATCTTAAAGAGAACTTGGACCCCAGGCAGTTGTGTAGGGACACTGCAGTCTTCCTATAGCCCTTTGTGGAGAGAGCCTCACCTATCTGGGTTGGGGAAGACTGTTTTGTCCCGACGGTGACAAACACAACTTTTGCCAAAACTCCTTTTTAACGCCTTCTCCCCTAACTTGTACTTTCCTTTCGAACCAGTTCTAGAGAAACCCTGCTGCCTTAGGCAAGCTGCAGGGCGACTCTAAGACAGCCGGAGTCTCAGAGGCATGGCCAGAGCAGCAATCTGAGATCGTATCACGGTGGTTCAACCCAACTTTAGCTATATAGGGACTCTCCTTAATAGCTAGGACCCCCAGGAGGGACTCGGGAATAGGTGTTAGGAGACAAGCACAGAGCTGTCTTAGGACTCTGAACGTTCATTCGTTCGGCTTCTAGGCGCTCACGTCGCCAACCATCCCTACCTGAGGGCTTCAGTTTTTTTTTTTTTTTTTTTTTTTTTTTTTTTTTTTTTTTTTTTTTTTTTTTTTACCCCACCCCCCCCGAACGTTTTAATCTCTGCTCTTTTTTCAGACAAAATGGATATCCACCTCCCACGAACCTGGAACCTGGAACAAGCCCCTTCAGCAGAACACCCTAATCTTTCTCACCTCATTTCAGAGAAGGAGCTTACAAGGTGTTAGTGAGGAGCCCAAGCTGATATGGTCCTACCATGGGGAGGGTCAAAATCAAACACGGGCGTCCTAAAGAGATTGCAACAAGGCGTGAGTTACTTGCCATCTTGGCACCAGGGGCCGACAAGCTGGTCAGAACTTACATGGACCACCCAGACTGGATCCTCGACGGGAAGATGGCCATGAATGACGCCGACTTCGACGCATTCGTGACCGGACCCCTCATTGATGACGTCTTCGAAAAATACATCACAAGGCCCAGCCAACACGGCAGGTCAACCAAGTAATGTACAGCTTAAAAATAGTTCAGCACAACGTACTATCGTGGGTCTCACGTAAATTTGACTTAAGTAACACTTACAGACAACTTGACGCTGACGTTATACTGATCAACAGTCACGGACTCAGAGACGACAACAAACTCAAAATACCTGGATACAGAACATACCAAACTAACGTAGCTAACGAAGTAAATGACGGAGTCGCCATAGCAGTAAAATGTTCAATTCGACACAAAGTCGAGAACAGTTTTTTATCAGAAACACTGGCAATAGAGACATTCACTAACGATGGACCAATACTAATTGCCACTAGCTATCTTCCCCCCAGGCGACCATACCTGCCCCACCCAGATTTTCTTAGACTTTTCCGCAGGCAGACACCAGTCATAATGGCTGGTGACCTGAATGCCAGACACCCTGCTCTAGGTAGCAACACGACAAACCAAGTTGGTCGTGATCTCCTAGACTACTTGAGACACCAGACCATAAGACACATTGGACCACATTTCCCAACATACTATGGACATCACAGCACAACAGCCCCCGACATTGTATTAACAAATAGCTCTATGCACCTAAACTATCATCTGTCTCCTGGCCCCTTCACGACAAGCGACCACACACTTATCATCCTAAACATCTCCACCAACCCTATCCTTATCCCCAAGCCTTACTCTTACTCCTTCCGCAGGACTGACTGGGAGACCTTCAAGGACGACCCTGACCTTCAAATGACCAACCTGCCTAACATCTCCACAGGGACCCTCGAAGACATCGACGATGCACTGACAGCATGGACACACACTATACAGACCACGGCAGACAGACACATCCCCAAGACGAGTTACTGGCTGCAGCCTTGTCCCCGCCCCTCGCGCGTGACTCAATTAGCCAAAATTCAATTTGCCGCACTTAAAGCTAGAGCCACAAGGATAGGATGGACATACGACCATTATAGACGCTACATTACACTGAGGCAGACGCTACATGACTCTAGACAAGTAGAATCAAGGGAGCACTGGGGCAGAGCATTGGCTGGCTTAGCCGCCAACTACACTGACCCCAAAACGTTCTGGCGTAAAGTTAAATGCCTTTCAGGACGCACTACTGGACCAGAGACCTATTTAATAGACCAGAACGGTAATAAGAGGCATAGTGAGGAGGACAAAGAACAACTATTCACACCCATCTGGGAGACAGTCTTCCGCGAAGAAGACAACGACGACATAGACGACAATGTGCAAAACTACATGACAGACAACATCCTTCGTACGACTCCCTTCGACACAGCTGACATTACTAGGTTGACCGGTAATTCCCACCTAGATTGCCTGATATCTTCCCGGGAGTTGACTGCCGCCATAAAAAGTGGCAGAACGACATCACCGGGAAGCAGCAAAATTAATCGCACCATATTATTAAATTTACCAGATCCTGCCTTGGACCGTCTGAGGGCCATCTTCAACGCGGCACTCTCAGCCGGCTACTTCCCTGATGGCTTCAAGGGGGCGGTGATGACGATGGTACCCAAGCCTGGGAAGGTTCCGACCCGACCAGACAGCTACCGTCCCATCTCCCTCTTGGAGGTCCACGGGAAGACGCTGGAACGGATAGTGTCAAGACGGATCCAGGACCACCTCGAACGGCAGAATCACCTAAATGAAGGACAGTACGGATTCCGTCGAGGCAGAGGGACGACCCACGCCATTGCGATGGCCACCGAGACACTGGCAGTGCACCACGCTTCGGGGTACCGATGCAACCTGGTCCTCCGAGATGTCAGCAAGGCATTTGACAAGGTCTGGCACCTGGGACTAAAGTACAAGATATTACATCTTGGACTCCCAAGGCCGATCGAACGAGTGCTTTGCGACTTCCTGGAGGACCGAACTGCCAGGGTCAAGGTCGGGAGCCACTTTGGTCCAGCCTTCCCTCTCAACTCCGGTGTCCCGCAAGGGAGTGCCCTCTCCCCATTACTGTACAACATTTTTACAGGTGACTGTCCGGCCTCCACCGCGGGACTCAACGTGCAGTACGCTGACGATGTGTCCCAGGTGGTATTCCATCCCGGTCGTTCCAGTGCCTTTCTCAATGCACGCACTGGCCGAGAGGTGGAGAGGATCAACGCCTTCGAGGAGAAGTGGAGGATTCGTACCAACATGACCAAGTTCACAGCCATCCCCATGGCAACGAGGAACCCAACACCACTACTCGTCAACGATGAACTGGTCGACTTCAGCGACAGAGGTAGCCTCCTCGGCTTGACAGTAACTGGCCGAGGATACACCTCCAACATCACCAAGCGTGTAACATCAGCGAAGGCCGCCCTCACCAAGCTCTACCGCTTCCGTGACCTCGACACCAAGCTGAAACTCCACCTCATCAAGGCTATGGTAATACCAATCCTTACTTACCCTCCTATACCAACACACGCCTTCAGCAAGAACGCCATAAGCCGTCTCCAGAAGGTGCAGAACGCTGGACTCCGGTTCGCCTTCAACACCAGATGGGACGACTTCACCACCAGCGAACGACTACACGAGGCAGCCTCCATCCCAGCCATCAACACCAGGCTCCACCTTATGGCTCTTAAGGTTTGGGAGAGGATGGAAGCAGAAGGGTGGGAGCAGTTTCTAGCTCTCCAGGAACAGAGCAACGGAGCCCCTGACAAGGACCATGCTTGGTTCCCAAGGAGCCTCCGCACACTGCAAAGAGATCCCAACCCTGAGCCTCGTTACAGGTAATGTACATAACTCCAAACCAAATTTGACAAATAAATACGTTTTTGTAAATATATTATTAAAACTAACAAGTATCACAAGCAATACTAAATACCCAACTATCCCCACTAACCAACTAACCACAACTACCCAAAGGGACAGTATTACCCTACAACTCTCTTTGTTTTTCCCAAGTACTCTGCCGTTTCTTTTTTTTTTCTCCTTACAGAACAACATATAAGAATGGACTCCAGGACCACAACTACTCCAAGACACTCAAACAGCAAGATCCAGGATCAAGTAGTAACACAAACAAACGTAATACACTAACACCACTTTGTAACAAAAACACGATTAGGAACTTATTATTGTCATCAGCCAGTAATTGTCATAGTCAAAATGACAATCTATGTAGGTGGATTTTTCGCCGGGGAATTCCGGTTTCCCACCTAAAGCAATACAACCAAAAAATTCAATTGAATATGTGTATCACAACCACACAGGTTGGTTTTCCTCCGGGTGCCTCCGGTTTCCAACCTTTTTTATAATTTTTTTTGTTTACCGCTCAAACACATGACCAAAACAGCAAGCCGGTCCGCCCGGCAACTTTTTGTTCTCCTACTATTATTTCTGTTTTTTCTCAACTTTGTATGCTTGTCCCCCCCCCCCCTCCTCCTTTGTAAATTTCCCCCCCACTTTCTAAATAAAAAGAAAAGAAAGACAAAATTTATTCCCACAGTGAATACGAAACCATCATGCCTCCCAAAACATCAGGAAAAGTTGCCAAGAAAGCTGGCAAGGCCCAGAAGGCCATTGCCAAGGGAGACAAGAAGAAGAAGCGCAGGAGGAAGGAGAGCTACTCCATCTACATCTACAAGGTGCTGAAGCAGGTTCACCCTGACACCGGCGTGTCTTCCAAGGCCATGTCTATCATGAATTCTTTCGTGAACGACATCTTTGAACGCATCGCCGCCGAAGCTTCTCGTTTAGCACACTACAACAAGCGTTCCACCATCACCAGCAGGGAAATCCAGACTGCCGTTCGTCTCTTGCTTCCCGGTGAACTGGCAAAACACGCAGTGTCTGAAGGCACAAAGGCTGTCACCAAATACACCTCTTCCAAGTAAGCAGCAGCAGCAGCAGCAGCCTGCTTGCTTGGACTGGACTGGATGACGTCTACCAATACTCGGCTCCGTTGGAGCCACAATTTGTTAGCAAAAGAGAGACTGTTTGGACTAATTTACTTTGTGTGTGTGGGTCTTCTCGCTTTTTTTTTTTTTTCTCTCTCTCTCTCTCTCTCTCTCTCTCTCTCTCTCTCTCTCTCTCTCTCTCTCTCTCTCTCTCTCTTTCTCCTTTCTATTATTATTATATTTTATCTCGCGAGGACGGAAATTTCAAGGTCAAGTAATATGTGTCTCCTACATATACACAAGTTACCTACATACATACAGCACAGTACTTCAAAATGAATTCAAGAATAATAGGAACAATATCCAACAACTTATATTTTTTTATTGATGTTGGTGACTATATTTTACGCAAGTGACGAAAATGTCCAGTTTAAAGGATATGTGTTCACTACATGCATGCACAAGTTATTATTATTAACTCCGTGACTAAATACAAGAGGTATTTTTTATTTATTGATTTATTTTTATTCATTGATTTATTTTTTAATAGAAGAATATCAATAACATTAACCAACAACAACTCTCTTTTGTGACCATACTTTGGCCCTGAAAAGGGCCTAGCTAGATAGACAGAAGATATCTTGATGTTGATATCAACGCGAATCAGTCAGTCAGTCAGTCAACTAACTAACTAACTGCTTGCTTAGGCACGCTCGCCTCGGATGCGGCGGGCAAGCTGGATGTCCTTTGGCATGATAGTGACGCGCTTGGCGTGGATAGCGCAAAGGTTTGTGTCCTCAAATAGACCCACAAGGTAAGCCTCGGAGGCCTCCTGCAGAGCCATGACAGCAGAGGACTGGAAACGGAGATCAGTCTTGAAATCCTGAGCAATCTCGCGTACCAAACGTTGGAAGGGCAACTTCCTGATGAGCAGCTCAGTGCTCTTCTGGTAACGGCGGATTTCACGGAGAGCCACAGTCCCCGGCCTGTAACGGTGAGGCTTCTTGACACCTCCGGTGGCAGGCGCGGATTTACGAGCGGCCTTCGTAGCAAGTTGCTTACGAGGCGCCTTCCCACCGGTGGACTTGCGAGCTGTCTGCTTTGTACGAGCCATAGCGACGACGGACGAACAGAGGAGGAGGAGAAGTAGTGTGACGCGCATTTTCAGGTTTGGGACTATATATACAGATTCTCCCTACCCCGTGAGCTGAAACCCAGGCTTGTGATTGGTCAGAACGAAGCAAGAAGCTCCTGCTGCTGCCCCGGCCGGCCGGCCGGCCGGCCGGCCAGCCAGCCACCCACCCGCCCGACCGCCCGTCTTCCCACCATTTTACAACTCACTCACTCGCTTCGTCGTGTGAGAGAGAGAAATAAAAAAAAAAAAGAGAAAAAGTTATGTCATTGGAAGAAAAATGAGAATTTATTTTTTCCCACCCGAGTTTGCCATAATATTGTTTGGTAGCCTGGTATTAGCGGGTGTTAAAAAGAGTGACTTGTATGCCAAGGCAGGCCTCGTAGAGCCCGTGGAAGTTTCAAGGTGAGCGAGATAGTTTCTTTCCTGCCGTCCTCCCCCAAAAGCAAAAAAAATGCGTCAATATTTTTTTCCACACAACTTGAAAGGAGCTTTCAGTTGCTTTCAATGAATGTTCTATTACGACTATATTTTAGGAATATTTTTATTTTATTTTCATTGGTTATTTGGAGAGTGGTTTAATTTTCTGTAACCCGAAAGGAAAGTCTGTTTTACATACTTATATATATATATATATATATATATATATATATATATATATATATATATATATATATATATATATATATATATATATATATATATATACACCTTGTTGATGATGAACATTTTATGATCTATCAAAGCCGGGTTTTGAAACATCAATGTTCCTAAATTTTCATACATAAGGTTTGATCCCTTAATATTATGAGATGATCTTTATTTACCGATATGTTGTTGTTGTTGTTGTTGTTGTTGTTGTTGTTGTTGTTGTTGTTGTTGTTGTTGTTGTTGTTGTTGTTGTAAGGCATAATGTAGTAGTGTACCTTTCCTACTGCTATTACTTGCATTAAATTTGAACGGTAATTTATTGAATTATTGGTATTGTAATTATTCGGGTGTTTAGTCTCCCCTAGATGGTAAAACAAGGAAAACGTGGTCTTGAATAAACTGTTCCTGCTTATCTTTTAGGGAACACTAAACACAAACACAAATACAATACAATATATAATAGCTATAGCATAAATTGAAATCATGAATTTGTCAATATAATATACAAGAGCGTGAAAGTTTTGACGCTGCACTATCACACATGCTACCGTGCTTTTGTCTGTCTTGACAGTGTACGTAACACAATGGCGGGTGGGTGATAACACGCACAAAAAATAATATATTTTCAGATTTTTTTCTTTTTATCATTATCATCATCATCATCATCATCATCATCATCATCATCATCATCATCATCATCAAAATAATAATAAAACTAATAATAAAAATAATAATAATAATAATAATAATAATAATAATAATAATAATAATAATAATAATAATAATATAAATAACAATAATAATAATAATAATAATAATAATATTAATAATAATAATAATAATAATAATAATAATAATAATAATAATAATAATAATAATAATAATAAAAATAATAAAAAAAATATAAAATAAAATAAAATAATAATAATAATAATAATAATGATAATAATAATAATAATAATAATAATAATAATAATAATAATAAAAATAATAATAACAATAATAATAATAATTATAATATATAAATAAAGTGCTCAATCGCTATAACTGAGCTTAGGATTAATTAACCTAACCCAACCTAATCTCATCGAACCTAACTGAGCATAACCTAACCTCATCAAAACTAACCACAAAAAAGTCATATAAATTATATATAGAAGAACATTATATCGTGAAAGAAAGAATAATTAATAATCTTAAACCTTAATTAGGAGAAATCTTAATAAATCTAACCTAAAGAAAAAAGAAAAAATATAAAATAATATACCTAAATAGAATAAAAGAAAGAATAATTAAAAATCATAAACCTTAATTAGAAGAAATCTTAATAAATCAAACCTAAAGAAAACAAAGAAGGGAAAAAAAATGATATATATATATATATATATATATATATATATATATATATATATATATATATATATATATATATATATATATATATATATATCTTCTTTTATTCCCTTCTTTGTTTTGTTTAGGTTTGATTTATTAAGATTTCTTCTGATTAAGGTTTATGATTTTTAATTATTCTTTCTTTTATTCTATTTAGGTAAGGTTCCCGTAGGTGGAAGTCGGGAAACAGGCTCTGAAACCTAGTGCATTTAATGCTCACCCTAACGTGCTCGCCGAAGGAGTCGGTAGACAGTGTGCATGTGATCCCCATTGTGGAACCTGCGGCATTGGCTTAAGTAAGGTATACCTCGTCAAAATTAGGGCCAACGACCATACCACGTTGAATGCACCGCTTCTCGTCCGATCAGCGAAGTTAAGCAACGTTGGGTCTGGATAGTACTTGGATGGGTGACCGCCTGGGAACACCAGATGTTGTTGGCATTCAATGTTTTTATTTATTGTTTTTTCCTGTTTTTGTTTAATTCCGTATATTCTTTATCATTTACTTTTGAATGGTTAGAAGTTTTTTTTTTTTTTTTTTTTTATTAATTTTTATTAATTTTTATTAAACTCCCGATGACCTTGAAGTTCTCGCTAGATTTGTGTGTGTGTGCGTGTATATATATATATATATATATATATATATATATATATATATATATATATATATATATATATATATAATAATCACGCAGTCTCCTGTAAGTATGAATATAGCCAACTACACGCTCGAACGCTGCCGGCTGCCGTTGGGTCTGGATAGTACTTGGATGGGTGACCGCCTGGGAACACCAGAATGCGAGAACTTCAAGGTCATCGGGTGTTTCTGTTAGGGCTGATATCAAAAACAAATACCGGTTAGTAAATATAATCTTTCCTATTCATTTCTTTGTTTTTATTTATATTAAGGATGCTTTCTGCTAGTCTATAGCAAAAAAAAAAAAAAAAAAAAAAAAAAAAAAATATATATATATATATATATATATATATATATATATATATATATATATATATATATATATATATATATATATATATATATATATACACACATAAAAAATCACGCAGTCTCCTGTATTGGGTAAGTATGAATATAGCCAACTACAAGCTCGAACGCTGCCGGCTGCCGTTGGGTCTGGGTAGTACTTGGATGGGTGACCGCCTGGGAACACCAGAATGCGAGAACTTCAAGGTCATCGGGAGTTTCTGTTAGGGCTGATATCAAAAACAAATACCGGTTAGTAAATATAATCTTTCCTATTCTTTTCTTTGTTTTTATTTATATTATGGATGCTTTCTGCTAGTCTATAGCAAAAAAAAAAAAAATAAAATAAAATAAAAATTATATATATATATATATATATATATATATATATATATATATATATATATATATATATATACATACACACACACACACACACACACACACACACACACACACACACACACACACACACACACACACACACACACACACACACACATAAATAATCACGCAGTCTCCTGTGGTGGGTATATATATATCAATATAACCTACTACAAGCTCGAACGCTGCCGGCCTATATAAACGCGGATAGCTTCAAAAATGTATTCATATATAGCGTTCACCCAGCCGCTGCAGAGAGCAGACCTCCTCCCCTGCTCTCTCATTGGCCCACTCGCGGTCGAGTTTACTCCCGCCATGGCCACTCCAAAGAGGCCCCCCGAGTCACCCGTTGACGACGACGGCTTCCTCACTGTGCAGAGGAAACGTCGTAAGAAACGGGATGCCCCTGTGACCTCGGCTGCCGACGGTACTCCAATGTTTTGGAGGATTGCCGAGCACCAAGAGGAAAACCCGCTCCGCGTGGTGAAGTGGCTGCAGAAGGAGTTCAAGCTCCTTCTCCGGGTGGATGTCTCCCGCACGGGGGAATTTTTCATCCGTGGAGCGGACTGGGCCGCCGCCACCACACTACAGGAGATCGCAGACGGGCAGCCGCGAGGAATCGTCCTGCTGCCGAAGGAGAGCACCCGAAAGTGTGTTCTCCAGGGTTTCCCCATCGCCTTGCCCCTGGACCCGGTGTTGGAGCACCCAGCTGTCGTGGCAGCTGATCGGTGCACCTACAACGCGGGACACGGACGCCGCCTCCCCACCCGCCAAGTCGTGCTGACGCTGCGGGGACCTGTTCCCGCCTCGCTCGACCTTGGCTGCTGGGGTAAGTTCACCACCAGGAAGTTCGTTCCTGAGCCCGTCCGCTGCTTCCGGTGCCAGGCGTTCGGTCACTACCAGCGCCAGTGCACCCGGGAGAAGAACCTGTGTGGTGTGTGCAGTGGTGACCACGCGACGAGGGACTGTATTCGGCGCCTTCGTGGAGACGGGGACAGGCCCACACCGTGTTGTCCCAACTGTGGTGACAGGCACCACGCCTGGAACCACCGCTGCCCTGCTCGCCTTCTCCGAATCACCGGGGAGCCCCCACGACAGCGTGAGGCCACCAGGCCCCGCCCACAGCCACCAGCGACACCACCGCCTCCCCCAGCCCAGGACCAGCCGGCTCCTGAGAAGAGGCGGCGACGCAGAACGCGGAGACGTAAAGGGAGGACGACTGCTCGGCAGGAACCACCACCCCCCCACCAGGAGGAGGAGGCCAGCCGAGCCACTGCCAAAAAGACGACTGCTGTGGACGTTCCACCCCCTCCCCAGGAGGAGGAGCCCAGCCGAGCCCCCGCCAGGAAGACGCCTGCTACTAACGTGCCGTCACCCCAGGTGGCCTCCACGAGAGCAGCGGCCACCCAGACAGCAGCCACCACGAGCTACGTCTTCACGGAGGCAGACCTGGTCCGCTTCCTGATCGACTTCAGCCACCTCTACGAGCAGGAGCAGTGGGCCAAGGCGGAACACTGCTCGCACGAGCCCGCGCTGAGTCTAGCGCGGCGGCAGGTGCGAGCAAGTGAGCCCCTACCAAGGTCCCTCCCTGTCGCCAGGCCCTTGAAGTCCCCGCCCCAGTTCCCGGGATATTACTTGGTCGACGAGTGGGTCGACTACACGGACGCATACGAGATGGACGAGGACGCCCTTCAGCTCGACGAGAGTCGAGATTTAACTGAAGAGGAACTCGCCAGCCTCATTGGATGAGAAGACCCCAACCACGGACGGCTCCCCTACAAGCCGTTTTCTTTATCATGTTTTTGTATTTATGTATGTTTGTCTTTATTGTAATTTTCCATGACTTTTTTATTTTTCTCTGTATTATGTCTTTAATGGTAAAAATAAAGCAATCAACAAAAAAAAAAAAAAAATGTATTCAGTCTCTAGTGCGCATCGCTTCGCTCCACACACACTAGCAGCATGACTGGCCGCGGCAAGGGAGGCAAGGGTCTTGGGAAAGGAGGCGCTAAGCGTCACCGAAAGGTTTTACGTGATAACATCCAGGGCATCACCAAACCAGCTATTCGTCGTCTGGCTCGTCGCGGCGGCGTGAAGCGTATCTCTGGCTTGATCTATGAAGAGACGCGTGGTGTGCTTAAGGTGTTCCTGGAAAACGTTATCAGGGATGCTGTCACCTACACTGAGCACGCTAAGCGCAAGACTGTTACTGCAATGGACGTCGTGTATGCCCTGAAGCGTCAAGGACGTACTTTGTACGGATTTGGTGGTTAAGGATTGCATTGCAAAGCCGTTTATTACCGTCAACAACACATATATCCCGGACCTTCTAGGTCCACAATCTTTTGCATAAAGAGTATGTTGGTCATTCATTTCTTATATATATATATATATATATATATATATATATATATATATATATATATATATATATATATATATATATATATATATATATATATAAACATATTGCTTTATCACTATCAAGTAATATTTTTTAAATGATATTATTTTTTTTTGTCTTACTCATGGAATCGAGAAAATAACATCAAGTTGTAGAAAAAATGATCTAAAATAAGTTTCAGCTATGTTAATCATTAATGAGGAAACAATGAATAAGTAAATAAATTTAAATATTATATATATATATATATATATATATATATATATATATATATATATATATATATATATATATATATATATATATATATATATAAGCAAATAAAATGATAAATGAACCACTAGGTAATCGATTCACAGCTTCCCTTCAACACTAAAATACCGGTTTGTTATGCGTTATACGTAGGTAGTATTTTTATTATCATTACTATTATGAATAATGTTGCTATCACCTAATCATATCATTTATATCCTAATCCTGGTCCGTCCAACTCTCAAGATTTATAATATGTGGCTCCGAATAGGAGCCGGATAATAGTAGTAGTGTGTCAAAGGAATGGTGGAGATTCCTTTTATTTCTCCTCGTTCTTTGATTATTTCTTCTCAGTCTTCTTGGGAAGGAGCACTGCTTGGATGTTGGGCAGCACACCGCCCTGTGCAATGGTCACGCCCGAGAGGAGCTTGTTCAGTTCCTCGTCGTTGCGGATAGCCAGCTGAAGGTGACGCGGGATAATGCGAGTTTTCTTGTTGTCACGGGCAGCATTGCCGGCAAGCTCAAGGACCTCAGCAGCTAGGTATTCCATAACTGCTGCAAGGTAAACTGGAGCTCCAGCGCCTTACGCGCTCAGCGTAGTTACCCTTCCTCAGAAGACGGTGAATCCTGCCGACGGGGAACTGAAGTCCAGCCCGACTGGAGCGGGACTTTGATTTTCCCTTCACTTTTCCACCCTTGCCACGTCCAGACATGGTGGTAATGTAGTAGTAGTAGTAGTAGTAATAGTTTGCTGGGGGTGACGCGTAGCAGCAGCGCAGGCTACACGATCTACAAGTTGAATGACGCCAAAATTTCTCCCATTTTCAATATTTATACTGGCAGCCAGATCAGGGAAGAAAACCGAGCTCCCCGCTGGACCAATCAGCGCGCGTCTCACGGCATCTGATCGTGATCCTGAGTAAGTTTGTCGCATATAAGAAATTTTCAACTGCGGACAGGACAAAATTTATTCCCACAGTGAATACGAAACCATCATGCCTCCCAAAGCATCAGGAAAAGCTGCCAAGAAAGCTGGCAAGGCCCAGAAGGCCATTGCCAAGGGAGACAAGAAGAAGAAGCGCAGGAGGAAGGAGAGCTACTCCATCTACATCTACAAGGTGCTGAAGCAGGTTCACCCTGACACCGGCGTGTCTTCCAAGGCCATGTCTATCATGAATTCTTTCGTGAACGACATCTTTGAACGCATCGCCGCCGAAGCTTCTCGTTTAGCACACTACAACAAGCGTTCCACCATCACCAGCAGGGAAATCCAGACTGCCGTTCGTCTCTTGCTTCCCGGTGAACTGGCAAAACACGCAGTGTCTGAAGGCACAAAGGCTGTCACCAAATACACCTCTTCCAAGTAAGCAGCAGCAGCAGCAGCAGCCTGCTTGCTTGGACTGGACTGGATGACGTCTACCAATACTCGGCTCCGTTGGAGCCACAATTTGTTAGCAAAAGAGAGACTGTTTGGACTAATTTACTTTGTGTGTGTGGGTCTTCTCGCTTTTTTTTTTCTCTCTCTCTCTCTCTCTCTCTCTCTCTCTCTCTCTCTCTCTCTCTCTCTCTCTCTCTCTCTCTCTCTCTCTTTCTCCTTTCTATTATTATTATATTTTATCTCGCGAGGACGGAAATTTCAAGGTCAAGTAATATGTGTCTCCTACATATACACAAGTTACCTACATACATACAGCACAGTACTTCAAAATGAATTCAAGAATAATAGGAACAATATCCAACAACTTATATTTTTTTATTGATGTTGGTGACTATATTTTACGCAAGTGACGAAAATGTCCAGTTTAAAGGATATGTGTTCACTACATGCATGCACAAGTTATTATTATTAACTCCGTGACTAAATACAAGAGGTATTTTTTATTTATTGATTTATTTTTATTCATTGATTTATTTTTTAATAGAAGAATATCAATAACATTAACCAACAACAACTCTCTTTTGTGACCATACTTTGGCCCTGAAAAGGGCCTAGCTAGATAGACAGAAGATATCTTGATGTTGATATCAACGCGAATCAGTCAGTCAGTCAGTCAACTAACTAACTAACTGCTTGCTTAGGCACGCTCGCCTCGGATGCGGCGGGCAAGCTGGATGTCCTTTGGCATGATAGTGACGCGCTTGGCGTGGATAGCGCAAAGGTTTGTGTCCTCAAATAGACCCACAAGGTAAGCCTCGGAGGCCTCCTGCAGAGCCATGA
>JAXIVD010000189.1:57500-60000 GCA_036785275.1 Cancer borealis | reverse complement strand
TTATCACTATCAAGTAATATTTTTTAAATGATATTATTTTTTTTTGTCTTACTCATGGAATCGAGAAAATAACATCAAGTTGTAGAAAAAATGATCTAAAATAAGTTTCAGCTATGTTAATCATTAATGAGGAAACAATGAATAAGTAAATAAATTTAAATATTTATATATATATATATATATATATATATATATATATATATATATATATATATATATATATATATATATATATATATATATATATATAAGCAAATAAAATGATAAATGAACCACTAGGTAATCGATTCACAGCTTCCCTTCAACACTAAAATACCGGTTTGTTATGCGTTATACGTAGGTAGTATTTTTATTATCATTACTATTATGAATAATGTTGCTATCACCTAATCATATCATTTATATCCTAATCCTGGTCCGTCCAACTCTCAAGATTTATAATATGTGGCTCCGAATAGGAGCCGGATAATAGTAGTAGTGTGTCAAAGGAATGGTGGAGATTCCTTTTATTTCTCCTCGTTCTTTGATTATTTCTTCTCAGTCTTCTTGGGAAGGAGCACTGCTTGGATGTTGGGCAGCACACCGCCCTGTGCAATGGTCACGCCCGAGAGGAGCTTGTTCAGTTCCTCGTCGTTGCGGATAGCCAGCTGAAGGTGACGCGGGATAATGCGAGTTTTCTTGTTGTCACGGGCAGCATTGCCGGCAAGCTCAAGGACCTCAGCAGCTAGGTATTCCATAACTGCTGCAAGGTAAACTGGAGCTCCAGCGCCTACGCGCTCAGCGTAGTTACCCTTCCTCAGAAGACGGTGAATCCTGCCGACGGGGAACTGAAGTCCAGCCCGACTGGAGCGGGACTTTGATTTTCCCTTCACTTTTCCACCCTTGCCACGTCCAGACATGGTGGTAATGTAGTAGTAGTAGTAGTAGTAATAGTTTGCTGGGGGTGACGCGTAGCAGCAGCGCAGGCTACACGATCTACAAGTTGAATGACGCCAAAATTTCTCCCATTTTCAATATTTATACTGGCAGCCAGATCAGGGAAGAAAACCGAGCTCCCCGCTGGACCAATCAGCGCGCGTCTCACGGCATCTGATCGTGATCCTGAGTAAGTTTGTCGCATATAAGAAATTTTCAACTGCGGACAGGACAAAATTTATTCCCACAGTGAATACGAAACCATCATGCCTCCCAAAGCATCAGGAAAAGCTGCCAAGAAAGCTGGCAAGGCCCAGAAGGCCATTGCCAAGGGAGACAAGAAGAAGAAGCGCAGGAGGAAGGAGAGCTACTCCATCTACATCTACAAGGTGCTGAAGCAGGTTCACCCTGACACCGGCGTGTCTTCCAAGGCCATGTCTATCATGAATTCTTTCGTGAACGACATCTTTGAACGCATCGCCGCCGAAGCTTCTCGTTTAGCACACTACAACAAGCGTTCCACCATCACCAGCAGGGAAATCCAGACTGCCGTTCGTCTCTTGCTTCCCGGTGAACTGGCAAAACACGCAGTGTCTGAAGGCACAAAGGCTGTCACCAAATACACCTCTTCCAAGTAAGCAGCAGCAGCAGCAGCAGCCTGCTTGCTTGGACTGGACTGGATGACGTCTACCAATACTCGGCTCCGTTGGAGCCACAATTTGTTAGCAAAAGAGAGACTGTTTGGACTAATTTACTTTGTGTGTGTGGGTCTTCTCGCTTTTTTTTTTTTTCTCTCTCTCTCTCTCTCTCTCTCTCTCTCTCTCTCTCTCTCTCTCTCTCTCTCTCTCTCTCTCTCTCTCTTTCTCCTTTCTATTATTATTATATTTTATCTCGCGAGGACGGAAATTTCAAGGTCAAGTAATATGTGTCTCCTACATATACACAAGTTACCTACATACATACAGCACAGTACTTCAAAATGAATTCAAGAATAATAGGAACAATATCCAACAACTTATATTTTTTTATTGATGTTGGTGACTATATTTTACGCAAGTGACGAAAATGTCCAGTTTAAAGGATATGTGTTCACTACATGCATGCACAAGTTATTATTATTAACTCCGTGACTAAATACAAGAGGTATTTTTTATTTATTGATTTATTTTTATTCATTGATTTATTTTTTAATAGAAGAATATCAATAACATTAACCAACAACAACTCTCTTTTGTGACCATACTTTGGCCCTGAAAAGGGCCTAGCTAGATAGACAGAAGATATCTTGATGTTGATATCAACGCGAATCAGTCAGTCAGTCAGTCAACTAACTAACTAACTGCTTGCTTAGGCACGCTCGCCTCGGATGCGGCGGGCAAGCTGGATGTCCTTTGGCATGATAGTGACGCGCTTGGCGTGGATAGCGCAAAGGTTTGTGTCCTCAAATAGACCCACAAGGTAAGCCTCGGAGGCCTCCTGCAGAGCCATGACAGCAGAGGACTGGAAACGGAGATCAGTCTTGAAATCCTGAGCAATCTCGCGTACCAAACGTTGGAAGGGCAACTTCCTGATGAGCAGCTCAGTG
>JAXIVD010000189.1:50000-52500 GCA_036785275.1 Cancer borealis | reverse complement strand
TGGTCACGCCCGAGAGGAGCTTGTTCAGTTCCTCGTCGTTGCGGATAGCCAGCTGAAGGTGACGCGGGATAATGCGAGTTTTCTTGTTGTCACGGGCAGCATTGCCGGCAAGCTCAAGGACCTCAGCAGCTAGGTATTCCATAACTGCTGCAAGGTAAACTGGAGCTCCAGCGCCTACGCGCTCAGCGTAGTTACCCTTCCTCAGAAGACGGTGAATCCTGCCGACGGGGAACTGAAGTCCAGCCCGACTGGAGCGGGACTTTGATTTTCCCTTCACTTTTCCACCCTTGCCACGTCCAGACATGGTGGTAATGTAGTAGTAGTAGTAGTAGTAATAGTTTGCTGGGGGTGACGCGTAGCAGCAGCGCAGGCTACACGATCTACAAGTTGAATGACGCCAAAATTTCTCCCATTTTCAATATTTATACTGGCAGCCAGATCAGGGAAGAAAACCGAGCTCCCCGCTGGACCAATCAGCGCGCGTCTCACGGCATCTGATCGTGATCCTGAGTAAGTTTGTCGCATATAAGAAATTTTCAACTGCGGACAGGACAAAATTTATTCCCACAGTGAATACGAAACCATCATGCCTCCCAAAGCATCAGGAAAAGCTGCCAAGAAAGCTGGCAAGGCCCAGAAGGCCATTGCCAAGGGAGACAAGAAGAAGAAGCGCAGGAGGAAGGAGAGCTACTCCATCTACATCTACAAGGTGCTGAAGCAGGTTCACCCTGACACCGGCGTGTCTTCCAAGGCCATGTCTATCATGAATTCTTTCGTGAACGACATCTTTGAACGCATCGCCGCCGAAGCTTCTCGTTTAGCACACTACAACAAGCGTTCCACCATCACCAGCAGGGAAATCCAGACTGCCGTTCGTCTCTTGCTTCCCGGTGAACTGGCAAAACACGCAGTGTCTGAAGGCACAAAGGCTGTCACCAAATACACCTCTTCCAAGTAAGCAGCAGCAGCAGCAGCAGCCTGCTTGCTTGGACTGGACTGGATGACGTCTACCAATACTCGGCTCCGTTGGAGCCACAATTTGTTAGCAAAAGAGAGACTGTTTGGACTAATTTACTTTGTGTGTGTGGGTCTTCTCGCTTTTTTTTTTTTCTCTCTCTCTCTCTCTCTCTCTCTCTCTCTCTCTCTCTCTCTCTCTCTCTCTCTCTCTCTCTCTCTCTCTTTCTCCTTTCTATTATTATTATATTTTATCTCGCGAGGACGGAAATTTCAAGGTCAAGTAATATGTGTCTCCTACATATACACAAGTTACCTACATACATACAGCACAGTACTTCAAAATGAATTCAAGAATAATAGGAACAATATCCAACAACTTATATTTTTTTATTGATGTTGGTGACTATATTTTACGCAAGTGACGAAAATGTCCAGTTTAAAGGATATGTGTTCACTACATGCATGCACAAGTTATTATTATTAACTCCGTGACTAAATACAAGAGGTATTTTTTATTTATTGATTTATTTTTATTCATTGATTTATTTTTTAATAGAAGAATATCAATAACATTAACCAACAACAACTCTCTTTTGTGACCATACTTTGGCCCTGAAAAGGGCCTAGCTAGATAGACAGAAGATATCTTGATGTTGATATCAACGCGAATCAGTCAGTCAGTCAGTCAACTAACTAACTAACTGCTTGCTTAGGCACGCTCGCCTCGGATGCGGCGGGCAAGCTGGATGTCCTTTGGCATGATAGTGACGCGCTTGGCGTGGATAGCGCAAAGGTTTGTGTCCTCAAATAGACCCACAAGGTAAGCCTCGGAGGCCTCCTGCAGAGCCATGACAGCAGAGGACTGGAAACGGAGATCAGTCTTGAAATCCTGAGCAATCTCGCGTACCAAACGTTGGAAGGGCAACTTCCTGATGAGCAGCTCAGTGCTCTTCTGGTAACGGCGGATTTCACGGAGAGCCACAGTCCCCGGCCTGTAACGGTGAGGCTTCTTGACACCTCCGGTGGCAGGCGCGGATTTACGAGCGGCCTTCGTAGCAAGTTGCTTACGAGGCGCCTTCCCACCGGTGGACTTGCGAGCTGTCTGCTTTGTACGAGCCATAGCGACGACGGACGAACAGAGGAGGAGGAGAAGTAGTGTGACGCGCATTTTCAGGTTTGGGACTATATATACAGATTCTCCCTACCCCGTGAGCTGAAACCCAGGCTTGTGATTGGTCAGAACGAAGCAAGAAGCTCCTGCTGCTGCCCCGGCCGGCCGGCCGGCCGGCCGGCCAGCCAGCCACCCACCCGCCCGACCGCCCGTCTTCCCACCATTTTACAACTCACTCACTCGCTTCGTCGTGTGAGAGAGAGAAATAAAAAAAAAAAAGAGAAAAAGTTATGTCATTGGAAGAAAAATGAGAATTTATTTTTTCCCACCCGAGTTTGCCATAATATTGTTTGGTAGCCTGGTATTAGCGGGTGTTAAAAAGAGTGACTTGTATGCCAAGGCAGGCCTCGTAGAGCCCGTGGAAGTTTCAAG
>JAXIVD010000189.1:42500-45000 GCA_036785275.1 Cancer borealis | reverse complement strand
TTCCCACAGTGAATACGAAACCATCATGCCTCCCAAAGCATCAGGAAAAGCTGCCAAGAAAGCTGGCAAGGCCCAGAAGGCCATTGCCAAGGGAGACAAGAAGAAGAAGCGCAGGAGGAAGGAGAGCTACTCCATCTACATCTACAAGGTGCTGAAGCAGGTTCACCCTGACACCGGCGTGTCTTCCAAGGCCATGTCTATCATGAATTCTTTCGTGAACGACATCTTTGAACGCATCGCCGCCGAAGCTTCTCGTTTAGCACACTACAACAAGCGTTCCACCATCACCAGCAGGGAAATCCAGACTGCCGTTCGTCTCTTGCTTCCCGGTGAACTGGCAAAACACGCAGTGTCTGAAGGCACAAAGGCTGTCACCAAATACACCTCTTCCAAGTAAGCAGCAGCAGCAGCAGCAGCCTGCTTGCTTGGACTGGACTGGATGACGTCTACCAATACTCGGCTCCGTTGGAGCCACAATTTGTTAGCAAAAGAGAGACTGTTTGGACTAATTTACTTTGTGTGTGTGGGTCTTCTCGCTTTTTTTTTTTTTCTCTCTCTCTCTCTCTCTCTCTCTCTCTCTCTCTCTCTCTCTCTCTCTCTCTCTCTCTCTCTCTCTCTCTTTCTCCTTTCTATTATTATTATATTTTATCTCGCGAGGACGGAAATTTCAAGGTCAAGTAATATGTGTCTCCTACATATACACAAGTTACCTACATACATACAGCACAGTACTTCAAAATGAATTCAAGAATAATAGGAACAATATCCAACAACTTATATTTTTTTATTGATGTTGGTGACTATATTTTACGCAAGTGACGAAAATGTCCAGTTTAAAGGATATGTGTTCACTACATGCATGCACAAGTTATTATTATTAACTCCGTGACTAAATACAAGAGGTATTTTTTATTTATTGATTTATTTTTATTCATTGATTTATTTTTTAATAGAAGAATATCAATAACATTAACCAACAACAACTCTCTTTTGTGACCATACTTTGGCCCTGAAAAGGGCCTAGCTAGATAGACAGAAGATATCTTGATGTTGATATCAACGCGAATCAGTCAGTCAGTCAGTCAACTAACTAACTAACTGCTTGCTTAGGCACGCTCGCCTCGGATGCGGCGGGCAAGCTGGATGTCCTTTGGCATGATAGTGACGCGCTTGGCGTGGATAGCGCAAAGGTTTGTGTCCTCAAATAGACCCACAAGGTAAGCCTCGGAGGCCTCCTGCAGAGCCATGACAGCAGAGGACTGGAAACGGAGATCAGTCTTGAAATCCTGAGCAATCTCGCGTACCAAACGTTGGAAGGGCAACTTCCTGATGAGCAGCTCAGTGCTCTTCTGGTAACGGCGGATTTCACGGAGAGCCACAGTCCCCGGCCTGTAACGGTGAGGCTTCTTGACACCTCCGGTGGCAGGCGCGGATTTACGAGCGGCCTTCGTAGCAAGTTGCTTACGAGGCGCCTTCCCACCGGTGGACTTGCGAGCTGTCTGCTTTGTACGAGCCATAGCGACGACGGACGAACAGAGGAGGAGGAGAAGTAGTGTGACGCGCATTTTCAGGTTTGGGACTATATATACAGATTCTCCCTACCCCGTGAGCTGAAACCCAGGCTTGTGATTGGTCAGAACGAAGCAAGAAGCTCCTGCTGCTGCCCCGGCCGGCCGGCCGGCCGGCCGGCCAGCCAGCCACCCACCCGCCCGACCGCCCGTCTTCCCACCATTTTACAACTCACTCACTCGCTTCGTCGTGTGAGAGAGAGAAATAAAAAAAAAAAAGAGAAAAAGTTATGTCATTGGAAGAAAAATGAGAATTTATTTTTTCCCACCCGAGTTTGCCATAATATTGTTTGGTAGCCTGGTATTAGCGGGTGTTAAAAAGAGTGACTTGTATGCCAAGGCAGGCCTCGTAGAGCCCGTGGAAGTTTCAAGGTGAGCGAGATAGTTTCTTTCCTGCCGTCCTCCCCCAAAAGCAAAAAAAATGCGTCAATATTTTTTTCCACACAACTTGAAAGGAGCTTTCAGTTGCTTTCAATGAATGTTCTATTACGACTATATTTTAGGAATATTTTTATTTTATTTTCATTGGTTATTTGGAGAGTGGTTTAATTTTCTGTAACCCGAAAGGAAAGTCTGTTTTACATACTTATATATATATATATATATATATATATATATATATATATATATATATATATATATATATATATATATATATATATATATATATACACCTTGTTGATGATGAACATTTTATGATCTATCAAAGCCGGGTTTTGAAACATCAATGTTCCTAAATTTTCATACATAAGGTTTGATCCCTTAATATTATGAGATGATCTTTATTTACCGATATGTTGTTGTTGTTGTTGTTGTTGTTGTTGTTGTTGTTGTTGTTGTTGTTGTTGTTGTTGTTGTTGTTGTTGTAAGGCATAATGTAGTAGTGTACCTTTCCTACTGCTATTACTTGCATTAAATTTGAACGGTAATTT
>JAXIVD010000189.1:30000-37500 GCA_036785275.1 Cancer borealis | reverse complement strand
TACGCCACAAAAATCATACCAGTTAATGACGGTTTCATCGTCCTAACAGGCACAGATGAAGAAATTGACAAGATATTCAACACCAACATACAAAAAAATCTGAATGATCAGAAATTCAACCTAATAGTCCCACCTGAATTGAGGGCGAAAAGGACTATAGTAATATTCAATGTCGATGAATATATATACAATCAACCCACCCAAGAAATTGAAGACGAGATGACCAGTGAAAATAGTTGGCTACAAGACGGCATAGAAAGCATCTTCAAAATACCAAGAACAAAAATACTGAAGATTTGCCTCAAGCAAACAACAACAGCCAAAAAAGCTACTGAAAGTGGAATATTAGCTTTCCACATGAGCATCCCAGCTTATAACATCAAAATAGAGGAATTTATCCCAATTCTGACCTGCATGCGATGCTACCAACTTGAAAGCCACCCCACCAATAAATGTCCTTGTAACAAAGAACATAAAGTGTGCTCAGAATGTGCAACTGAAGGACACACATGGAAAGACTGCATGGCTTTAGAGAAGAAATGCTTGAATTGCAACGGCCAACACAGGACATTAGCCAATAAATGCCCCAAAAGAAAAGAAATAAAGGAAAAAAAAAGGAATGAAATAAAAGGAAAAAAGAACTTAACATACAGCCAAGCTACAGCTACAGCAACAACAACAACAAACACTACAAATCCCTTAATCAACACCTCAGATTGCTTCAACAAGGATACTGCTACAAAGATTATGGCCTGCATGATGCACGCTCATATTCAAAATATAGCAAGACCAGGAACTTACAATGAAGAAATAAATAAAGTCTTTAAACTAAATAACCTCCCCTCAATAATACTCCCCGAAAACCCACCTTCTGCAGACATAATTTGTATGACAACAACAAAACAACAAGACAACACTATAGAAGAAACACCACTAGCAGCAACAGGAGCAACAGCAAAACAAACAAAAACCCATGAAACACAAGATACAATGAATGAAGATTTGCAAGACTCACTACCTACACCAACACAAATAAAAGGCTCGCATCTTGGACTGCAAATCATTACACGCAAAAGCGAAGGTTGGCCTAAGCATGAGATGACTGTACGTTACATCAAAGTTGGAATCGACACAGGAACATACAAATGGAGATACACATGCGCAGCATATAATGAACAAGAACTATACAACTACATTACAAACAACGAGGTTGACTTAATCAACTGCTTCTGCATAACAGATGACTCTCAATTTAAAAAGATTAGAAATGGGCTTGTTCAAGAAAAAACACCCCCTCCTAACAAACACAGAAGCCGCCACAGTAGCAAATAAACTCCAACTAATCTACAAAAACCAAGTTAAAAAAAAAAAAAAAAAAAGACAATCCAATTAACCACACTACACGTATACACAACAAACACACACTCTAGACTTACACAAAAACATGGACACCATAAAAATATTACAACACAACGTAGCACATTGGCAAACTAATAAAAACACACTCACCAACATATACCATACAATAAAACCTGACATCATTTTAATAAACAGCCACGGCTTAAAACCTAACGAGCCACTAAAACTATACGGTTATTCAACACACAAAATTAACTCAAGTTACGAAATAAATGATGGTATTGCTATTTTAATTAAATCAAATATTAAATACAAAATAAATGATGACTTCATGACAGATGTACTACAAGTAACAATAGACACAAATACAGGACCAATAAATATTGCAACCACTTACCTCCCCCCAAGAAGACCATATCTTCCATTCCCAGACATCCATAAACTGACTTCAAACAACACTCCCACATACATAATCGCAGACATGAACGCTAAACACAAAACACTTGGTGACAAATATAACAATACCGTTGGTAAAGGAATATCAAGAATGATTGACGAAAATAAATTAATACATTTAGGACCTGACTTCCCCACATACATAACACATAACGCAGCTACTTCACCGGACATCATACTCACCAACAACAAAATTTACCATAATCATATAATAGAAGCTGGCCCGGTAACCCCATCTGACCACATTCCCATTATTTTCACCATTACAGCACACGCAACAACAAAACCAACACCTCTAAAATACAATATGAAGAAAGCAGATTGGGAGAAATTTAAAGAAGAAATAGAGGAAAATATGGAGACACTAGACAACCATCATGCCACCAATCAACAAGAAATAGAGAATGATCTCCAAATATGGTACAAAATAATAAAAACAGCAATGAATAACAATATCCCTCAAAACAAAAGCAAAATAGAGCTTCAAGCAATACAAAATCCATATTTAAAAGAACTACAATGGTATGCCAAAAATGTATTAGATGAAGCAAAAATATTAGGCTGGAGTTATGGGAAATATATAACATTCAAATTAATCAAACAAGAAATTATCAAAGAAAGTAAAAAATTAAGTAACAAAAACTGGGAGAAAAAACTAAATGATCTTAAAGAAAGCTACAAAAAACCAAGGGATTTTTGGCAACAAATTAAAAAATTGAAAGGAAATAACACCAACACGTCACCTTACATAATACACAACAATATAAAACTTTACACAGAGGAGGAGAAGGAGGAAGTTTTTAGAGAAATATGGAGAGAGGTCTTTAACATTAGCCCGGAGGAGAATAGGCTATTCGATAGAGAAAATGATATAACAGTAAATCAATACATTCTCCAAAACCAAGAAAGTTTTAAACCTTGCGAGACAGCAGACCTCAACAGACTAAATAACAATTTATGGCTGACCTCTGAAATTTCAACTGAAGAGGTAAAAAATACAATAAAAACACTGAAAAATAATACACCAGGCCTAAGTTGCATCAACAAAAGCATTTTAATCAACATCCCTGATCAAGCCCTAAAAATATACACCTCATTATTAAATACATCACTATCAATGGGATACTTCCCCAAAATATTCAAACATGCAAACATAAAATTAATTCCCAAACCCAACAAACCCACCACAGACCCATCAAATTATCGTCCTATTTCACTACTCGAAGTACCTGGAAAAATTTTTGAAAAAATTATTAATAAAAGAATAAGAGAATACATTGAGGAAAAACATATTTTACCAGAATGTCAACATGGGTTTAGAAGTAATAGAGGCACAGAAACAGCAATAGCAATCACGGTAGAAAAAATTGCCCAAGCATTGGCAAACAAAGAACAATGCCATATAGTACTCCGTGATGTATCCAGGGCCTTCGATAAAGTATGGCACAATGGGCTTAAATATAAAATAAAAAATATCCAACTACCAGAAATAATAGTTAAATTATTGAGTTCCTTCCTAGATAATAGAACAGCATCCATCTCCATCAATAATCACAAAGGAAAGGAATTCATAATAAGAAGCGGTGTACCTCAAGGAAGTGCACTCTCACCAACATTATATGCATTATACACACATGACATCCCAAAACCAGCAGCAAAAAACACATATTTAATGTACGCAGATGACATAACACAAATAATCACATACCAAGGCAAAGGAAGGACAATGATGGCAACAAAAACAGCAAGTGAGATATTAAAGGTCAACAAATACGAAAATAAATGGAAAATAAAAACCAACACCAACAAATTTAAAATAATACCAATAGCTACAAATAAGAATCATCCTGTTAAAATAGATAACGTAACAATACCTTACTCCAAGGAAGGATGCATCCTAGGCCTACATTTTAACACACAGGGAATAAGAAACCACATAAGACATCAAAAAATCAAAGCCAATAAAACCCTTAACATCATGAAAAGATTTAATAGATTACCAACCAACATAAAAACACATTTAGTAAAGGCTTGTATTCTTCCCATACTAAATTACCCCTCATATCCCCTAAATAGCCAATCAAAAACAACAATAAAAACACTACAAATAATACAAAACAAAAGTCTAAGATTTGCATACAACGAAAAATATCCTTACGAAAGAAATACGGAAGAATTACACACTCTAGCAAAACTAAAACCGTTAAATGTAACTATACAGGAAAGAGGAAACAATATAAAAGAGAAACTAATTAAAGAATTAAAAGATAAAAATTACAAAGAAATTATACAAACACTAAACAATAAAGAACACGGATGGTTCCGAAAACCAATACTACAAATAAACAAAGGAACACCAATACCCATGTATACATAATAAAAATAAAGAAAAAAGAAAAGAAAGTGAAGGGATATCTGAATTAAATAGAATAAACAAATAAATAAATAAATATAAAATAAATAAATAAATAAAAATAAAAATACTTACCTGGATGGCCAGAGAACTTTAGTAGCAAATAACATTCAATGTTAACCATAGAACATTCGAAATAAGACGGTAATAAACGGACCTAGAAAGAAAAGCAAAAATGAAATATCAACAAACATCTACGAGCTTGCGAAGAGCACAACATTAAAGCACATATAAAAAATAAAAATATAAAAAAATAAATAAAATGTTAACAATAAGCAAGGCGGTCAGCCCGCCAACTATTATCTCTCTTCTGTACTTCATAATTTCTTCTTCACTATTCTTCATCTAGACTCCTTCTTTCACCCCCCTTTTCCTATCCCCCCCTAACTAAAAAAAAAAAAAAAAAAAATGTATTCAGTCTCTAGTGCGCATCGCTTCGCTCCACACACACTAGCAGCATGACTGGCCGCGGCAAGGGAGGCAAGGGTCTTGGGAAAGGAGGCGCTAAGCGTCACCGAAAGGTTTTACGTGATAACATCCAGGGCATCACCAAACCAGCTATTCGTCGTCTGGCTCGTCGCGGCGGCGTGAAGCGTATCTCTGGCTTGATCTATGAAGAGACGCGTGGTGTGCTTAAGGTGTTCCTGGAAAACGTTATCAGGGATGCTGTCACCTACACTGAGCACGCTAAGCGCAAGACTGTTACTGCAATGGACGTCGTGTATGCCCTGAAGCGTCAAGGACGTACTTTGTACGGATTTGGTGGTTAAGGATTGCATTGCAAAGCCGTTTATTACCGTCAACAACACATATATCCCGGACCTTCTAGGTCCACAATCTTTTGCATAAAGAGTATGTTGGTCATTCATTTCTTATATATATATATATATATATATATATATATATATATATATATATATATATATATATATATATATATATATATATATATATATATAAACATATTGCTTTATCACTATCAAGTAATATTTTTTAAATGATATTATTTTTTTTTGTCTTACTCATGGAATCGAGAAAATAACATCAAGTTGTAGAAAAAATGATCTAAAATAAGTTTCAGCTATGTTAATCATTAATGAGGAAACAATGAATAAGTAAATAAATTTAAATATTTATATATATATATATATATATATATATATATATATATATATATATATATATATATATATATATATATATATATATATATAAGCAAATAAAATGATAAATGAACCACTAGGTAATCGATTCACAGCTTCCCTTCAACACTAAAATACCGGTTTGTTATGCGTTATACGTAGGTAGTATTTTTATTATCATTACTATTATGAATAATGTTGCTATCACCTAATCATATCATTTATATCCTAATCCTGGTCCGTCCAACTCTCAAGATTTATAATATGTGGCTCCGAATAGGAGCCGGATAATAGTAGTAGTGTGTCAAAGGAATGGTGGAGATTCCTTTTATTTCTCCTCGTTCTTTGATTATTTCTTCTCAGTCTTCTTGGGAAGGAGCACTGCTTGGATGTTGGGCAGCACACCGCCCTGTGCAATGGTCACGCCCGAGAGGAGCTTGTTCAGTTCCTCGTCGTTGCGGATAGCCAGCTGAAGGTGACGCGGGATAATGCGAGTTTTCTTGTTGTCACGGGCAGCATTGCCGGCAAGCTCAAGGACCTCAGCAGCTAGGTATTCCATAACTGCTGCAAGGTAAACTGGAGCTCCAGCGCCTACGCGCTCAGCGTAGTTACCCTTCCTCAGAAGACGGTGAATCCTGCCGACGGGGAACTGAAGTCCAGCCCGACTGGAGCGGGACTTTGATTTTCCCTTCACTTTTCCACCCTTGCCACGTCCAGACATGGTGGTAATGTAGTAGTAGTAGTAGTAGTAATAGTTTGCTGGGGGTGACGCGTAGCAGCAGCGCAGGCTACACGATCTACAAGTTGAATGACGCCAAAATTTCTCCCATTTTCAATATTTATACTGGCAGCCAGATCAGGGAAGAAAACCGAGCTCCCCGCTGGACCAATCAGCGCGCGTCTCACGGCATCTGATCGTGATCCTGAGTAAGTTTGTCGCATATAAGAAATTTTCAACTGCGGACAGGACAAAATTTATTCCCACAGTGAATACGAAACCATCATGCCTCCCAAAGCATCAGGAAAAGCTGCCAAGAAAGCTGGCAAGGCCCAGAAGGCCATTGCCAAGGGAGACAAGAAGAAGAAGCGCAGGAGGAAGGAGAGCTACTCCATCTACATCTACAAGGTGCTGAAGCAGGTTCACCCTGACACCGGCGTGTCTTCCAAGGCCATGTCTATCATGAATTCTTTCGTGAACGACATCTTTGAACGCATCGCCGCCGAAGCTTCTCGTTTAGCACACTACAACAAGCGTTCCACCATCACCAGCAGGGAAATCCAGACTGCCGTTCGTCTCTTGCTTCCCGGTGAACTGGCAAAACACGCAGTGTCTGAAGGCACAAAGGCTGTCACCAAATACACCTCTTCCAAGTAAGCAGCAGCAGCAGCAGCAGCCTGCTTGCTTGGACTGGACTGGATGACGTCTACCAATACTCGGCTCCGTTGGAGCCACAATTTGTTAGCAAAAGAGAGACTGTTTGGACTAATTTACTTTGTGTGTGTGGGTCTTCTCGCTTTTTTTTTTTTTCTCTCTCTCTCTCTCTCTCTCTCTCTCTCTCTCTCTCTCTCTCTCTCTCTCTCTCTCTCTCTCTCTCTCTCTCTCTCTCTCTTCTATTATTATTATATTTTATCTCGCGAGGACGGAAATTTCAAGGTCAAGTAATATGTGTCTCCTACATATACACAAGTTACCTACATACATACAGCACAGTACTTCAAAATGAATTCAAGAATAATAGGAACAATATCCAACAACTTATATTTTTTTATTGATGTTGGTGACTATATTTTACGCAAGTGACGAAAATGTCCAGTTTAAAGGATATGTGTTCACTACATGCATGCACAAGTTATTATTATTAACTCCGTGACTAAATACAAGAGGTATTTTTTATTTATTGATTTATTTTTATTCATTGATTTATTTTTTAATAGAAGAATATCAATAACATTAACCAACAACAACTCTCTTTTGTGACCATACTTTGGCCCTGAAAAGGGCCTAGCTAGATAGACAGAAGATATCTTGATGTTGATATCAACGCGAATCAGTCAGTCAGTCAGTCAACTAACTAACTAACTGCTTGCTTAGGCACGCTCGCCTCGGATGCGGCGGGCAAGCTGGATGTC
>JAXIVD010000189.1:0-17500 GCA_036785275.1 Cancer borealis | reverse complement strand
TTTTTATTTATTGATTTATTTTTATTCATTGATTTATTTTTTAATAGAAGAATATCAATAACATTAACCAACAACAACTCTCTTTTGTGACCATACTTTGGCCCTGAAAAGGGCCTAGCTAGATAGACAGAAGATATCTTGATGTTGATATCAACGCGAATCAGTCAGTCAGTCAGTCAACTAACTAACTAACTGCTTGCTTAGGCACGCTCGCCTCGGATGCGGCGGGCAAGCTGGATGTCCTTTGGCATGATAGTGACGCGCTTGGCGTGGATAGCGCAAAGGTTTGTGTCCTCAAATAGACCCACAAGGTAAGCCTCGGAGGCCTCCTGCAGAGCCATGACAGCAGAGGACTGGAAACGGAGATCAGTCTTGAAATCCTGAGCAATCTCGCGTACCAAACGTTGGAAGGGCAACTTCCTGATGAGCAGCTCAGTGCTCTTCTGGTAACGGCGGATTTCACGGAGAGCCACAGTCCCCGGCCTGTAACGGTGAGGCTTCTTGACACCTCCGGTGGCAGGCGCGGATTTACGAGCGGCCTTCGTAGCAAGTTGCTTACGAGGCGCCTTCCCACCGGTGGACTTGCGAGCTGTCTGCTTTGTACGAGCCATAGCGACGACGGACGAACAGAGGAGGAGGAGAAGTAGTGTGACGCGCATTTTCAGGTTTGGGACTATATATACAGATTCTCCCTACCCCGTGAGCTGAAACCCAGGCTTGTGATTGGTCAGAACGAAGCAAGAAGCTCCTGCTGCTGCCCCGGCCGGCCGGCCGGCCGGCCGGCCAGCCAGCCACCCACCCGCCCGACCGCCCGTCTTCCCACCATTTTACAACTCACTCACTCGCTTCGTCGTGTGAGAGAGAGAAATAAAAAAAAAAAAGAGAAAAAGTTATGTCATTGGAAGAAAAATGAGAATTTATTTTTTCCCACCCGAGTTTGCCATAATATTGTTTGGTAGCCTGGTATTAGCGGGTGTTAAAAAGAGTGACTTGTATGCCAAGGCAGGCCTCGTAGAGCCCGTGGAAGTTTCAAGGTGAGCGAGATAGTTTCTTTCCTGCCGTCCTCCCCCAAAAGCAAAAAAAATGCGTCAATATTTTTTTCCACACAACTTGAAAGGAGCTTTCAGTTGCTTTCAATGAATGTTCTATTACGACTATATTTTAGGAATATTTTTATTTTATTTTCATTGGTTATTTGGAGAGTGGTTTAATTTTCTGTAACCCGAAAGGAAAGTCTGTTTTACATACTTATATATATATATATATATATATATATATATATATATATATATATATATATATATATATATATATATATATATATATATATATATATATATATATACACCTTGTTGATGATGAACATTTTATGATCTATCAAAGCCGGGTTTTGAAACATCAATGTTCCTAAATTTTCATACATAAGGTTTGATCCCTTAATATTATGAGATGATCTTTATTTACCGATATGTTGTTGTTGTTGTTGTTGTTGTTGTTGTTGTTGTTGTTGTTGTTGTTGTTGTTGTTGTTGTTGTTGTTGTAAGGCATAATGTAGTAGTGTACCTTTCCTACTGCTATTACTTGCATTAAATTTGAACGGTAATTTATTGAATTATTGGTATTGTAATTATTCGGGTGTTTAGTCTCCCCTAGATGGTAAAACAAGGAAAACGTGGTCTTGAATAAACTGTTCCTGCTTATCTTTTAGGGAACACTAAACACAAACACAAATACAATACAATATATAATAGCTATAGCATAAATTGAAATCATGAATTTGTCAATATAATATACAAGAGCGTGAAAGTTTTGACGCTGCACTATCACACATGCTACCGTGCTTTTGTCTGTCTTGACAGTGTACGTAACACAATGGCGGGTGGGTGATAACACGCACAAAAAATAATATATTTTCAGATTTTTTTCTTTTTATCATTATCATCATCATCATCATCATCATCATCATCATCATCATCATCATCATCATCAAAATAATAATAAAACTAATAATAAAAATAATAATAATAATAATAATAATAATAATAATAATAATAATAATAATAATAATAATAATATAAATAACAATAATAATAATAATAATAATAATAATATTAATAATAATAATAATAATAATAATAATAATAATAATAATAATAATAATAATAAAAATAATAAAAAAAATATAAAATAAAATAAAATAATAATAATAATAATAATAATGATAATAATAATAATAATAATAATAATAATAATAATAATAATAAAAATAATAATAACAATAATAATAATAATTATAATATATAAATAAAGTGCTCAATCGCTATAACTGAGCTTAGGATTAATTAACCTAACCCAACCTAATCTCATCGAACCTAACTGAGCATAACCTAACCTCATCAAAACTAACCACAAAAAAGTCATATAAATTATATATAGAAGAACATTATATCGTGAAAGAAAGAATAATTAATAATCTTAAACCTTAATTAGGAGAAATCTTAATAAATCTAACCTAAAGAAAAAAGAAAAAATATAAAATAATATACCTAAATAGAATAAAAGAAAGAATAATTAAAAATCATAAACCTTAATTAGAAGAAATCTTAATAAATCAAACCTAAAGAAAACAAAGAAGGGAAAAAAAATGATATATATATATATATATATATATATATATATATATATATATATATATATATATATATATATATATATATATATATATATATATATATCTTCTTTTATTCCCTTCTTTGTTTTGTTTAGGTTTGATTTATTAAGATTTCTTCTGATTAAGGTTTATGATTTTTAATTATTCTTTCTTTTATTCTATTTAGGTAAGGTTCCCGTAGGTGGAAGTCGGGAAACAGGCTCTGAAACCTAGTGCATTTAATGCTCACCCTAACGTGCTCGCCGAAGGAGTCGGTAGACAGTGTGCATGTGATCCCCATTGTGGAACCTGCGGCATTGGCTTAAGTAAGGTATACCTCGTCAAAATTAGGGCCAACGACCATACCACGTTGAATGCACCGCTTCTCGTCCGATCAGCGAAGTTAAGCAACGTTGGGTCTGGATAGTACTTGGATGGGTGACCGCCTGGGAACACCAGATGTTGTTGGCATTCAATGTTTTTATTTATTGTTTTTTCCTGTTTTTGTTTAATTCCGTATATTCTTTATCATTTACTTTTGAATGGTTAGAAGTTTTTTTTTTTTTTTTTTTTTATTAATTTTTATTAATTTTTATTAAACTCCCGATGACCTTGAAGTTCTCGCTAGATTTGTGTGTGTGTGCGTGTATATATATATATATATATATATATATATATATATATATATATATATATATATATAAATAATCACGCAGTCTCCTGTAAGTATGAATATAGCCAACTACACGCTCGAACGCTGCCGGCTGCCGTTGGGTCTGGATAGTACTTGGATGGGTGACCGCCTGGGAACACCAGAATGCGAGAACTTCAAGGTCATCGGGTGTTTCTGTTAGGGCTGATATCAAAAACAAATACCGGTTAGTAAATATAATCTTTCCTATTCATTTCTTTGTTTTTATTTATATTAAGGATGCTTTCTGCTAGTCTATAGCAAAAAAAAAAAAAAAAAAAAAAAAAAAAAAATATATATATATATATATATATATATATATATATATATATATATATATATATATATATATATATATATATATATATATATATATATATATACACACATAAAAAATCACGCAGTCTCCTGTATTGGGTAAGTATGAATATAGCCAACTACAAGCTCGAACGCTGCCGGCTGCCGTTGGGTCTGGGTAGTACTTGGATGGGTGACCGCCTGGGAACACCAGAATGCGAGAACTTCAAGGTCATCGGGAGTTTCTGTTAGGGCTGATATCAAAAACAAATACCGGTTAGTAAATATAATCTTTCCTATTCTTTTCTTTGTTTTTATTTATATTATGGATGCTTTCTGCTAGTCTATAGCAAAAAAAAAAAAAATAAAATAAAATAAAAATTATATATATATATATATATATATATATATATATATATATATATATATATATATATATATACATACACACACACACACACACACACACACACACACACACACACACACACACACACACACACACACACACACACACACACACACACATAAATAATCACGCAGTCTCCTGTGGTGGGTATATATATATCAATATAACCTACTACAAGCTCGAACGCTGCCGGCCTATATAAACGCGGATAGCTTCAAAAATGTATTCATATATAGCGTTCACCCAGCCGCTGCAGAGAGCAGACCTCCTCCCCTGCTCTCTCATTGGCCCACTCGCGGTCGAGTTTACTCCCGCCATGGCCACTCCAAAGAGGCCCCCCGAGTCACCCGTTGACGACGACGGCTTCCTCACTGTGCAGAGGAAACGTCGTAAGAAACGGGATGCCCCTGTGACCTCGGCTGCCGACGGTACTCCAATGTTTTGGAGGATTGCCGAGCACCAAGAGGAAAACCCGCTCCGCGTGGTGAAGTGGCTGCAGAAGGAGTTCAAGCTCCTTCTCCGGGTGGATGTCTCCCGCACGGGGGAATTTTTCATCCGTGGAGCGGACTGGGCCGCCGCCACCACACTACAGGAGATCGCAGACGGGCAGCCGCGAGGAATCGTCCTGCTGCCGAAGGAGAGCACCCGAAAGTGTGTTCTCCAGGGTTTCCCCATCGCCTTGCCCCTGGACCCGGTGTTGGAGCACCCAGCTGTCGTGGCAGCTGATCGGTGCACCTACAACGCGGGACACGGACGCCGCCTCCCCACCCGCCAAGTCGTGCTGACGCTGCGGGGACCTGTTCCCGCCTCGCTCGACCTTGGCTGCTGGGGTAAGTTCACCACCAGGAAGTTCGTTCCTGAGCCCGTCCGCTGCTTCCGGTGCCAGGCGTTCGGTCACTACCAGCGCCAGTGCACCCGGGAGAAGAACCTGTGTGGTGTGTGCAGTGGTGACCACGCGACGAGGGACTGTATTCGGCGCCTTCGTGGAGACGGGGACAGGCCCACACCGTGTTGTCCCAACTGTGGTGACAGGCACCACGCCTGGAACCACCGCTGCCCTGCTCGCCTTCTCCGAATCACCGGGGAGCCCCCACGACAGCGTGAGGCCACCAGGCCCCGCCCACAGCCACCAGCGACACCACCGCCTCCCCCAGCCCAGGACCAGCCGGCTCCTGAGAAGAGGCGGCGACGCAGAACGCGGAGACGTAAAGGGAGGACGACTGCTCGGCAGGAACCACCACCCCCCCACCAGGAGGAGGAGGCCAGCCGAGCCACTGCCAAAAAGACGACTGCTGTGGACGTTCCACCCCCTCCCCAGGAGGAGGAGCCCAGCCGAGCCCCCGCCAGGAAGACGCCTGCTACTAACGTGCCGTCACCCCAGGTGGCCTCCACGAGAGCAGCGGCCACCCAGACAGCAGCCACCACGAGCTACGTCTTCACGGAGGCAGACCTGGTCCGCTTCCTGATCGACTTCAGCCACCTCTACGAGCAGGAGCAGTGGGCCAAGGCGGAACACTGCTCGCACGAGCCCGCGCTGAGTCTAGCGCGGCGGCAGGTGCGAGCAAGTGAGCCCCTACCAAGGTCCCTCCCTGTCGCCAGGCCCTTGAAGTCCCCGCCCCAGTTCCCGGGATATTACTTGGTCGACGAGTGGGTCGACTACACGGACGCATACGAGATGGACGAGGACGCCCTTCAGCTCGACGAGAGTCGAGATTTAACTGAAGAGGAACTCGCCAGCCTCATTGGATGAGAAGACCCCAACCACGGACGGCTCCCCTACAAGCCGTTTTCTTTATCATGTTTTTGTATTTATGTATGTTTGTCTTTATTGTAATTTTCCATGACTTTTTTATTTTTCTCTGTATTATGTCTTTAATGGTAAAAATAAAGCAATCAACAAAAAAAAAAAAAAAATGTATTCAGTCTCTAGTGCGCATCGCTTCGCTCCACACACACTAGCAGCATGACTGGCCGCGGCAAGGGAGGCAAGGGTCTTGGGAAAGGAGGCGCTAAGCGTCACCGAAAGGTTTTACGTGATAACATCCAGGGCATCACCAAACCAGCTATTCGTCGTCTGGCTCGTCGCGGCGGCGTGAAGCGTATCTCTGGCTTGATCTATGAAGAGACGCGTGGTGTGCTTAAGGTGTTCCTGGAAAACGTTATCAGGGATGCTGTCACCTACACTGAGCACGCTAAGCGCAAGACTGTTACTGCAATGGACGTCGTGTATGCCCTGAAGCGTCAAGGACGTACTTTGTACGGATTTGGTGGTTAAGGATTGCATTGCAAAGCCGTTTATTACCGTCAACAACACATATATCCCGGACCTTCTAGGTCCACAATCTTTTGCATAAAGAGAATGTTGGTCATTCATTTCTTATATATATATATATATATATATATATATATATATATATATATATATATATATATATATATATATATATATATATATATATATATATAAACATATTGCTTTATCACTATCAAGTAATATTTTTTAAATGATATTATTTTTTTTTGTCTTACTCATGGAATCGAGAAAATAACATCAAGTTGTAGAAAAAATGATCTAAAATAAGTTTCAGCTATGTTAATCATTAATGAGGAAACAATGAATAAGTAAATAAATTTAAATATTATATATATATATATATATATATATATATATATATATATATATATATATATATATATATATATATATATATATATATATAAGCAAATAAAATGATAAATGAACCACTAGGTAATCGATTCACAGCTTCCCTTCAACACTAAAATACCGGTTTGTTATGCGTTATACGTAGGTAGTATTTTTATTATCATTACTATTATGAATAATGTTGCTATCACCTAATCATATCATTTATATCCTAATCCTGGTCCGTCCAACTCTCAAGATTTATAATATGTGGCTCCGAATAGGAGCCGGATAATAGTAGTAGTGTGTCAAAGGAATGGTGGAGATTCCTTTTATTTCTCCTCGTTCTTTGATTATTTCTTCTCAGTCTTCTTGGGAAGGAGCACTGCTTGGATGTTGGGCAGCACACCGCCCTGTGCAATGGTCACGCCCGAGAGGAGCTTGTTCAGTTCCTCGTCGTTGCGGATAGCCAGCTGAAGGTGACGCGGGATAATGCGAGTTTTCTTGTTGTCACGGGCAGCATTGCCGGCAAGCTCAAGGACCTCAGCAGCTAGGTATTCCATAACTGCTGCAAGGTAAACTGGAGCTCCAGCGCCTACGCGCTCAGCGTAGTTACCCTTCCTCAGAAGACGGTGAATCCTGCCGACGGGGAACTGAAGTCCAGCCCGACTGGAGCGGGACTTTGATTTTCCCTTCACTTTTCCACCCTTGCCACGTCCAGACATGGTGGTAATGTAGTAGTAGTAGTAGTAGTAATAGTTTGCTGGGGGTGACGCGTAGCAGCAGCGCAGGCTACACGATCTACAAGTTGAATGACGCCAAAATTTCTCCCATTTTCAATATTTATACTGGCAGCCAGATCAGGGAAGAAAACCGAGCTCCCCGCTGGACCAATCAGCGCGCGTCTCACGGCATCTGATCGTGATCCTGAGTAAGTTTGTCGCATATAAGAAATTTTCAACTGCGGACAGGACAAAATTTATTCCCACAGTGAATACGAAACCATCATGCCTCCCAAAGCATCAGGAAAAGCTGCCAAGAAAGCTGGCAAGGCCCAGAAGGCCATTGCCAAGGGAGACAAGAAGAAGAAGCGCAGGAGGAAGGAGAGCTACTCCATCTACATCTACAAGGTGCTGAAGCAGGTTCACCCTGACACCGGCGTGTCTTCCAAGGCCATGTCTATCATGAATTCTTTCGTGAACGACATCTTTGAACGCATCGCCGCCGAAGCTTCTCGTTTAGCACACTACAACAAGCGTTCCACCATCACCAGCAGGGAAATCCAGACTGCCGTTCGTCTCTTGCTTCCCGGTGAACTGGCAAAACACGCAGTGTCTGAAGGCACAAAGGCTGTCACCAAATACACCTCTTCCAAGTAAGCAGCAGCAGCAGCAGCAGCCTGCTTGCTTGGACTGGACTGGATGACGTCTACCAATACTCGGCTCCGTTGGAGCCACAATTTGTTAGCAAAAGAGAGACTGTTTGGACTAATTTACTTTGTGTGTGTGGGTCTTCTCGCTTTTTTTTTTTTTCCTCTCTCTCTCTCTCTCTCTCTCTCTCTCTCTCTCTCTCTCTCTCTCTCTCTCTCTCTCTCTCTCTCTCTTTCTCCTTTCTATTATTATTATATTTTATCTCGCGAGGACGGAAATTTCAAGGTCAAGTAATATGTGTCTCCTACATATACACAAGTTACCTACATACATACAGCACAGTACTTCAAAATGAATTCAAGAATAATAGGAACAATATCCAACAACTTATATTTTTTTATTGATGTTGGTGACTATATTTTACGCAAGTGACGAAAATGTCCAGTTTAAAGGATATGTGTTCACTACATGCATGCACAAGTTATTATTATTAACTCCGTGACTAAATACAAGAGGTATTTTTTATTTATTGATTTATTTTTATTCATTGATTTATTTTTTAATAGAAGAATATCAATAACATTAACCAACAACAACTCTCTTTTGTGACCATACTTTGGCCCTGAAAAGGGCCTAGCTAGATAGACAGAAGATATCTTGATGTTGATATCAACGCGAATCAGTCAGTCAGTCAGTCAACTAACTAACTAACTGCTTGCTTAGGCACGCTCGCCTCGGATGCGGCGGGCAAGCTGGATGTCCTTTGGCATGATAGTGACGCGCTTGGCGTGGATAGCGCAAAGGTTTGTGTCCTCAAATAGACCCACAAGGTAAGCCTCGGAGGCCTCCTGCAGAGCCATGACAGCAGAGGACTGGAAACGGAGATCAGTCTTGAAATCCTGAGCAATCTCGCGTACCAAACGTTGGAAGGGCAACTTCCTGATGAGCAGCTCAGTGCTCTTCTGGTAACGGCGGATTTCACGGAGAGCCACAGTCCCCGGCCTGTAACGGTGAGGCTTCTTGACACCTCCGGTGGCAGGCGCGGATTTACGAGCGGCCTTCGTAGCAAGTTGCTTACGAGGCGCCTTCCCACCGGTGGACTTGCGAGCTGTCTGCTTTGTACGAGCCATAGCGACGACGGACGAACAGAGGAGGAGGAGAAGTAGTGTGACGCGCATTTTCAGGTTTGGGACTATATATACAGATTCTCCCTACCCCGTGAGCTGAAACCCAGGCTTGTGATTGGTCAGAACGAAGCAAGAAGCTCCTGCTGCTGCCCCGGCCGGCCGGCCGGCCGGCCGGCCAGCCAGCCACCCACCCGCCCGACCGCCCGTCTTCCCACCATTTTACAACTCACTCACTCGCTTCGTCGTGTGAGAGAGAGAAATAAAAAAAAAAAAGAGAAAAAGTTATGTCATTGGAAGAAAAATGAGAATTTATTTTTTCCCACCCGAGTTTGCCATACTATTGTTTGGTAGCCTGGTATTAGCGGGTGTTAAAAAGAGTGACTTGTATGCCAAGGCAGGCCTCGTAGAGCCCGTGGAAGTTTCAAGGTGAGCGAGATAGTTTCTTTCCTGCCGTCCTCCCCCAAAAGCAAAAAAAATGCGTCAATATTTTTTTCCACACAACTTGAAAGGAGCTTTCAGTTGCTTTCAATGAATGTTCTATTACGACTATATTTTAGGAATATTTTTATTTTATTTTCATTGGTTATTTGGAGAGTGGTTTAATTTTCTGTAACCCGAAAGGAAAGTCTGTTTTACATACTTATATATATATATATATATATATATATATATATATATATATATATATATATATATATATATATATATATATATATATATATATATATATATATACACCTTGTTGATGATGAACATTTTATGATCTATCAAAGCCGGGTTTTGAAACATCAATGTTCCTAAATTTTCATACATAAGGTTTGATCCCTTAATATTATGAGATGATCTTTATTTACCGATATGTTGTTGTTGTTGTTGTTGTTGTTGTTGTTGTTGTTGTTGTTGTTGTTGTTGTTGTTGTTGTTGTTGTTGTAAGGCATAATGTAGTAGTGTACCTTTCCTACTGCTATTACTTGCATTAAATTTGAACGGTAATTTATTGAATTATTGGTATTGTAATTATTCGGGTGTTTAGTCTCCCCTAGATGGTAAAACAAGGAAAACGTGGTCTTGAATAAACTGTTCCTGCTTATCTTTTAGGGAACACTAAACACAAACACAAATACAATACAATATATAATAGCTATAGCATAAATTGAAATCATGAATTTGTCAATATAATATACAAGAGCGTGAAAGTTTTGACGCTGCACTATCACACATGCTACCGTGCTTTTGTCTGTCTTGACAGTGTACGTAACACAATGGCGGGTGGGTGATAACACGCACAAAAAATAATATATTTTCAGATTTTTTTCTTTTTATCATTATCATCATCATCATCATCATCATCATCATCATCATCATCATCATCATCATCAAAATAATAATAAAACTAATAATAAAAATAATAATAATAATAATAATAATAATAATAATAATAATAATAATAATAATAATAATAATATAAATAACAATAATAATAATAATAATAATAATAATATTAATAATAATAATAATAATAATAATAATAATAATAATAATAATAATAATAATAATAATAATAATAATAAAAATAATAAAAAAAATATAAAATAAAATAAAATAATAATAATAATAATAATAATGATAATAATAATAATAATAATAATAATAATAATAATAATAATAAAAATAATAATAACAATAATAATAATAATTATAATATATAAATAAAGTGCTCAATCGCTATAACTGAGCTTAGGATTAATTAACCTAACCCAACCTAATCTCATCGAACCTAACTGAGCATAACCTAACCTCATCAAAACTAACCACAAAAAAGTCATATAAATTATATATAGAAGAACATTATATCGTGAAAGAAAGAATAATTAATAATCTTAAACCTTAATTAGGAGAAATCTTAATAAATCTAACCTAAAGAAAAAAGAAAAAATATAAAATAATATACCTAAATAGAATAAAAGAAAGAATAATTAAAAATCATAAACCTTAATTAGAAGAAATCTTAATAAATCAAACCTAAAGAAAACAAAGAAGGGAAAAAAAATGATATATATATATATATATATATATATATATATATATATATATATATATATATATATATATATATATATATATATATATATCTTCTTTTATTCCCTTCTTTGTTTTGTTTAGGTTTGATTTATTAAGATTTCTTCTGATTAAGGTTTATGATTTTTAATTATTCTTTCTTTTATTCTATTTAGGTAAGGTTCCCGTAGGTGGAAGTCGGGAAACAGGCTCTGAAACCTAGTGCATTTAATGCTCACCCTAACGTGCTCGCCGAAGGAGTCGGTAGACAGTGTGCATGTGATCCCCATTGTGGAACCTGCGGCATTGGCTTAAGTAAGGTATACCTCGTCAAAATTAGGGCCAACGACCATACCACGTTGAATGCACCGCTTCTCGTCCGATCAGCGAAGTTAAGCAACGTTGGGTCTGGATAGTACTTGGATGGGTGACCGCCTGGGAACACCAGATGTTGTTGGCATTCAATGTTTTTATTTATTGTTTTTTCCTGTTTTTGTTTAATTCCGTATATTCTTTATCATTTACTTTTGAATGGTTAGAAGTTTTTTTTTTTTTTTTTTTTTATTAATTTTTATTAATTTTTATTAAACTCCCGATGACCTTGAAGTTCTCGCTAGATTTGTGTGTGTGTGCGTGTATATATATATATATATATATATATATATATATATATATATATATATATATATATATATATATAATAATCACGCAGTCTCCTGTAAGTATGAATATAGCCAACTACACGCTCGAACGCTGCCGGCTGCCGTTGGGTCTGGATAGTACTTGGATGGGTGACCGCCTGGGAACACCAGAATGCGAGAACTTCAAGGTCATCGGGTGTTTCTGTTAGGGCTGATATCAAAAACAAATACCGGTTAGTAAATATAATCTTTCCTATTCATTTCTTTGTTTTTATTTATATTAAGGATGCTTTCTGCTAGTCTATAGCAAAAAAAAAAAAAAAAAAAAAAAAAAAAAAATATATATATATATATATATATATATATATATATATATATATATATATATATATATATATATATATATATATATATATATATACACACATAAAAAATCACGCAGTCTCCTGTATTGGGTAAGTATGAATATAGCCAACTACAAGCTCGAACGCTGCCGGCTGCCGTTGGGTCTGGGTAGTACTTGGATGGGTGACCGCCTGGGAACACCAGAATGCGAGAACTTCAAGGTCATCGGGAGTTTCTGTTAGGGCTGATATCAAAAACAAATACCGGTTAGTAAATATAATCTTTCCTATTCTTTTCTTTGTTTTTATTTATATTATGGATGCTTTCTGCTAGTCTATAGCAAAAAAAAAAAAAATAAAATAAAATAAAAATTATATATATATATATATATATATATATATATATATATATATATATATATATATATACATACACACACACACACACACACACACACACACACACACACACACACACACACACACACACACACACACACACACACACACACACATAAATAATCACGCAGTCTCCTGTGGTGGGTATATATATATCAATATAACCTACTACAAGCTCGAACGCTGCCGGCCTATATAAACGCGGATAGCTTCAAAAATGTATTCATATATAGCGTTCACCCAGCCGCTGCAGAGAGCAGACCTCCTCCCCTGCTCTCTCATTGGCCCACTCGCGGTCGAGTTTACTCCCGCCATGGCCACTCCAAAGAGGCCCCCCGAGTCACCCGTTGACGACGACGGCTTCCTCACTGTGCAGAGGAAACGTCGTAAGAAACGGGATGCCCCTGTGACCTCGGCTGCCGACGGTACTCCAATGTTTTGGAGGATTGCCGAGCACCAAGAGGAAAACCCGCTCCGCGTGGTGAAGTGGCTGCAGAAGGAGTTCAAGCTCCTTCTCCGGGTGGATGTCTCCCGCACGGGGGAATTTTTCATCCGTGGAGCGGACTGGGCCGCCGCCACCACACTACAGGAGATCGCAGACGGGCAGCCGCGAGGAATCGTCCTGCTGCCGAAGGAGAGCACCCGAAAGTGTGTTCTCCAGGGTTTCCCCATCGCCTTGCCCCTGGACCCGGTGTTGGAGCACCCAGCTGTCGTGGCAGCTGATCGGTGCACCTACAACGCGGGACACGGACGCCGCCTCCCCACCCGCCAAGTCGTGCTGACGCTGCGGGGACCTGTTCCCGCCTCGCTCGACCTTGGCTGCTGGGGTAAGTTCACCACCAGGAAGTTCGTTCCTGAGCCCGTCCGCTGCTTCCGGTGCCAGGCGTTCGGTCACTACCAGCGCCAGTGCACCCGGGAGAAGAACCTGTGTGGTGTGTGCAGTGGTGACCACGCGACGAGGGACTGTATTCGGCGCCTTCGTGGAGACGGGGACAGGCCCACACCGTGTTGTCCCAACTGTGGTGACAGGCACCACGCCTGGAACCACCGCTGCCCTGCTCGCCTTCTCCGAATCACCGGGGAGCCCCCACGACAGCGTGAGGCCACCAGGCCCCGCCCACAGCCACCAGCGACACCACCGCCTCCCCCAGCCCAGGACCAGCCGGCTCCTGAGAAGAGGCGGCGACGCAGAACGCGGAGACGTAAAGGGAGGACGACTGCTCGGCAGGAACCACCACCCCCCCACCAGGAGGAGGAGGCCAGCCGAGCCACTGCCAAAAAGACGACTGCTGTGGACGTTCCACCCCCTCCCCAGGAGGAGGAGCCCAGCCGAGCCCCCGCCAGGAAGACGCCTGCTACTAACGTGCCGTCACCCCAGGTGGCCTCCACGAGAGCAGCGGCCACCCAGACAGCAGCCACCACGAGCTACGTCTTCACGGAGGCAGACCTGGTCCGCTTCCTGATCGACTTCAGCCACCTCTACGAGCAGGAGCAGTGGGCCAAGGCGGAACACTGCTCGCACGAGCCCGCGCTGAGTCTAGCGCGGCGGCAGGTGCGAGCAAGTGAGCCCCTACCAAGGTCCCTCCCTGTCGCCAGGCCCTTGAAGTCCCCGCCCCAGTTCCCGGGATATTACTTGGTCGACGAGTGGGTCGACTACACGGACGCATACGAGATGGACGAGGACGCCCTTCAGCTCGACGAGAGTCGAGATTTAACTGAAGAGGAACTCGCCAGCCTCATTGGATGAGAAGACCCCAACCACGGACGGCTCCCCTACAAGCCGTTTTCTTTATCATGTTTTTGTATTTATGTATGTTTGTCTTTATTGTAATTTTCCATGACTTTTTTATTTTTCTCTGTATTATGTCTTTAATGGTAAAAATAAAGCAATCAACAAAAAAAAAAAAAAAATGTATTCAGTCTCTAGTGCGCATCGCTTCGCTCCACACACACTAGCAGCATGACTGGCCGCGGCAAGGGAGGCAAGGGTCTTGGGAAAGGAGGCGCTAAGCGTCACCGAAAGGTTTTACGTGATAACATCCAGGGCATCACCAAACCAGCTATTCGTCGTCTGGCTCGTCGCGGCGGCGTGAAGCGTATCTCTGGCTTGATCTATGAAGAGACGCGTGGTGTGCTTAAGGTGTTCCTGGAAAACGTTATCAGGGATGCTGTCACCTACACTGAGCACGCTAAGCGCAAGACTGTTACTGCAATGGACGTCGTGTATGCCCTGAAGCGTCAAGGACGTACTTTGTACGGATTTGGTGGTTAAGGATTGCATTGCAAAGCCGTTTATTACCGTCAACAACACATATATCCCGGACCTTCTAGGTCCACAATCTTTTGCATAAAGAGTATGTTGGTCATTCATTTCTTATATATATATATATATATATATATATATATATATATATATATATATATATATATATATATATATATATATATATATATATATATAAACATATTGCTTTATCACTATCAAGTAATATTTTTTAAATGATATTATTTTTTTTTGTCTTACTCATGGAATCGAGAAAATAACATCAAGTTGTAGAAAAAATGATCTAAAATAAGTTTCAGCTATGTTAATCATTAATGAGGAAACAATGAATAAGTAAATAAATTTAAATATTTATATATATATATATATATATATATATATATATATATATATATATATATATATATATATATATATATATATATATATATAAGCAAATAAAATGATAAATGAACCACTAGGTAATCGATTCACAGCTTCCCTTCAACACTAAAATACCGGTTTGTTATGCGTTATACGTAGGTAGTATTTTTATTATCATTACTATTATGAATAATGTTGCTATCACCTAATCATATCATTTATATCCTAATCCTGGTCCGTCCAACTCTCAAGATTTATAATATGTGGCTCCGAATAGGAGCCGGATAATAGTAGTAGTGTGTCAAAGGAATGGTGGAGATTCCTTTTATTTCTCCTCGTTCTTTGATTATTTCTTCTCAGTCTTCTTGGGAAGGAGCACTGCTTGGATGTTGGGCAGCACACCGCCCTGTGCAATGGTCACGCCCGAGAGGAGCTTGTTCAGTTCCTCGTCGTTGCGGATAGCCAGCTGAAGGTGACGCGGGATAATGCGAGTTTTCTTGTTGTCACGGGCAGCATTGCCGGCAAGCTCAAGGACCTCAGCAGCTAGGTATTCCATAACTGCTGCAAGGTAAACTGGAGCTCCAGCGCCTACGCGCTCAGCGTAGTTACCCTTCCTCAGAAGACGGTGAATCCTGCCGACGGGGAACTGAAGTCCAGCCCGACTGGAGCGGGACTTTGATTTTCCCTTCACTTTTCCACCCTTGCCACGTCCAGACATGGTGGTAATGTAGTAGTAGTAGTAGTAGTAATAGTTTGCTGGGGGTGACGCGTAGCAGCAGCGCAGGCTACACGATCTACAAGTTGAATGACGCCAAAATTTCTCCCATTTTCAATATTTATACTGGCAGCCAGATCAGGGAAGAAAACCGAGCTCCCCGCTGGACCAATCAGCGCGCGTCTCACGGCATCTGATCGTGATCCTGAGTAAGTTTGTCGCATATAAGAAATTTTCAACTGCGGACAGGACAAAATTTATTCCCACAGTGAATACGAAACCATCATGCCTCCCAAAGCATCAGGAAAAGCTGCCAAGAAAGCTGGCAAGGCCCAGAAGGCCATTGCCAAGGGAGACAAGAAGAAGAAGCGCAGGAGGAAGGAGAGCTACTCCATCTACATCTACAAGGTGCTGAAGCAGGTTCACCCTGACACCGGCGTGTCTTCCAAGGCCATGTCTATCATGAATTCTTTCGTGAACGACATCTTTGAACGCATCGCCGCCGAAGCTTCTCGTTTAGCACACTACAACAAGCGTTCCACCATCACCAGCAGGGAAATCCAGACTGCCGTTCGTCTCTTGCTTCCCGGTGAACTGGCAAAACACGCAGTGTCTGAAGGCACAAAGGCTGTCACCAAATACACCTCTTCCAAGTAAGCAGCAGCAGCAGCAGCAGCCTGCTTGCTTGGACTGGACTGGATGACGTCTACCAATACTCGGCTCCGTTGGAGCCACAATTTGTTAGCAAAAGAGAGACTGTTTGGACTAATTTACTTTGTGTGTGTGGGTCTTCTCGCTTTTTTTTTTTTCTCTCTCTCTCTCTCTCTCTCTCTCTCTCTCTCTCTCTCTCTCTCTCTCTCTCTCTCTCTCTCTCTCTCTCTTTCTCCTTTCTATTATTATTATATTTTATCTCGCGAGGACGGAAATTTCAAGGTCAAGTAATATGTGTCTCCTACATATACACAAGTTACCTACATACATACAGCACAGTACTTCAAAATGAATTCAAGAATAATAGGAACAATATCCAACAACTTATATTTTTTTATTGATGTTGGTGACTATATTTTACGCAAGTGACGAAAATGTCCAGTTTAAAGGATATGTGTTCACTACATGCATGCACAAGTTATTATTATTAACTCCGTGACTAAATACAAGAGGTATTTTTTATTTATTGATTTATTTTTATTCATTGATTTATTTTTTAATAGAAGAATATCAATAACATTAACCAACAACAACTCTCTTTTGTGACCATACTTTGGCCCTGAAAAGGGCCTAGCTAGATAGACAGAAGATATCTTGATGTTGATATCAACGCGAATCAGTCAGTCAGTCAGTCAACTAACTAACTAACTGCTTGCTTAGGCACGCTCGCCTCGGATGCGGCGGGCAAGCTGGATGTCCTTTGGCATGATAGTGACGCGCTTGGCGTGGATAGCGCAAAGGTTTGTGTCCTCAAATAGACCCACAAGGTAAGCCTCGGAGGCCTCCTGCAGAGCCAT